>JBBDGP010000916.1:600000-1025164 GCA_037952835.1 Lithobates septentrionalis | reverse complement strand
GTACATATTACCCACCGCCATACATTCCGCACTCCTCTCCTGTACATATTACCCACCTCCATACATTCCCCACTCCTCTCCTGTACATATTACCCACCGCCATACATTCCGCACTCCTCTCCTGTACATATTACCCACCACCATACATTCCCCACTCCTCTCCTGTACATATTACCCACCACCATACATTCCGCACTCCTCTCCTGTACATATTACCCACCTCCATACATTCCACACTCCTCTCCTGTACATATTACCCACCGCCATACATTCCCCACTCCTCTCCTGTACATATTACCCACCGCCATACATTCCCCACTCCTCTCCTGTACATATTACCCACCGCCATACATTCCACACTCCTCTCCTGTACATATTACCCACCGCCATACATTCCGCACTCCTCTCCTGTACATATTACCCACCGCCATACATTCCGCACTCCTCTCCTGTACATATTACCCACCGCCATACATTCCGCACTCCTCTCCTGTACATATTACCCACCGCCATACATTCCGCACTCCTCTCCTGTACATATTACCCACCTCCATACACTCTGCATTCCCTATTTAACATTAACACATTCTGCACTATACAAGTCATCTCAGACTCTCTTTAAGAACACCCCCTTTAAGCCAATATTTAGTGCAATTTACGACATGTCCACAGTTCATTACGACGCGCTTTGCGCACCATATTGTTGTTGTTCTTGATGCCTAGGGCCCACTTTTGATCTTGCACACGGGCCCGCTGATTTCGTACGCCCTGCCCCAAAAATCGGCTAAAAAAATTTGTCAAAAATCATCTTTTTTTGGGGGGGGGGGGGGGTGTCCCTGAATGTCAGTTCAGAAATGTGGTCACCCTAGCTCTGCACCATCTACTACTACCAACCTCTGAACTTTGCGTCACTTACAACTGAACCCCGGCACTCTGTGTCCCTTTAAGGCACAGCCAGTATTCAGTGCAATGAAAATCACACCCAATTTTGCTGCAGCTCTCGGCACTGCACTTTTTCTCAGCTGCGGGGGCTCGATCTTGTATACAGGCCCCACTGCTTTCACTGCTTTCAGAAAATGCCCCTGACCTGAGCTCATCATTGCGCATCCATTCCAGATGCTTGTATGTGACATCACACGTGGGCTGGATGCAAAAGGTGGATTCGGGGACGAATGTACCAGGACAGGTAGATGTGTCTCATCCCTGCTTCCTTGCACCACTCTGCATATCACACATATGATAGATGAGTAGGAGGGTACAGCAGTGGAGCAGATGAGTAGGAGGGTTTAGCGGTGGGACAGAAGAGCAGGAGGGTAGGATGGTGGGGCAGATGTGCAGGGGGTACAGTGGTGGAAGAGATGAGAAGGGGGTTCAGCAGTGGGACAGAAGAGCAAGGGGGTTACAGTGATGAGGCAGATGAGTGGGGGGGGGGGGATTCACTGTTGTGCCAGATGAGAAGAGGGTTACAGTGGTAGGACCGAGATAAGCAGAGGGAAAACTGGTAGGGCAGAAGAGCAGGGGGTGCAGAGGTGGGGCAGTTGTGCAGGGGGGTACAGTGGCAGGGCAGAGGAGAAAGGAGGTATATAGGAGGGACAGATAAGCAGGGGGTTACAATGGTGGGGCAGAAGAGCAGGAGGGTACAGAGGTGAGACAGATATTCAGGAGGTACAGCAGTGGGGTAGATGAGGAGAGGGTTCAGCGGTGGGACAGAAGAACGGGGTACAGCGGTGGGGCAGATGTTCAAGGGGGTACAGTGGTTTGGCAGAAGTGCAGGAGGTACAGTGGTGGGAGAAATGAGAAGGGGGTTCAGCGGTGAGACAGAAGTGCACAGTACAGTGATAGGGCAGATGAGCAGGGGGGGGTTACAGTAGTGGGACAGATGAGCAGGGGGGGGTTCAGTGTTGTGCCACATGAGAAGGGGGTTACAGTGTTGGGGCAGATGTGAGATGTGAAAGGGAGGTGCATTAGTGGGACAGATGAGCAGGGGGTACAGAGGTGGGGCAGAAGAGCAGGGGGGTACAGTGGTGGGGCAGATGTGCAGGGGGTTTACAGAGGTGGGGCAGATGTGCAGGGGGGGTACAGTGGCGGGAAAGCGGAGACAGGAGGTACATAGGTGGGGCAGAAGAGCAGTGGGGTGCAGATGTGCAGGGGGTTACAGTGGGGGGGCAGATGAGTAGATGGGTTCAGTGTTAGGACAGGTGAGAAGGTGGTTCAGCAGTGAGACAGAAAAGCATGGGGGTGGTGGGGCAGATGTGCAGGGAGATACAGTGGTGGGGCAGATGAGAAAGGGGGTTACAGTGGTGGGACAGAAAACAGGGTGGTACAGTAGTGGGGCAGATGTGCAATGGGGTACATAGGTGGGACAGATGAGCAGGGGGTACATTGGTGGGACAGATGAGCAGGGGGTACATTGGTGGGACAGATGTGCAGGGTAGTACAGTGAGGGGACAGATGAGCAGTGGGGTACAGTGGGGGGGGACAGATTTGGATGGGGCACAGTGATCTGAGGTGTGAAGGTGCAGGAATTGGGGCTGATCTAAGGCATGAGAGTGCAGGATGTTAATTAGTCACTATTGCTCAAGTAGCATTTACCTTATACAAAATCCTTTTTGTGATTGAGAGTGTGAAGTTAACATTTTTTTGTTAGAAAATTGTCACGCTCAATTTATTTGAAAACATTTTTCGGCACACTGTGCTCAAAAGGTTGCCTAGCCCTGGTTTAAGGTGTTAAACAAAAGACAACTTTTTGTTTATTTCTTTTTTATTTATTTTTGTCAGGTTGCTTTAACCACTTCAATACTGGGCATTTTCACCCCCTTCCTGCCCTGGCCAATGTTCAGCTTTCAGCGCTGTAACATTTAGACTGATAATTGTGCGGTCATGCAACACTGTACCAAAATGAAATTTCTATCATTTTTTTCCCAAAATGAAATTTTTATCATTTTTTTCCCCACAAACAGAGCTTTCTTTTGGTGGTATTTGATCACCTCTGTGGTTTTTATTTTTTGCGCTATAAACAGAAAAAAGTGACAATTTTGAAAAAAACACAATATTTTTTTACTTTTTGCTATAATAAATATCCCAATTATTTAAAAAAAAAAACAATTTTTTTCCTCACTTTAGGCCGATATGTATTCTTCTACATATTTTTGGTAAAGAAAATCCGCAATAAGCGTATTTTGATTGGTTTGCGCAAAAGTTATAGCGCCTACAAACTAGGGAATAGATTTATGGCATCTTTATCATTTTTTTTTTTGTTACTAGTAATGGCGGCGATCTGAGATTTTTATTGTGACTGCGACATTATGGCAGACAGATCGGACACTTTTAACACTATTTTGGGACCAGTGGCACTTACACAGCGATCAGTGCTATAAATATGCACTGATTACTGTATAAATGTCACTGGCAGGGAAGGAGTTAACACTAGGGGGCGATCAAGGGGTTAAATGTGTTACCTAGGGAGTGATTCTAACTGTGGGGGGAGGGGACTGACTAGGGGAGGAGACCGATCGGTGCTCCTATATACTAGGCACACGCGATCTGTCTCCTCTCCCCTGACAGGATGTGGATCTGTGTGTTTACGCACACAGATGCACGTTCCTGTTCTGTCACTAGCAATCGTGGGTGCCCGGCGGACATTACGGCCACCAACAGGCATGTACTGGCCATTGGGGCTACCGGGAGTTTCCCGGTGGGCCGATGGCTCAGTGGGCTGGTCAGGTGCAGTCCTGGAGCCGCTCCTCTCTGACAGTGAGTGATTGCGATTTCACTCCTGTAAGGGGGAGCAGCTTCTGTCACTTGCTGGAGAGAGCATTAGGCTTTCTGCTCCCTCCAGCCTGCAGGGGGAGATAGAAAGCCGGCAGACTTTCCTTCCTCTCTCTCCTTATCACTTGTTATCACATGACTGGAGAGAGGAACAAGAAGCTGCCTTCAAAACTGTGAGTACATGTGGAAGGGGGAGGAAAGGGAGGACACTGATGTGAAGGGGGCTGCTGGTGGGGCTGATTGGGGCTCTCTGATGTGAAGGGGGCTTCTGATGGGGACACAATGATGTGAAGGGGGCTCCTGGTGGGGACACACTGATGTCAAGGGGGCTCCTGGTGGGGACACACTGATGTCAAGGGGGCTCCTGGTGGGGACACACTGATGTCAAGGGGGCTGCTGGTGGGGACACACTGATGTCAAGGGGGCTGCTGGTGGGGACACACTGATGTCAAGGGGGCTGCTGGTGGGGACACACTGATGTCAAGGGGGCTGCTGGTGGGGACACACTGATGTCAAGGGGGCTGCTGGTGGGGACACACTGATGTCAAGGGGGCTCCTGGTGGGGACACACTGATGTTAAGGGGGCTGCTGGTGGGGACTCTCTGATGTGGGCCGGTCATGATGAAGTCCAGGGCCAAATTTTTGTCCCAGTCCAGCCCTGGCCACCAAGCATGCACATCGGCTCCTGAGTGATGTGGCGGCGCGCGCACACGCCCCTATACCGCTGGGAAGCCAAGGACGTCATATGACGCCCGCCCAGAGGGACAGAGTGTTCCTGCAGACGTCATATGACAATGGGCAGGTAGGGAAGTGGTTAACTAACATCGTCTGCAGATCTAAGTTCATCCTTTTGATCTGCAGATTAAAAAAAAAGAAAGATACAAAAGTAACAATAGGGTAGTCTGGAGCAGTGCTGTTTATAAACACTGAGTCAGACTGCTTTTTTGACAGCTAGAGCAGCTAAATTCTTCTCTGAGTATACTGTAATGCTGGCTCTGATTAGTTATAGCCAACAATTGCAGGATGTCACTGCTACATTTATATGGTAATATGTTTATTTGGAAAGGCATTTAGTGCACACAAAGTGGATATAAATTCTTTATGGCTATTGAGGAATATATTTGTATGAAAGTATTTTTATGTCTGAAGTTCACCTTTAAATGAATCTCTCCTTCCCCCCAAGGCCTTCTTATCTGTCCATTCTCCTGATATATCCATGCTGTGCCTCCCAAAACAAACTGCACTGTAAACTCTCCTGGCTGGACCCACACTTCTATACATGCCCAGAAAAATCTAAATTATTTTTATTGAGAGGTTGTCCATCCTTGGGATGCAATATATGATAGGTGAACTCTATTCGAATGAATGTGACTTTAACCCAGTTTGCTGCAGGGGCTGTGTGACTCCAGCAAGAATCTGCTGTATAAATGGACAGGTGAGCATAGGCCCCTATCACAGTGTTTTTTGACTTGTGGTTGCATCGATCAAAAGGGACATCAATACCTCCCTATGGGTGGGCAATATAAGTGGATTGGAGTCCGCCTATATCTGTCCACCTCTGGGTCTGTTCAGGTTGAAATTAATGGAAAAAGTTTGCATTGCTTTTACTAGCTAGCCTGGACGTGGGTGGATATACTGCAGATGCAAGTCTACTTAACAGAGGACAGAATTAAAATTAGACTTGAGAAACTGAACATTAATAAATCACCGGGACCAGATGGCTTGCATCCGAGGGTACTTAGGGAACTCAGTCAAGTAATTGCCAGAGCAGTGTTCCTCATTTTTACTGACAGTCTACTGACCGGAATGGTACCAGCTGATTGGAGAAAAGCCAATGTAACACTAATATTTAAAAAGAGCCCAAAATACATCCCTGGGAATTACAGACCAGCTAGCCTAACATCAATAGTATGTAAACTCTTGGAGGGGATGATAAGGGACTATATACTGGATTTTAGTAATGAGAACGATATCATTAGCAGTAATCAGCATGGATTTATGAAGAATCGTTCTTGCCAAACCAATCTATTAACCTTCTATGAGGAGGGGAGTTGCCATCTAGATAAAGGAAGGCCCGTAGACGTGGTGTATCTGGATTTTGCAAAAGCATTTGACACAGTTCCCCATAAACGTTTACTGTACAAAATAAGGTGCGTTGGCATGGACCATAGGGTGAGTACATGGATTGAAAACTGGCTACAAGGGCGAGTTCAGAGGGTGGTGATAAATGGGGAATACTCGGAATGGTCAGGGGTGGGATAAACAGTTCAATCTCTGTATTTGCAGACGATACTAAACTAAGCAGGGCGATAACTTCTCCGCAGGATGTGGAAACCTTGCAAAAAGATCTGAACAAATTAATGGGGTGGGCAACTACATGGCAAATGAGGTTCAATGTAGAGAAATGTAAAATAATGCATTTGGGTGGCAAAAATATGAATGCAATCTATACACTGGGGGGGTGAACCTCTGGGGGAATCTAGGATGGAAAAGGACCTGGGGGTCCTAGTAGATGATAGGCTCAGCAATGGCATGCAATGCCAAGCTGCTGCTAATAAAGCAAACAGAATATTGGCATGTATTAAAAAGGGGATCAACGCCAGAGATAAAACGATAATTCTCCCGCTCTACAAGGCTCTGGTCCGGCCGCACCTGGAGTATGCTGTCCAGTTCTGGGCACCAGTCTTCAGGAAGGATGTACTGGAAATGGAGTGAATACAAAGAAGAGCAACAAAGCTAATAAAGGGTCTGGAGGATCTTAGTTACGAAGAAAGGTTGCGAGCACTGAACTTATTCTCTCTGGAGAACGAGAGATGCTTGAGAGGGGATATGATTTCGATATACAAATACTATACTGGTGACCCCACAATAGGGATAAAACTTTTTTGCGGAAGGGAGTTTAACAAGACTCGTGGCCACTCATTAAAATTAGAAGAAAAGAGGTTTAACCTTAAACTACGTAGAGGGTTCTTTACTGTAAGAGCGGCAAGAATGTGGAATTCCCTTCCACAGGCGGTGGTCTCAGCGGGGAGCATCGATAGTTTCAAGAAACTATTAGATAAGCACCTGAATGACCACAACATATAGGGATATACAATGTAATACTGACACATAATCACACACATAGGTTGGACTTGATGGAATTGTGTCTTTTTTCAACCTCACCTACTATGTAACTATGTACATCCACCTATGTGTCGGTTTTTGTCATAGAGGACAAATGTGACATCTGTAAACCTTATCTGGACATTGACTTGCTAAGGCACTATATATCATAAACATTTGCCATAAACATTTGCCATGTTTTTTTTCCAGAAAGTAATATTTTTAACTTTTTTCATCTTAGCACTACTTACATATACAGTTAGGGCTGCAACTAACGATTATTTTCATAATCGATTAGTTGGCCGATTATTGTTTCGATTAATCGATTAATCGGTTAATAATCTTATAAAAAAGTGTGGTGCATAATTTAGTTAATATGTAAAGTTTAAAAAAAAGGCAATTTATTCCTATATATCTCTATGCAGTGGTAAATATAAATAACCAACATTATATCATTAGGGAGCAAAATATCTAATCCACTCTGAGAATAACAGACAGAAGAGACATATACTGTATATACTATTAGAGGATATATACTGTATATACTATTAGAGGATATATACTGTATATACTATTAAAATGTGAATCTGGTAAATATCAGACTCCAAATCAAATTTTTTTTATTTAACAAACAATGTCTTCCTTCAAAAAAAAAAAAAAATTTATTTTAAGAACGTTCGTTTGATTTTCTAATCGTTAGTGGGGTCAAAACGACGTTCATTTTCAACCACAGTGACGGGAAAATTTTGAAATAATAGCAAACTTCTTGGTGAAAGGAATTATCAGACAGTGTATGTGGTTTTCGTTCAGAAATTACATTCCTTTTAAAAACAGAATGTTAAAAACAAGTGAAAATTTCAAACAACATTCTTTCATTCAGCGAATGTACAAAGATTTCTCGTCTGAATATTTTGTCTGAAAATTGATCGGTGTGGCCAGCATAAGGCTCGGTACACACCTAGGCAGTTTGCTTTTGATCTGTTTCTACAGTGCTTTTTGCTGTGCGTTTTGACTTTTGCGCACGTGATTGTGCTGCGATTTGCCTTTTTGCATTTATTTTTGGCCAATTTGTTGTTGGGAAGATTAAAAAAACAAAAACTGCTGCAATAATTATATGCTTTTCTGCAGCTTTTCCATTGAAGTATATTGAACCAAAAAAAGCACTGTTTTGCATTATAAAAAAGTCCCTGACCCTTTCCAAATACGCAGCGGCTGAAAAAAGCATAGATGTGAACGTGTCCCACAGGAAACCATGTAAATGAACTGTAGTGCGTTTCTGCAAAAAAGCACCAAACACATAGATGTGAATCAGGTCTAAGAGGTTTAGTAACATAATGGGGTTAAAAAAACTAAAATTAGCCCTTTATAGTACAAAGAAAAACAGATCATCACTACTGTAAGGGGTTCATTTTTTTTACTGTATTGTAAGTAATATTTACAGTAGCGATTATTTGCTCTTTTTGTACTATTAAGGGCTTATTTTAGTTTTTTTTAACCCCATTATGTTACTGGCCGATTAATCGATTATGAAAATGGTAATCGATTAATTTCATAATCGATTAGTTGTCGATTAATCGATTAGTTGTTTCAGCCCTATATACAGTGCCTTGAAAAAGTATTCCTACTCCTTGAAATTTTTCACATTTTGTCATGTTACAGCCACAAACGGAAATGTATTTTATTGGGATTTTATGTGATAGAACAACACAAAGAGGCACATAATTGTGAAGTGGAAGGAAAATGATAAATGGTTTTAAAAATGTTTTACAAATAACTATCTGAAAAGTGTGGCGTGTATTTGTGTTCAGCCCCCCTGAGTCAATACTTTGTAGAACCTCCTTTCACTGCAATTACAGCTGCAAGTCTTTTTGGGGTATGTCTCTACCAGCTTTGCACATCTAGAGAGTGACATTTTTGCCCATTCTTCCTTGCAAAATAGCTCAAGCTCTGTCAGATTGGATGGAGAGCGTCTGAACAGCAATTTTCAAATCTTGCCACAGATTTCCAATTGGATTTAGATCTGAACTTTGACTGGGCCATTCTAACATATGAATATGCTTTGATCTAAACAATTTCATTGTAGCTCTGGCTGTATGTTTAGGGTCGATGTCCTGCTGGAAGGTGATCCTCCACCCCAGTCTCAGGTCTTTTGCAGACTCTAATGCCGCGTACACACGAGCGGACATTACGGCAGACTTTGCCCGGCGGACTGGATTTCGTCGGACAATTCGATGTGTGTGGGCTCCAGCGGACTTTGTTTTCTCAAAAGTTCGACGGAATTAGATTTGAAACTTGTTTTAAATTTATCCGTTGAAATCGAGTCCGGTCGAAAAGTCCGCCGTCTGTATGCTAGTTCGACGGACAAAAAGCCACGCTAGGGCAGCTATTGGCTACTGGCTATGAACTTCCTTGTTTTAGTCCGGTCGTACGTCATCACGTACGAATTCGACGGACTTTGGTGGATTGTGTGTAGGCAAGTCCGTTCATTCACAAAGTCCGTCGGAAAGTACGTCGAAAAGTCCGCCGGGCAAAGTCCGCCGTAATGTCCGCTCGTGTGTACGCGGCATAATAGGTTTTCTTCTAAGATTGCCCTGTATTTGGATTCATCCATCTTCCCATCAACTCTGACCAGCATCCCTGTCCCTGCTTAAGAAAAGCATCCCCACAACATGATGCTGCCACCACCATGTTTCACAATATGAATAGTGTGTTTAGGGTGATGTGCAGTGTTAGTTTTTTTCCGCCACAAATAGCGTTTTGATTTTAGGCCAAAAAGTTCAGATTTAGAATTCCCAGGGTCTTGCAGGAAGGATCCTGACTTTACTATCTCCAGTGCAGAAGTTTTCTAATGCTGCATACACACGAGCGGAGTTTTCGACCGGACTGGTCCGACGGACCGAGTCCGGTGGACAATTCGACCGTGTGTGGGCTTCATTGGACCTGCAGCGGACTTTTTCAGTCGAAAACCTGACGGACTTTAGATTTGGAACATGTTTCAAATCTGTACGTCGGAACTCCGCCGGACCCAGTTCCTATCGAAAAGTCCACTCGTCTGTATGCTAGTCCGATGGACGAAAACCGACTAGGGCAGCTATTGGCTACTGGCTATCAACTTCCTTATTTTAGTCCGGTGTACGTCATCACGTAGGAATCCGCCAGACTTTGGTGTGATCGTATGTAGCCAAGTCTGTTCGTTGGGAAAGTCCGTCGGATAGTCCATCGGACCAGTCCGGTCAAAAAGTCCCTCGTGTGTGCACAGCATAACTTTTCTCTACAGGTATGATGAGATGTTTTAGCACATGAAACACCTGAAGTTATAAGCTTTATATGCCAGTGTGGCAAACTTGTACCTGTGTCAACCTCTAAGAGGGGGTGACACACGTTTTATTTGCTTTTGTCATTTTTACTGACAAATATGGTTTTAAAATTGTTCTTCTAATTGGTTTTACTCATACTTGCACACCTAGTAGGAGTGGCTAAGCATGCTGCTGAAATGAGAGTGTTTGGGTTAAAGTAATATTAAAGGTTGGTTAAAAAAATAAATAAATAAAACATGTCATACTTACCTTCTCTGTGCAATGGTTTTGCACAGAGCAACCCGATCCTCTTCTTCTTGGGCCCCCCCCCCGCGCTCCTGGCTCCTCCCCCTTGAGCAGTGCCCCCAATAGCAAGCCGTTTGCTATGGGGGCACTGGTGCATATTCGCTCCCAAACCTTGCTCTATGCGTCTGTAGCACTACCCCAAAGGGCTGCTAGTTACTGGCTCCCCTTTTCCTGCACAGCCAGGCAACACGCATTTGCAACTTGCATCCAGACACAAGAAATCAGTCCATGGGCTTGTTTATGTTGTTTTATTAGGGAAAACAACTTGGATAGGGTGTAGGGATAATGGGATGCCCAAGTTGACTTGAAGAACAACAGATGAGGACAACTTCCTTCCTATATACAGAGATAAGATCCTGGACTGTTCTCTTTCCTAGACACACTTAGTCTCTAAGGATCAGTAGTAAAAACCCCTAACCGACAGGAGAGCTCAGCCCCTTTGTAAAAAAGGGCTAAATATTGAAAAGCGGCATTCAAGAGTATTTCTTTCTTCTCCTCTCGTAGAACGGTTCCCAGCTCCACCGCCTGTAGGCAGGTACTACTAGCCCTCCTGGCTGCTTGTCTACCAGCCAACCAGGCTGCTTCGAAAATCTCCCAGGACAAGGGATAGAGGGTTAAGCACAGCACTGTCCTTTGAAAGCTTGCTACATGTGACAATCACTCCCCTTGTGAATCCCTGGGTGTGCTGATGTACTCACTCTGTCCTCCTTGCTTCCACTGCTCCCAGGTAGGAATCCTGTTCAAACCGTGATGCTTAATGAAAACTTTTTAAGCCAGCCAGAGCCCAGCCTGGAGGCAAAGGCTCCCCCTAGACCTAGTGGACACCTCCTGGGCCACCGACAGCCTCCTCAGCACTCCATCTTCTACCCAACTCCACTGCTGGCATGGCTCTACCATACTTAAGGGCTGATTCAGCCACCCTGACAGGAATTCTCTCTGGGAATTTGCCAAGTTCCCTTAAGTATGCAGATCAGCCCTCCTGGCCTCCACCCACTAAACTCTAGAAGTTTCTCCAAACTTCCAGATGCGGGGGGGGGGGGGTACCAGAGACCTGCCTCTGTGAGTCATCCAGCCGTAAACCCTTACCCAATTTCAGACTCACAAGCTAACCATGAGTCAAACATAAATTTGCTTGCACTAATCTAGTAGCACACTAGAGGGTGCTACATGTCCATAAGACACATAGAGTCGTGGCTCGCCCCCGCCCCCACTCTCTCCTTATTGGCCCACTGGCTTTGATTGACAGCAGTGGGAGCTAATGGCTCCCACTGTTGTGTCTCAGCTAATGAAGAGAGAGAGACCTGGGATAGCTGAGGCTCCTGTGAACATCGCTGGATGAGGGGGCTCAGGTGAGTATTAAGGGGGCTTTGAGGGGGGGCAACACACAGAAGGTTTTTTACCTTTATGCATAGAATACATAAGGGTAAAAAATCTTCAGCCTTTGGAACCACTTTAAAGAATAAATTGTAGATCAAAGCTCTAATAGGTTCATGTTTCAGGGAATGTCTTTAGTATTCAAATTGCAGACGTATCAAAAGGCAGGGCACAGGCCATGAAGAAAAATAGTTTGGGCTCCAAAAAGTATTTGTACAGTAAGTAACAGTATTCAGGATAATGTGGCTCGTACAACCTATAAATCTATCTATACACTGAAAGAGGGCTGAGCAAGAGAAATCTATTGATTCCCCCACCCTCACTACAGCATGGATGAATCTCCCCTGCTGGCTATAGTATTCTTGAAGTGGTAGATTGACAGTGCTAGTACCTTAGGTAAAAATAAGTTTGTGCTATTGGTGTATTTGGCAAAACTGTACTGGTAGTATTCCAATTGGTGATAAGTGGACTGCTTCACGATCGCACATTCCGACAACAAAATCCATGGAGTTTTTCCGAAGGATATTGGCTCAAACTTGTCTTGCATACACACGGTCACACAAATCTTGTCGGAAATTTCGAACGTCAAGAACACGGTGACATACAACACGTACGACGAGCTGAGAAAAATGAAGTTCAATAGCCAGTGCGGCTCTTCTGCTTGATTCCGAGCATGCGTGTAACTTTGTGCGTCGGAATTGTGTACACACGATCGGAATTTACGATAACGGATTTTGTTGTAGGAAAATTTGAGAACCAGCTTTCAAATTTTGTGTGATGGAAATTCCAATGGAAAATGTCTGATGGAACCTACACATGGCCAGAATTTCCGACAACAAGCTCCCATGAAACATTTTCCATCAGAAAATCTGACCGCGTGTACGGGGCATTAGAGTCCAAACTGAGGTTTTATTCCAAACTTATAATAGGTGCTACAGTCAACAAATTTTGGGGATGTGTGGTCCCCAAAACGCATAGCACCTATTATACGTTTGGAATAAGACCTCATTTTGGACACTAATGCCCCGTACACGCGGTCAGATTTTCCGACGGAAAATGTTCGATGGGAGCTTGTTGTCGGAAATTCCGGCCATGTGTAGGCTCCATTAGACATTTTCCATCGGAATTTCCGTCACACAAAATTTGAGAGCTGGTTCTCAAATTTTCCCACAACAAAATCGTAAATTCCTATGGTGTGTACACAATTCCGACGCACAAAGTTCCACGCATGCTCGGAATCAAGCAGAAGAGCCGTGCTGGCTATAGAACTTCATTTTTCTCGGCTCGTCGTACGTGTTGTATGTCACCGCGTTCTTGACGTTTGGAATTTCCGACAAGATTTGTGTGACCATGTGTGTGCAAGACAAGTTTGAGCCAACATCCGTCTGAAAAAATCCCATGGATTTTGTTGTCGGAATGTCTGATCGTGTGTACGCGGCATTACACTTTAATGTGGTGCCTTGATCTTCAGACTGAAATAAGGTTTAGTTATTCTGTCAGTCGGTGCCCATGGCTGTCAGAATACCCAAACAGTAGATGCAGCCGCTGTTAGGCCAACAATTTTTTACACAGCTCCTTCGATGATTAGATGAAAGGACCAGCTAGATTTAGTGGGGACTGTGGACTAGGGAAAAGGGTGTGTAGCTGTCACATTTTTGCTGAATAATCTAATGTTATGTTATAGCTTAGTATTTGGCGCCATCTAGCGGTCAAAATAGGGAATGAACTGCATTTTATTTCTGTATTGAAGAAGATGACAGGAAGTGTTTTGTTTTGTTTACTTTGGACATTATCTTGACCTACCCACAATGCATAGTGACCTCCCATGAGTATCAAGAAACTGAACTGCATGCTGGGTAGGTTATAAAAGGCCCCGCGCGGCCATTTTCTGTCTCTTGTTCCTGGGACGCATGGCCAGCCAGCAGGGCTCTGTGGGTGTGTGTCCCACAGAGTTGCGGCCTACCTTGTGCGAAGAGTAAGCGATCCTGCCGTAGATCACAGCCTGCTGGAGAAGCAGTGTGATCGATCCAGAGACCCTTGAAGGAGGTAACCGAGGACTCCTGGTCGTCTGTGAGCAGCCTTTGATCCGGCCTTACATCACAGCGTGCTGGAGAAGCAGTGTGATCGATCCAGAGACCCTTGAAGGAGGTAACAGAAGACTCCCAGTCGTCTGTGAAAAAGAACAGCGTGACGGTGTGGCCATGGCGAACAAACTGAGATACTGTGGAGTGGAGGCATCCATCTACCTGGACCCAGTGTGGTGAGAGGGCTGCTGCCCAAAGTTTCATTGACACACTTTCACACACTTGCATCTATAACACAGTGCTGCTGGGACCTGTAGTCCCACAGAGGAGATTTAAAGGGATAGAGACTAAAGAGTTTAATATAGGCCTCAAGCCTGCACTTCACTACAGTTTGACATTGTGTTATACCAAATTACTTGCGCCGGAGATAGTTGCAGTGCTGCCGCACCACAACAATAGTTCATCACCCATATTGCTTTGACCCAGGTTTGTTAACCACTGGATTACAATAAACCTACACATAGCTAGCAGAAGACAGAAGAGAAGAAGGACTGCCTCTGTTAACGCAAGGCCTTGCAGTTTAATGTTATATAGGGTTATTGTGATATAAAGCAGTGGGAGCTCCCTAGGAATTGTTCTATGCTTTATTAAAATAGCAATTGTCTCTATTACACAAACAGAGTGTGCTGAGAGTGGGACAGTGCCCATAGTGAAGTCAGTTTCACTCTGCCATTGGTCCCACTGAAAAGACGCAACTCTAAGAGGTTAATTTAAACAACTTTCATTTGTGTAGTACCGTTGTGAATTAAATCTGTTGGCTGTCACACTATGTTGGTCTGACAGTACAACTGCTGTAATCATTATCTTGAAACAGATATAGTAAAATCTTATTCCTGTTTAAGTACTATTGTGTGGAGTGTTGTTTCCTCCCATTTACTGACCAGGTGGAGAGCTGGAGGTAAAAGGTAAAGACAAAAGGTATGTAGCGCTGGTAGATTTGCGATCTACCATATGTTAGGTAAATTTAGTAACTTGTTCGCTAGGAAGGTTAGGTTTGCCTCTGTTCCAGCTTGGCTGACATTGCGTGTGTTTCCATACTGACTGGAGGGTGTCGCTGTTATCAGTGGTCAGTGTTGGAAAGGCAACGTGTTGAAGTGTATAGATGCTCTTCTGTCCCGGAGACAACTCGGTGGAGGTGGTCCTCCGAGTTGCATTCTGGGCGAGGGTATTTATGGGGCAGACGCCATATTTTGGGGTTCGTTTTACAGCCACCTGCTGGCCCTCCTGGCCGACAGGTATGCGTTAGAGAGCAATCTCGTGGTCCTCCGTTCCGGAGGCCCACGTCGCTGCGGCGCAGGGGTGGGCCCAGAAGCTTGTCTGGGACCTACCACAGCAGCCGAGGAATGGTCCTGAGCTGTCTATCCAGAGTGAAGAAGCTGGACAACCGAGGAGATCCCAGGGAAGGACCAAACATGGAAGGATCACGCGGCGTGCTGGTCTATAGAGGGGCCTGGTGACTCGGTTGGAGGACGTATCCTAAAGTAACTATACAGCATAGTGTTGCCGGGTTGGCTTAAAGGTTCAGGCACTGTGACTGACATTCATTGCAGAAAAACCAATACATCCTGTGGCAGAGGATCGTACAGGTTTGTCCCAAACAAATCTATGGCAGAGACTTTTGTTCGTGCTGCGTACTGGCTGCTAGGCAAGTGAGAGAGGCCTATCCAGGTGAGCAAGGAGTGTCCCACGAGGGGGAGCGCATTCTATTATAATATCCAAATTCTACCAGGACATTTGTCAAGAATCTTACAAGAAGATATTTGAGTTTCTTCTGCAGTTTCCTTTCTGTCTCTTTCCTGCAACTTCCTTAGTAAATTGTTTAATAAAGCATTGAAAACATACTCAAGTGTTGGTACGTGTGTCGTCCGGAGGTAAACTCAACGGAACCCCTAGACCCGGTGCCGGTGAAACAGAGGGAAGGAGAGTGAAGGTAACAAGCCCGCTTAAACCAGCAGCTCCACCGAGAGTTATTGCTACAGGTATATTATATTACATATTGTGAAATTGTCTTTAAGTTCCTGCTGCACACTAACATTACACCACAGCTGTGTCAAGGGGACTGAGTCAAGTTATAGGGGGTGTTATAGCAGAGTACAGGCCCGATTAAACATCAGCAGCTCCTTCGGGGGTCAGTGCTACAGGTAGGAAGAGTTTTTAAGAGTCATCTTTCTTATGAAAGATTATCTTACCTTTTAAGTGTGTAGCTTGTTCCAGTTAAGTAACTTGGGGGGGGGGGGGTGCTGACTGGGCCACCCAAGGCTCAATTCATCAGGAACTGGCCAAAATTCACTGGACAACTTAGGATTTTGTATGTTTAGTTTCTTCAGGCGTCTGTTCTCAGATGCATAGTACTGCACACAAACACACAAAAATCCTTTTACCCAGTCACACATAAGCACCATTGCTGAGTTACAGCAGAAGGACAGACACCTACACAGCTATAAATATTCAACTACACAGACAGACAGTGCTCTAAACACACCCACACCCGTTTTAAAACAAGCATATGTGATAATAGACACACACATTGTTTTACACACATACACACATGCATATGCACTCACTTACATAATAGAGCCAAGCATAAACTGTTAAGTCAGCTTTATAACAGCAACATCTTTTCCTTTATTCTGGTGACAGTTGATTTGTAACAGGTCAATCCAATGAAATATGCAGGAGAGGTTAATGAATGTGTCACACCAGGGCATTGGATGATGTATTATGCTTGTTGCCTATTTTTGTGAACATATTGTCTGGGAAAACTAATAATACCAATAATTAAAAAAATTCTAAAAGAAAACTAAATGTCATCGTCTTGCAAAGGAGAATTGGTTGACTGCATGCAAAGTAGGACATTTTTCTAGCATCTAATATGCCGCGTACACACGGCCGGACTTTTCGTCTACAAATGTCCAACGGACTAAAGCTGGCTGGCAATCCAATCGTGTGTGGGCTTCCCCGGACTTTCAGCGGACTTTTCAGCCTCAAATCCGACGGACTTTAGATTTGAAACATGCTTTAAATCTTTACGTCGTAACTACGCCGGACCCCGAAATCCGCTCATCTGTATGCTAGTCCGACGGACAAAAAAACAACGCATGCTCATAAGCAAAAACTAAACGGAAGCACTCGGTCTAGTAAAACTAGTGTTCGTATTGTAGGTAGCACATTCCTCACGCTGCAAAATCTGTGATCGTTGAATGCAGCACATTTAATGTCTTCTTTACGAATGCTATAAAGATGTTTTGCTGTTCATATTCAAACAGAGTTCTCCCAAACTGATTTCTGGATTCTTTTTCTCTTTGATCTCATGAATGATATGGTATGCTTTTTAAAAACAATGTTTCCATACTAATAATACTTTTTACACTTTTTTTTTTTTTGGTGGAGTCATCTTTTCTTGTAATTTTTATCCAGATATTTATTTTATGATTGTTGTGGAACTTTTTTTCTATTTATCTATATATTTTTTTATTTTTTTGTGTTTGTAAAGTTACCACAGGGAACCCATTTTTATATTTTTTTGGTTTATTTTTTTTGGTGTTTGTAAAGTTACCACAAAGAACCCATTTTTATTCTTTTTTTTTTATTTATTTTTTTATGTTTGTAAAGTTACCACAAAGAACCCTTTATTATTTTTGTTTTTATAGTGATTTTTTATTTTTTGTATATAAAGTTAACCCAAAGAACCATTTTTGGTTATGTATCATTTTTTTTTTTAAGACTTACCACTCGAACATTATTAACATTATTAATGTATGTTTGGTGTGTTTTTGCAAACTCAATGAGATTGTTGTCCCTTGTTAATTTAACATTGTGTGTAAAATCAATGATTTAAAATAAAATACATAAAGTCTTTTCATAAACTCAAAAAAGATCCATTTATTCATGGTCTAAATAAAATAAAGAGGAAGTCAACGCTGGAAAAAGTCTGTGGACAAGAAAATTGGGATCTTGAGGAGTCCATATAAAAGGGAGCACAATCTGGTCCAGGAATCCCAGAGATCAACAGCACCAGCAGATGATATAGATGTCCCCAGACTGTGGTACTACAACAGCCTGTGTCTTCTGTCAGACCAGACTGAACCCAGGTCATCACTTTCTTCTCTTCCCTGCAGCCTTTCCTCCACGTTGCCCTTCAGCCTTCCCTGCAGCCTTCCCTGTAGCCTTCTTTGGAGGCTGTGGCTCTGGTGTTTCAGTTGTGGCAGGAGGGGGGGCTGCCTCATGTAGTTGGGTGCTTCGTGTTAGCGTGCCCTGGAGCCCCTTCTGGATTGTTTCCCCAAATAGTCGCTCACAAATGAGGCGCTGCTCCCAATCCATTTGAAGAAGCCTGCTGGCTAAGTAGCAGCCATAGGACTTTTCCGCTTCGGGGGGGCTCCTTAAAAAACGGGTGGCCTCTTGCATGAGGCGCAGGGATACCTCCTGTGTGACCGTCCCCTTCCTGGCCCTTTTTTTGGGAAGGCGGAGGGGAAGCACTTGGGATTCGGTCAGGCTCCTACTGGGCCCAGCCACCTCACTGGGACCAGCCACCTCACTTGGCCCAGCCACCTCACTGGGACCAGCCACCTCCTGCCTGACACTGGGCCCAGCCTCCTCCAGGATGATGGAGAATCCGGCCTCCTCCAGGCTGTCCATGGGCCCGGTCTCCTCCTGCCTGCCACTTTCCACACATTCCTCCTGGATGGACTCATCCTGTGTATAAAAAAGGACATAGTTTTAGTATATTTTTTTGGGTTCATCAATGACACACAATTTGCTTCTCATGACTAGCAAATTCAATGCGAATACATCTCTTTAATAAAAGAGTCTAATCAGACACCCTAATTTTTTGAAGCAGGTGCCAAACATATTTAGCCACTACTGTCAATTGATATGTATACACAATTTTGAGGGGAAAATTATTTTAGACAATTATAACATCCAGTTAACATCATTAATATTAATATCCGGTTCATCCAGGATGGAAGACCCAGCTTGCTCCTCATCAGCCTCTGCTGGGGTGGAGGGAAGGGTGGAGGGAAGGGTGGAGGGAAGGAGGGAAGGGTTGAAAGTGATGCCCTGGCTTCAGTCTGGTCATCAAGAAAACGGAGTTGATTGTAGTACCACAGCCTGGGTACATAAACATCATCTGCTGATGCTCCTGATCTCATTGATTCCTGGATCTTCTTATGCTCCCTCTTATACATGTTCCTCAAGACCCCAATTTTCTTTAACAATGTCTCCATTGTTGCTTCCGGGATGGTCGCCTGGACAAAGGACAGAAGTCTCTCCAGCGTTTACTTCCTCACATGTTTGAATAATGCTGAGGGTGTTTCACCTCCCACAAATTCCTCGTCTCTCTATATTTAGAAATAAAAGCAGTAAGGAACTCTGGATCCTTAAATAGGGGATTCATAATGTCTGTAAAAGATAAAGTCACAAGACAAAAAACACTTATTAGGTTTCTGCTAAACCCTCATCATCTTATCCCTATGTAGGCCTCATCAATCTGTCAAGCCATATAGGCCGCTTGCTACAAAGTCTTGACCAAAAGTATAAATTTAAAATTACCTTCGTTTAGTAGCGTCCCGGTCCACTATCACCTACGCACAGAACGTACGTACGACACAATACGTAACAGCGCTCTATACACTGCACATGCGTAATACTACGCCTACTTGGCCCGCCCCTGACGTTCTTTTTGTTTACGCATATAACCCGCCCTTGACTCTACGCACAGAACGTAGGTACCTACGACACGTGCACAAGGCCCCTCTTTATACACTACACATGTGTGAAACTCCGCCTGCGTCGCCCGCCCCTGACGTTCAATTTTAACTCATGTTCTCCGCCCCTTAATTCTACGCACAGAACGTACGTACGACACGTGCACAAGGCCCCTCTTTATACACTACGCATGTGTGAAACTCCGCCTGCGTCGCCCGCCCCTGACGTTCGATTTTAACTCATGTTCTCCGCCCATTTTTATTTCCGGCGCATAGTGGGGTGAATAATGGCGGAGACACATCGGGTGTGTACTACCTCAGGTAGCGAAGAAAGCCCGGAGGCCGGAACGTCAAGATCTGTGATGCCTAGATTTAAGGCCTCCAATATGTCCTTTAAAGAGATGGTGGAAATGGTGCCCATTCTTAAAAAAAAGGACTATGATGGGAAGTATGGGCCGTACGCCCGGTCAAATTTGCACAAAGCCAAAATAATGGCGAAGGTGGTGAAGACTTTACAGGCTTATTTTGGGGTACAGTGCTCCAAGGATCAAATTAGAAAAAGATGGTTCGACCTCAAACTCAGGGAGCCGGATCAGTACAGACGGATCCGTAAAGTGCTGAAAAAAAGTAAGTACTTGTGTTTTCATCTTGTGTTGATTACCTCGTATACTGTTCCATGTGCTTTTCATTCCTATACGATTTTTTGCATCGTTTGAAACGATCTTTTAATAAACCTCGTTACATATCTATATATATCTATATATATATATATATATATATATATATATATATATAGATAGATATATCTATATATATGTATATATAGATATATATATATATATATATATATATATATATATATAGATATAGATATATATAGATATAGATATATATAGATATAGATATAGGTAGATATACAGTAGATATAGATAGATATAGAAATTTATGTAATTTTTTTTAAATATTTAAATTAATATATATTTTTATATTTAGATTTTGTTTGATATTTAGATTTATATTTAGTTATAGATATAGAGAGAGAGAGATCAAAAGATTTTAAGCTATATTTACATACTGATATCTAGATATCGAGATATCTATCTATCTCGATATGTCTTTAGAAATTAAAATCTTTAAGTCAACTAGGAACTCTACACAAACAGACAATTTGTACACCACTTCACTACAAATGTTTGAAGATTACTATGTACTAAAATATCTGTGTGCTAAGTATATTAATTTTTTGCTTCACATAGGGGAAAAATCACTCAGCCAACAAGAAGAACCCAGTCCCCCCCAAGCAAAAGAACATACTTGGGAAATCAGCCCAAGCCCCACTGAGGATGTGGAGGAAGGAGAGGTGGGTGACATGGGCACCCCACCAGGTGAGTGTCTGACACACCAGCTTACGGTAATCTATGCATGGCTGCCTTTTATTTTATGTAATTTTTCTACTCTATTTTAGGTGATCTGGTTGTGCTTGAGTCAAGCAACAGCGCCACCCCCGAGGATGTTCATGAAGTATGCGACATGGGCACCCCACCAGGTCAGTGTCTGAGACACCAGCTTTATGGTAAGGTAAACTATGTATGTGTGCATATTTCTAAACACATCTTTTTTTTCATTCCACTTTAGGTCCAAGAGACTATTTCACCACAGACAGTGCCCAACGGCTAATTGCTCAAATAATAGCCTGAAATGGGGAGATCGATCAAATGCGTAATCGGCTGGATCATATGCAGCAGGAAATGAAGGACATGATTGATGTTTTGGGTCGAATCTAAATGCCCTTTTTGAAACCCCAAAACATCGATAATGTCCTTCATTTCCTGGTTTGCTGACCCCATTCTGGGCCTTCTCTTTATTATTTTCTGTTAAATGATATGCCTGTTTAACAACATTTAAAAAAGGAGGCCTGTTTTTAGAAAACACAAAAAAAAAAAAAAAATACAAAAAAATACAAAAAATGTTTTAAAAAAAAACAAAAAGAAAAAACGGATTTTTAAAAAAAAAAATGTTTTTTTTAAAAAAAAAAGGGATTTTAAAAACCAAAAAACAATAAAAAAGGTTTTTTACAAAAAAAATAAAAAAGAATAAAACGGATTTTAGAAAATAAAAAAAAAGGCCTGTTTGCTAAAATCAAAATGCCCAACAAATTTTATTTTTGATTATCTAAAAATCTTTAACTATAATTATATTATTCTAAATTTATTAATATATCATTATATTTTTGGCTAGGAACATTTTATACTAAATGCATAACTGAATGGATACCAAAGATTAAAAACATCTGCTTAGGAATTAAATAAATGTGTGGTTTGTTATTTCAATGCTCAGTATCAGTTTGTTTAAATTGAAAAAAGTTGTTTACAGTGACAATGGAGCTTATTTAGAAATTTACAAGGAAAATACAGTTGGCACTACAACTGCTCGACCATAACCTAGGAGAATGCCCAAAAGAAAGGCAAGCAATAAATATAATTCAAGATTTCATCAAGATTTTTTTTATTTTAAATCTTTAGATATCCTGGCCCATTGCAATGGCCCCCCTACCCATAAAATAATTTACATATTGCTGTCGAACTTGACGTGCACTTTGGGGAGCCAAGCCAGTACGGACAGTATCCAGGCCCGTAAGATTGTCACTGCTAATAAGTAAGGGAATAAGGGATTTATGGACTAAAAAGGCTACAAGACTGTGCAGTTGTCGCACTCTGCAAGTGCAGTTGCTCCCCAGCTTAAAGTAAATGAGGTAAGGTAAAAAGGCTTTCATGTTGCAAGGAGTACACAATCACATGCAAGGGCAATTAATGAAAACACTTTGTGGCTTGCATATGATTTGATGATGGAAATCAGCAGAGCTTCTGCTCATTCAGACCCCGTTCACACAGGGACGACTTGTCAGATGACCTAGTCGCCTGACAAGTCGCCTCCCGTTCTGTGCTATGGAACCGTTCTAAGGGGAGCGACGCAAGTCGCTCCGACTTAGAAAAAGGTTCCTGTACGACTTCGGGGGCGACTTGGGGCGACTTGCATAGACTTCTATACAGAAGTCGTTTTGCAAGTCGCCCGGGCAGTCGTGTGCAGGTCGCCTCGGTGAGGCGACCTGCAACTCGTGTTGCCCCTGTGTGAATGGGGTCTTACTAAAGCACTGGAGCAAATGCACTTGTAGAGTGCACATGCATTGTGCAAAGTGCAACATATATTTGCTTTTTAAAAATCAACACCACAGAACATTCTAGCAAATTATTAGGGGGGGGTTGGAAATCAAGCTAATTATTTGCACACTATTTGGATAGAGTTTAGGTGGGGGGGGGTGGGAAATCAAGCTAATTGCTAATTACATGCACACTATTTGGATAGAGTTTAGGTGGGGGGGGGGGGGAATCAAGCTAATTGCTAATTATATGCACACTATTTGGATAGAGTTTAGGAAGGGGGTTGGGAAATCAAGCTAATTGCTAATTATATGCACACTATTTGGATAGAGTTTAGGTGGGGGGGGGGGGGTTGGGAAATCCAGCTAATTGCTAATTATATGCACACTATTTGGATAGAGTTTAGGTGGGGGGGTTGGGAAATCAAGCTAATTGCTAATTATATGCACACTATTTGGATAGAGTTTAGGGGAAACAAAATACAATGCAGCTGACTAAATACATTCAAACTGAGTAGACTAGGTGGATATGTGCCCAGCATTGTATGCTGGGGAGGTTATTGAAGGCAAATATACATGCATGACAAAAAAGAACAGGAAAAAAATCCAGCATGCGTGAGGAGAAAAAGGGGACATTCACACTATATTGCAATGATGTTAAGTAGTGTTTGAGCTAAGAAATACATTACATTATCAAAGATTAAATAAAAGAACATGTGATGCTAATAAAAGAAAAAAATGTTACCTTAATATAGTCCTTCTGCAGGACCTGGATGATGGCAGAACAGGTCTCTTTGATAATGATCCCCAGAGCCTGGGGGGAGATGCCTGTAGAGAACTTGAGGTCCTGCAGGCTTCTCCCTGTCGCTAAGTACCGCAACGTGGCAACTAGCCTCTGCTCCGGAGTGATGGCTTGCCTCATGCAGGTATCCTGCCTGCTGATATAGGGGGTCAGCAAAGCCACCAAACGGTCAAAAACGGGGTCCGTCATCCGGAGAGAGTTCCTGAAATCCTCAGGATTATTCTCACGGATCTCACGGAGCAATGGCATGTGACAGAACTGGTCACGCTGGAGCAACCAATTCTTGGTCCATGAACTCCTCCTCGCCCTGTTCATGGACTGGTCTTGGTCTGAAGAATAAACTACAGCACCAAACACATACAATGCACGAGCTCGACGACGAGTACATACAGGTAGCATGGCTTCAAAACCATCGGCTGGTCAGAACGCACTTAACAGAACGCACTGAAGAACAGCAAGGCCTGTGAAGAGCGACCTGAAAATCAGGAACGAGCGGACAATAAAACAAAGATTTCTCAATGCCAACTGACCAAACGCACTGAAAAGCAGATACAAACCTCACAAGCACAGACTGAACAACAGTTAAAACGAACTGAAAAATACGAGTCTCACAAGCGCAAATCGTCTCTCACCAAACTTCTACTAACACGAGATAAACACGAGATTAGCAGAAGGAGCCCAAAGGGTGTCGTACGGGCTATTGAACTTCCGTTTTATAGTCTCGCCGGACTTGGTGTATGTCACCGCGTACTAGGCGTCAAACTTTTGTGTGGTCGTGTGTAGGCAAGTCCGTTCGTTAGAAAGTCTGCTGCAAGTCCGCCGAAAGTCTGTCGGACAGGCTGTCGGACTTTTGTAGCTGAAAAGTCCGACCGTGTGTACGCCCCATTAGGCTTTGGATGTATAGATCACTTACAGCAATGTTCTCCTGTGCATGGAAGTTGTATAGGTCTTATAGGAATTCCCTTTAGGGTTTACCCCACTTGCTATGGGGGCTATCTATGGGGATTTTCGCAGTATGTTCTGTCAATGGCTTGTGATACTTTTTTCCTATAACATTTCTCATATTTCTAAGCTCTAATGAGCAGGGCCCTCTGGTCAGTGGCGGGACAAGGTCATCTAGCACCCAGGGTGAAGATGGCAAATGTTGCACCAATGTATGAGCATTGGGGTGTGTCAGCAAAAATCCCCTCCTTCACCCCCCCCAGAAAAAAAAATCAAGCACTAATCTTCACACTTAACCCCTAAGCAAGTCAATATTCTCCCTAAGCAAAAAAAGTACCCTCTTCCAGTGCAAATCCCCCCTCCCAGCTCACATCCACTCTCTCCCCAAATCTCCCCTACTTGCACAAATCATCTAACCCTCAAGTTTCCCCTCTGAGAATACATCCCCCCCCCAAAAAAAATCCCCCCCTAGCACAAATCCACCCAAATCCCTTCTCCTAGCACCAATCAACCCTTTCCTTGTCTAGCACAAATCCCCCCAATCATCACTACTAGAACAAATCCTCCCCCCTCAAATCCTTCTTCCTAACACAAATCCACCATCCTAGTGCAAGTCCCCCCCAATCATCCCTACTAGCACAAATCCCCCTCTTCCCCCAAATCCCTCTTCCTAACACAAATCCACCATCCTAGTACAAACCCCCCTCCAAATCACCCTTTCTAGCACAACCCTCCAAACCCCCAAAAGACCCAAGCCACCCCTTCTGCCTACCCCTTGTTCCAACCCTGCCAGATTCCTACTGTATTGAATTGTATTGTAATCAGTGGTGGCTGGTGCTCCATTTTCTTTTGAGGGGGGGCAAACACTTGCCCACCCCGCTTGCCCGCTCGGCAGCCCTGCTTGCCCGCCAGCCCAGCACTTACCCCATCCAGGTCCAAGGCGGCTTCCCCAGCTTCTCCTCCTGTCCAATACAGTCGCTTCTCCTCCCAGCCAATTTGGTCTCAGGACCTGCTTCCTGTCCTGAATGGTCGGGAAGACAATAGCGAATGTTAATTCACTATTGTCACAAGTGGGTGGGCTCAGGGCGCAGTGCTCTGCGCCCCGAGCCCACTCTTTTTTAATCCACTTTCTCTAGTCACGTACTTTACATTAAAAAAAAAACCCACAGAATTCCATGCGTTCAGCGCCCTGCACGGAGATTGGGGGGGCGGCGCCCCTGCACCCCTTATGGATGGGTCGCCACTGATTATACTGGTACTGTCTGCCCTTATGTTGTAAAGCGCTGTGTAAACTGTTGGCGCTGTATAAATCCTGTAAAATAATAATTTGTACAAGAGGATAACTGTATGGAGTGCATGAAATGTTGAGAGGAGTCACAAGGCTCTTAAAAGTTTAGAAAACAGTTCCCCTTTCTCTTGTTTAGTAGTCTGTGTAGCAAGCAGCTCTTACAAAAGAGGTTCTCCATTCAATCATTCCTAGGGCAGAAAATGTCTAAATACTGTATGTCCTTTGTTGTGCCCCCCAGTATGTTGTCTCTAAGTATATTGTACCTACATGTACCAGAAAAGGCGACCAGCAGAAAGCAACAGAATCTGCCATTTGTAAATATCAGAACACCACAGGAAACATTTAATTAAAAGTCGGACAGTGGAAGTTTCCATTCATTAAAACCACTTTTATTTAGAAAAGTTTCAGCAAAATAATAAAGCACAAGAGAGTTTCAAATAAACTCCTGAACATACTGTAACTGTTTTTTCAATAACATACAATACTACAGGCAGGCATAAGTCTGAGCTATAGAGAACACAGTTTAATTTGCTGGGTAGCCATCATTTCCAGTCTTGTGGACCCTTTCTTCAAGCACTCATTAAGGTGGCCTGACACCTCTCAGTGATTCAATGTAATAGCCACCAATAAAGTCCTATCCTAATAAAACTTATGTTCTTCTCGTGTATCTCTACCTTTAAGCTAAACGTTTTTTTTTTCTGTTTGGATAGACTGATTTAGAGGGAGATTTAGAATCCCTGTCAGTTTTTTTTTTTTTTTGATGGTCCTGGGGACCATCATCACTTAGAAAAAAAATGTTGGAGATTTAAAATGCCATGGTTGCCACTGTGATGATAATAATGTCTGATGACCCCAAAATGAGTGGGGAGAAAAGGGAAATTATGTTGCACACAGTGCCATCCTAATTTCTAACAAATTCAGATTTGAAAATGGAGTCTTTGCACAGATGGAATGTAAACAGCCAAACACCAGCACACAGCTCCATCCACATCTAACACAAACTGGGCAGCCTAAATCTTGCTTAGCCCAGCACCGCCTGTTAATCAGCTTGGTCATCAATGGCTAATTGACTGCTCTAAACAGTCAATTAGCCATTGACGAAACGTGTAGGGTGAAGCAACTTGCTGATTTCATCGTGAGTTCCCGGAAGTGCGGGTGCTGCTTATCTGGCCGGCAATTGTTTGAAAGCGTTTTTTCTCTACTAAAATGTGAGTGTAATTTTTCCTTGTCAAAAGAAGTTTATTGAGTATACAATGTTATAAAGATACATAAAGTAAGTTTACAAGGATCTATAAAGTAAGCTCATTGTTTTACAGTAGGGTTTATATAGGTAAATATCATGAAATTTCAAATATTAAACATTGGGCTCACGTAAACCTAAATTAAAGATATATATAATTTCCTTAGTTACTTTTGTAGGTATTTAAATGATTTATACCTACTATACATATTGTTTACAAGTAGAGTGTATATAGGTCAAATAAATTCTGATAATGAGCTTTAATTGTAAGGTGGAGAAAAGGAAAGAGAAAGAAGAAAAAGGGTTGAAAGGTAGAGGTATGGTCCACAAGGTTGTCCCGCTCGTCAGTTTATTATTCTTTTTAGTTCTCTTTGAAGCCTTAGAATGGGTGTCTCTGTAAGTCATTTAACCACTTGCCGACCGCCTCACGCCTATATACGTGAGCAGAATGGCACGGGCAGGCAAAATCACGTACCTGGTACGTGATTGCCTTCCCGCGGGCGGGGGGTCCGATCGGACCCCCCCCCCGGTGCCAGCTGCGGTCGGCATTTGGCTGGGAGAAGTGAGAGACGAGGGGGAGGCCATCCGATCGTGGCCCCCCCCTCGCGATCGCTCCCAGCCAATGAGAAACATCCTCTGCCTCTGTATAGTACACAGAGGCAGAGGATGTGATGTCATCTCTCCTGGGCTCGGGAGTTTCCGTTCCGGCCCGAGGAGAGACGACATGTAAGTAAGTGCACAACACACACACAACACAGTAGAACATGCCAGGCACACTAAACACCCCGATCCCCCCCCGATCGCCCCCCGATCCCCCCCCAATCACCCCCCCCTGTCACAAACTGACACCAAGCAGGTTTTTTTTTTTTCTGATTGCTGCATAGTGTCAGTTTGTGACAGTTACAGTGTTAGGACAATTAGGGTTAGCCCCCTGTAGGTCTAGGGTACCCCCCTAACCCCCCCTAATAAAGTTTTAACCCCTTGATCACCCCCCGTCACCAGTGTCACTAAGCGATCATTTTTCTGATCGCTGTATTAGTGTCGCTGGTGACGCTAGTTAGGGAGGTAAATATTTAGGTTCGCCGTCAGCGTTTTATAGCGACAGGGACCCCCATATACTATCTAATAAATGTTTTAACCCCTTGATTGCCCCCTAGTTAACCCTTTCACCACTGATCACCGTATAACTGTTACGGGTGACGCTGGTTAGTTCGTTTATTTTTTATAGTGTCAGGGCACCCGCCGTTTATTACCGAATAAAGGTTTAGCCCCCTGATCGCCCGGCGGTGATATGCGTCGCCCCAGGCAGTGTCAGATTAGCGCCAGTACCGCTAACACCCACGCACGCAGCATACGCCTCCCTTAGTGGTATAGTATCTGAACGCATCAATATCTGATCCGATCAGATCTATACTAGCGTCCCCAGCAGTTTAGGGTTCCCAAAAACGCAGTGTTAGCGGGATCAGCCCAGATACCTGCTAGCACCTGCGTTTTGCCCCTCCGCCCAGCCTAGCCCAGCCCACCCAAGTGCAGTATCGATCGATCACTGTCACTTACAGAACACTAAACGCATAACTGCAGCGTTCGCAGAGTCAGGCCTGATCCCTGCGATCGCTAACAGTTTTTTTGGTAGCGTTTTGGTGAACTGGTAAGCACCAGCCCCAGGCAGCGTCAGGTTAGCGCCAGTACCGCTAACACCCACGCACGCAGCGTACACCTCCCTTAGTGGTATAGTATCTGAACGGATCAATATCTGATCCGATCAGATCTATACTAGCGTCCCCAGCAGTTTAGGGTTCCCAAAAACGCAGTATTAGCGGGATCAGCCCAGATACCTACTAGCACCTGCGTTTTGCCCCTCCGCCCGGCCCAGCCCAGCCCACCCAAGTGCAGTATTGATCGATCACTGTCACTTACAGAACACTAAACGCATAACTGCAGCGTTCGCAGAGTCAGGCCTGATCCCTGCGATCGCTAACAGTTTTTTTGGTAGCGTTTTGGTGAACTGGCAAGCGCCAGCGGCCTAGTACACCCCGGTCGTAGTCAAACCAGCACTGCAGTAACACGTGGTGACGTGGTGAGTCCCATAAGTGCAGTTCAAGCTGGTGAGGTGGCAAGCACAAGTAGTGTCCCGCTGCCACCAAAAAGACAAACACAGGCCCGTCGTGCCCATAGTGCCCTTCCTACTGCATTCGCAATCCTAATTGGGAACCCACCGCTTCTGCAGCGCCCGTACTTCCCCCATTCACATCCCCAACCAAATGCAGTCGGCTGCATGAGAGGCATTTTTATGTCCTCCCGAGTACCCCTACCCAACGAACCCCCCCAAAAAGATGTTGTGTCTGCAGCAAGCGCGGATATAGGCGTGACACCCGCTATTATTGTCCTGACAATCCTGGTCTTTGCATTGGTGAATGTTTTGAACGCTACCATTCACTAGTTGAGTATTAGCATAGGATACAGCATTCCACAGACTAGGCACACTTTCACAGGGTCTCCCAAGATGCCATCGCATTTTGAGAGACCCGTCACCCGAACCTGGAACCGGTTACAGTTATAAAAGTTACAAGTTTTCAAAAAAAACACAAACAAAAATAAAAAAAATAGTTGTTGTTTTATTTTCTCTCTCTATTCTCTCTCTATTGTTCTGCTCTTTTTTACTGTATTCTATTCTGCAATGTTTTATTGTTATTATGTTTTATCATGTTTGCTTTTCAGGTATGCAATTTTTTATACTTTACCGTTTACTGTGCTTTATTGTTAACCATTTTTTGGTCTTCAGGTACACCATTCACGACTTTGAGTGGTTATACCAGAATGATGCCTGCAGGTTTAGGTATCATCTTGGTATCATTCTTTTCAGCCAGCGGTCAGCTTTCATGTAAAAGCAATCCTAGCGGCTAATTAGCCTCTAGACTGCTTTTACAAGCAGTGGGAGGGAATGCCCCCCCCCCACCGTCTTCCGTGTTTTTCTCTGGCTCTCCTGTCTCAACAGGGAACCTGAGAATGCAGTCGGTGATTCAGCCAGCTGACCATAGAGCTGATCAGAGACCAGAGTGGCTCCAAACATCTCTATGGCCTAAGAAACCGGAAGCTACGAGCATTTTATGACTTAGATTTCGCCGGATGTAAACAGCGCCATTGGGAAATTGGGGAAGCATTTTATCACACCGATCTTGGTGTGGTCAGATGCTTTGAGGGCAGAGGAGAGATCTAGGGTCTAATAGACCCCAATTTTTTCAAAAAAGAGTACCTGTCACTACCTATTGCTATCATAGGGGATATTTACATTCCCTGAGATAACAATAAAAATGATTTAAAAAAAAAAAAATGAAAGGAACAGTTTAAAAATAAGATAAAAAAGCAAAAAAATAATAAAGAAAAAAAAAAAAAAAAAAAGCACCCCTGTCCCCCCTGCTCTCGCGCTAAGGCGAACGCAAGCGTCGGTCTGGTGTCAAATGTAAACAGCAATTGCACCATGCATGTGAGGTATCACCGCGAAGGTCAGATCGAGGGCAGTATTTTTAGCAGTAGACCTCCTCTGTAAATCTAAAGTGGTAACCTGTAAAGGCTTTTAAAGGCTTTTAAAAATGTATTAATTTTGTTGCCACTGCACGTTTGTGCGCAATTTTAAAGCATGTCATGTTTGGTATCCATGTACTCGGCTTAAGATCATCTTTTTTATTCCATCAAACATTTGGGCAATATAGTGTGTTTTAGTGCATTAAAATTTAAAAAAGTGTGTTTTTTCCACAAAAAATGCGTTTGAAAAATCGCTGCGCAAATACCGTGTGAAAAAAAAAAATGAAACACTCACCATTTTAATCTGTAGGGCATTTGCTTTAAAAAAATATATAATGTTTGGGGGTTCAAAGTAATTTTCTTGCAAAAAAAAATAATTTTTTCACGTAATCAAAAAGTGTCAGAAAGGGTTTTGCCTTCAAGTGGTTAGAAGAGTGGATGATGTGTGACATAAGCTTCTAAATGTTGTGCATAAAATGCCAGGACAGTTCAAAACCCCCCCAAATGACCCCATTTTGGAAAGTAGACACCCCAAGCTATTTCCTGAGAGGCATGTCGAGTCCATGGAATATTTTATATTGCGACACAAGTTGCGGGAAAGAGACAATTTTTTTTTTTTTTTTTTTGCACAAAGTTGTCACTAAATGATATATTGCTCAAACATGCCATGGGGATATGTGAAATTACACCCCAAAATACATTCTGCTGCTTCTCCTGAGTACGGGGATACCACATGTGTGGGACTTTTTGGGAGCCTAGCTGCGCACGGGACCCCGAAAACCAAGCACCGCCTTCAGGCTTTCTAAGGGCGTAAATTTTTGATTTCACTCTTCACTGCCTATCACAGTTTCGGAGGCCATGGAATGCCCAGGTGGCACAAAACCCCCCAAAATGACCCCATTTTGGAAAGTAGACACCCCAAGCTATTTTCTGAGAGGTATAGTGAGTATTTTGCAGACCTCACTTTTTGTCACAAAGTTTTGAAAATTGAAAAAAGAAAAAAAAAAAATTTTTTCTGGTCTTTCTTCATTTTCAAAAACAAATGAGTGCTGCAAAATACTCACCATGCCTCTCAGCAAATAGCTTGGGGTGTCTACTTTCCAAAATGGGGTCATTTGGGGGGGGTTTGTGCCACCTGGGCATTTTATGGCCTTCAAAACTGTGATAGGTAGTGAGGCGTGAAATCAAAAATTTATGCCCTTAGAAATCCTGAAGGCGGTGCTTGGTTTTCGGGGCCCCGTACGCGGCTAGGCTCCCAAAAAGTCCCACACATGTGGTATCCCCATACTCAGGAGAAGCAGCTGAATGTATTTTGGGTTGCAATTCCACATATGCCCATGGCCTGTGTGAGCAATATATCATTTAGTGACAACTTTTTGTAAATTTTTTTTTTTCTTTTGTCATTATTCAATCACTTGGGACAAAAAAAATAAATATTCAATGGGTTCAACATGCCTCTCAGCAATTTCCTTGGGGTGTCTACTTTCCAAAATGGGGTCATTTGGGGGAGTTTTGTACTGCCCTGCCATTTTAGCACCTCAAGAAATGACATAGGCAGTCATAAACTAAAAGCTGTGTAAATTACAGAAAATGTACCCTAGTTTGTAGACGCTATAACTTTTGCGCAAACCAATAAATATACGCTTATTGACATTTTTTTTACCAAAGACATGTGGCCGAATACATTTTGGCCTAAATGTATGACTAAAATTTAGTTTATTGGATTTTTTTTATAACAAAAAGTAGAAAATATCATTTTTTTTCAAAAATTTCGGTCTTTTTCCGTTTATAGCGCAAAAAATAAAAACGGCAGAGGTGATCAAATACCATCAAAAGAAAGCTCTATTTGTGGGAAGAAAAGGACGCAAATTTCATTTGGGTACAGCATTGCATGACCGCGCAATTAGCAGTTAAAGCGACGCAGTGCCGAATTGTAAAAAGTGCTCTGGTCAGGAAGGGGGTAAAATCTTCCGGGGCTGAAGTGGTTAATCTGTTACCATGGCAACAGGACAGAGTCATTGAAGTTTGACAGGAACTGTTGTTTTATCCAAGGATGCCAAAGTTTTTCAAATTTTGGAATTTGATTTTGATCGATAGCTACCATCTTAGCATGGGACATTGTATTATTCATTCTGTGAATTGTTTCTGCTAGTACCAATGTAGGAGATTTCCATGCCTTGGCCACTGTTTGTTTTGCAGCCATTATTAGTTGGATCATAAGTTTGAATTGAGAGAGTGTTAACCATTCCGGTTTTAGATTAAGTAAAGTTAAATATGGATCTGGTTGTATTATTTTTTTAAATATTTTAGATGCAATCACGAAGACTTCCTTCCAGAAGGTTTGGATTACTGGGCACGTCCACCATATGTGTAAATATGTGCCTATTTCTGGGCATCCTCAAAAACAAAGAGCTGAGGTATTAGGTGAATATTTTGCCACTCTAGCGGGTACAAGGTACCAGCGAGTTAGGACTTTATAATTTGTCTCCAGTGCTAAGATGTTGGGTGAAGATGACTTAGATGTGAGCCATATGTTAGACCAGTCCGTGTTTTCTAAAGTTCGTCCCAGGTCCTCCTCCCACCTCTGAACGTAAGAGGGTCTATTAAGATTTGCTACTCCATATAATTGATTATAAAGTGATGAAATTGTACCTTTAGCAAATGGATCTTTTGTACAGATTGATTCAAAAATGGATAATTGGGATAATGGTGTATCCCCCTTTAGGAATGGTGTATAGAAATTTTTGATTTGGAGATATCTAAATATCTCAGAGTTTGGTAGATCATATTTTTCTCTAAGCGATGGGAATGAAAGGAATGATTTAGATGCTATGAAGTCATTTAGTGTCTGAATGCCTGATGTTGTCCAAGCTTTAAAAGAATTTGGGTAGATCCATGCCGGATAAAAGGCCGGATTTCTGATAAAAGAAAGGAGAGGATTGTGTGGAGATTGTAACTGATATTTGGTTTTTAGTTTATCCCAGAGAGATAAGAAGTGTTTAGTTATGGGATTATGAATTTTAAAGCGGTCTTTAGGATCAAGCCATAATAAATTTGATATTAATAGAGGGTCATTTTCTGAAGCCTCTATAAATACCCATAATGGGATTTCCTGTTTTGCATGGTATTTGAACAGACTGGCCAAATGTGCTGCTCTGTAGTAGTTAGTAAAATTAGGGTATCCCAGGCCTCCTTTATTTTTGGGAAGATGTCGTGTGTGTATAGGTATACGTGGTTTAGAAGAGCCCCATATAAACGAAGTTGCTCTTTTTTGTACTATTCTCAAAAAATAGGAAGGAATTGGGATAGGGAGGACTCTGAATAGATAAAGCAATTTGGGTAGAATAGTCATTTTGATTGCATTAATCTTCCCTATCCAGGATAAAGGAAGTTGCGACCATTGTTTTATTAGATTTGTGATCTGTCTTAATACAGGAGGATAATTGGTTGAGAATAAGTCAGAATGAGTTAAATGAATTCCAAGATATGGGATTGATTTTTCTGCCCATGTGAATGGGAGTGCAGCCCTAGCCGGGATCAATTCCATGTTTGTGAGTGAAATATTAAGCACTAGGCATTTCTTAGGATTAATCATAAGGCCGGATAGGGCTGCAAATCCATCAAGAGCTGGTATTAAGTTAGGACCAGAGACCTGTGGTGATGATAGAAAAAGTAATATATCGTCTGCAAATATACATAATTTGTGTGTAATACCTCCTACTTCAATGCCAGTTATAGTTTGGTTTGTTCTGATGTATTGGGCCATGGGTTCGAGTATAAGGGCAAATAATAAGGGAGATAATGGGCAACCCTGTCAGGTACCTCTTTCGATATTAAAGGCTTCAGATTTGTATCCAGCATATTTTATATAGGCTTTGGGTTTATTATATAATGCTTTGATCCATGTTAAAAAGTGGGGTCCAAAACCCCATTTTTGTAATGAATATTGCATATATTGCCAGGATACTATGTCAAATGCCCTCTTAATATCGAGAGATAGAAAACATAAAGGGATTTTCCGTTTTTTAGCAATATGTGCCAATAACACTGCCCTGCGTATATTATCGCCTGCCTGTCTATTTGGCATGAAGCCTACTTGATCTCTATGTATTAATTTTCCTATAATGCTATTGAGGCGTTTTGCTATTATTTTTGCTAATAATTTAATATCGAGGTTTAACAGATAGATAGGCCGATAATTCACACAGGAAGTATCATCAGAAAGGGGTTTTGGGATCATACAAACAATTGCCATTAGTGTTTCTTGCCGAAAAGAATGTCCATCTAGAAGTTTGTTAAAAGTTTCAGTGAGAATGGGAGAGAGTATTTCTGAGAATGTTTTATAGTATAAAGCCGAGTAGCGTCTGGGCCTGGTCTTTTGTTAAGTTTTAGGTCTTTTATGGCGTTAGCAACTTCATCTATAGTTATAGGCTCATCCAAACTGCTTTTTTGATTCTGAGATAACTCAGGTAAGGTTATTTTTGAGAAGAAGGATTCAGCCTCTGTAGGATTAAATTCATTGTTTGTCTTGTATAAGGTTGCGAGATGTGAGTGAAATTTATGGACTATTTTAACTGGATTACAAGTGTAAACATTTTTTGATAATTTCAAACGTATTGGTTTGAAAGATTTGTTAGTTGAATTTAATGCCCGAGCCAAATATGTACCTGGTTTGTTTGTATTCATGTAGAAATTGTGTTTGGAGCGTTTGAGGGATTTATCAACTGACTCAGTGAGAAATAGATCGTATTCCAATCTAGATTTTTCCAGATGAGATTTTGTACTCTGAGATGGATTATCTTGAAATGATATGTAGGCTGCATTAAAATTGAATTCTAGTTTTTTTGCTAGATTTTTGCGTTCCCGTTTAAATAGTGCCATTTGTCTTTGTATTGTACCACGCAAGACAGGCTTATGAGCTTCCCACAGTATTATTGGGGAGATGTCTGTTGTATTATTAATTGATATGTATTCCTTTAAAGCTTGTTCAATGGCCATCTGATGTAGTGGGTGTTTGAGCATTATGTCCGGTAAGTACCACGTTGGGTCATGCGCTTTTGGTATGGCTGAGGCTATAGTAGTGTATACTGCATTATGGTCAGACCACGGAATCGGAATTATATCTGATGCAATAATTTCTGGTATCATTCCTATTGTTAGAAAAATATGATCTATTCTGGTGAAGGTTTGATGAGGGTGCGAGAAATAAGTGAATTTCTTTTTCATTGGGTTACTTTCTCTCCATGAATCTACCAGATTGTATTTGGAAAGAAGTTGAGAAAAAGGTAATCTAGAGGTTATTTTGGATGGTGTAAAAGGTGATTTATCTAGAAATGGGAGGAGGACCCCCACACATTATCACTGTTCCTATTTTGTGTGTATTAATCACTTGTAATATATGTGAGAGGAATGGTGTAGGTTGTTTGTTAGGAGCGTAGTAGGAAATCACCGTGATTGCTGTATCCATTATATAACCCATGAGTATCAGGTATCTACCTTCTGGGTCTTTAATTTCTGATGATAAGGTGAATGGTGTGGATCGGTGAAATGCAATTAGAGTTCCCCTTTGCTTGGTACAGGCAGAAGCCGTGTAAATTTGTTGATAAAAATGAGAAATATATTTTGTTATAGAATCTTTGGTGAAGTGTGTTTCTTGGAGGCATACTATGTGAGCCTTCTTGTTATGGAAAGTACGGAAGGCTTTGGTCCTTTTTTGAGGGACATTTATTCCCTGAACATTCAGGGAAAGTATATTCAGTGGTGCCATGGGAATAGATCAAATAGTTTTGACTTACTTTTTGTTATGCAGAGCTGACTGCGCAGATCAACCTGTGTGGACTGAAGAGATGAATAGATAGAAAAGAAACCAGTGAATTCTGGAGTAAAGAGTAAACAAAAAACATATGAGATTAGATGATACATTGTATAAATTATTTTTTGCAAGTAATCACAATTTACCCGTGAAAGAGAATAAATATCTCTCTCAAGGGAATAAGTGCCTTCGTCACACTCCCACATAATATGGTTGGGAGAATGAGGAGGGCTAATGGGGGTACACGGATCTTCCGCTTACAGGAGAGAAGTGCTATGTCAAAAGACATCAAAATGATGTTTCATTAATTGGAGTGCAGAATATAGTTTTTGTTGAAATTATTTATTCCAGGGTGGTTGTATATGGTTAGTCTTGCCCTAGGCTAAATAATTCAGTTAGAAAGGTACTGTTAATAACTTTGGTATTGATGAAGATAGTTTGAATTATTTTGGGATTTTAACCCTTTTAGAGTAAACAATTACATATTTTATTCATATGTAACTGTTTAGATATGTTAACTCATAAAATTGAGGTTGTATTGCTTCAGATTAGAATAAACAAAAACATAATTCTAGGAACTAGTTAGGTAATAATATATTTGTTTTAAGAAAAGAAAGAAAAAGCTTCCATTACTTCTGGATTATTGAACATATTTGTCCTAAAAAGTAATAAATCTATTGTTATTACCTGATAATATATAACTGAACAAGAATTTCCTTATTTCACTTATATATTCTAAGGCTATATGAATCAGAAGTAATAAGAAATATAACTGGAATGTAACATGATCCCACACAGTGTGTGACTATCAGAATGCAATTACATTCAGTTATAAATACAGGTTTTTTATAGAGAACCATCTCTTAGTATAATAAATGAAGAGATATCAGGAATTAGGATGTCAGTCCATTGAATCTTCTTGGTCCATGGATGATGTGGCATAACGGCCTCTTTTGTGAGAATGATGATTCCCATTTTGTTCTGAAATTTTCTGGGTGCTGCCTGAAGGTGAAGATGATGCCATTCTTCTGCGTGTGGGAGTGTTGCTGCTTGTGGGTTCTGTCAGATTTAATTTTAAAAGGGTTTGTTGTAGTTCATCTGCTGATCTGCTTCTATAAATTGTACCTTGGTAGTTAAATCTGACTGAAAAGGGGTAGCCCCATTGATACATAATGTTGTGGCGTTGCAGTTCCATTAGTTGGGGTTTCATGGATCGTCTTTTAGTAATAGTAAGTTGGGATAGGTCAGCAAAAATTTGATAATTGTGTCCTTGAAAATTAAGTTCCTTTTTTTCTCTTGCAGCAATTAGTATTTGTTCTTTCGTTCTGTAATAATGAAATTTTGTGATTATATCACGTGGGGGTCCATCTTTCTTTTTGGCTGTGAGGGCTCTGTGTACTCTGTCCAGTTCTAAACGTTCAATAGGGATATCTGGCTTTAGTTCTTGTAATAGAGCAGTAATAGTAAATTGCAGGTCTGTCACAGTTTCAGGTATTCCCCTTATGCGCAAGTTTGAACGTCTGGCTCTATTTTCGTAATCTTCAAGCTTAGTTTGAAGTATTAAATTCTCTTTTTTTAATTGTTCCAATTCTGTTATATTTTCTTGGGTTGTAATTTCAATTTCATCCATTTTTATTTCTAAGGCTGCGGTGCGGTTTCCCAGCTCTCTTATTTCTTTGGTTAGGCTTTTTGTTATTTGGTCTGAGGTTTGTTTTAACCACTTCACATCCGGGCCATTTCTGACACTTCACTCCTACATGTCAAAAATCATCATTTTTTTGCTATAAAATTACATAGAACCCTCAAACATTATATATGTTTTTTTAGCAGAGACCCTAGAGAATACAATGGCGGTCATTGCAACTTTTTATCTTGCACGGTATTTGCGCAGCAATTTTTCAAACGCGTTCTTTTTGGAAAAAAAACCGTTTCATGCTTTAAAAAAAAACAAAACAGCAAAGTTAGCCAAATTTTTTTGCACTGTGTGAAAGATGAAGTTACGCCGAGTAAATAGATACCTAACATGTCACGCTTCAAAATTGCACACGCTCGTGGAATGGTGCCAAACTTTGGTACTTAAAAATCCCCATAGGCGACGTTTTAAAATTTTTTACTGGTTACATGTTTTGAGTTACAGAGGAGGTCTAGGGCCAAAATTATTGCTCTCGCTCCAACGTTCGCGGCGATACCTCACATGTGTGGTTTGAACACCGTTTTCATATGTGGGCGGGACTTACGTATGCGTTCGCTTCTGCGTGCGAGCTCACGGGACAGGGACGCTTTAAAACATTTTTTTTTTTTTTATTGTTAATTTTACTTAAAAATTTTTATTTTGACACTTTAAAAAAAAATATTTTTTTTGATCACTTTTATTCCTATTACAAGGAATGTAAACATCCCTTGTAATAGGAATATGACACGATCAGTCCTCTTTACAGTGAGATATGGGGTCAATAAGACCCCACATCTCACCTCTAGGCTGGGAAGCCTAAAATCAAAAAAATAAATAAAACGATCGCCGCTTCACAGCCGAAGCGGCGCCGTTTTTTTGAATGCAGAGGCCGGGCGTGACGTCATAACATCGCGCCCGGCCTCCGAACGATCATAGAGACTCCGGCGACCATCTGGTCCACCGGAAATCTCTATGGTGAACATCCGGCGCCGGCGGATCCGCTATCCGACTCACCGATCGCTGAGGTGAGTCGGTAGAAGCACCGGAGGGCGGCGGGAGGGGGGGGACGTCCCCTCCCGCTGCCCGTAAGAACGATCAAGCGGCGGAACAGCCGCTATGATTGTTCTTATGGTGTACGGAATCGCCGGCTGAAAATGCCGGTATCTGAATGATGTCTGTAGCCTCAGACATTATTCAGATATAAGCCCTGAAAGTCGAGGCCGTCATATGACGGCCTCCGGATGTCAAGTGGTTAAAGCCTTATGAAGCATCTTTTCAAATTGTAATAATATTACTGGGGATACTGAGGAGGCTTGTGGAGAAGTTTGTGAGAGGATTTGTTCTGTATCTGACTCAAATGGAGAGTCTTGCTGTGACATTTTCTGTCTGTGAGAGCGCCCTGATGCTGTATCTTGTGAGGTGACTGGAGCTGCTTCAGCTGCAGTGAGTGCCTGTGAGCTCTTTGTGAGGTGATTTTTATTTCTGCCACGGTTTCCTCCCAGTACCATATTTCCTGCCCAAACTTTCACAGTTTGTTCCCTGGGGCAAAAAGGTTCAAATGGATACCTTTTGAGCCTGCAGGCTCCGCTTTGTCCTTCTCTTCTCTCCTCAGCGGTGTGGAGCTCTAACAATGCATGTCTGCTCCGCTAGGCTCCGCCTCCTGCCCCCCCGTGAGTGTAATTTTTAATACTTTAATGATGGTGACAATTGAATGGTAACTAATCACAACCATCAACTAGTGGAGGAGCCGGAGGGATTGCCTAGGAGAACCCAGACCTGGATGCCCTATCACAGGCTCGTTTTGACTTCTCCTTTATTAGGGAGTCACACATTAGTTGGTAAGCTTGCATTCTTCTCATCTGGTGGTGGTTGCACTATTGTAACACTAACCCTTTTGCTGTTGGAGGTTAATCACACGTTTTAGATTTTTGGAACATGGAAAGAGGACCATCTTTCTTCACACAGTGGACTTTTTATACACTTTTTTATGAACTTTATTTATTTAAATGTTCATTTTTTTCATTGATTGATTTTGTTAATATATCACATGTAAACATGACTCGTGTTGTTATACAGTACTAATACACGTGTTGAATTCTGAACGATTTTTTTTTCAAAAATTGCACCTTTGAATAATCGTTTGCACCAACAGCCAGTTTCCATGCGGCCATCGAATTTGAGTGATCGGGCATGTTGGAAATTTTTGGAAAAACAAATGAATTTCTAATCAATGATGGGAGAACCCGTGTGAGAAATATAATCGAAAAACAAATGTACATGAGCTGCGACCCAGAAAGAAAAGACAATTCCCGGCAACTAATTTTCTTTTCTGTAACAACATGAAGGCTTGGTTGGGCGAATTTCCAAATCAATGGTGGCACCAGTGGATTACAAAACACACAAAATTTTCAATTTTCATTCGGAATATGTACAATATGATCTGCATTAGCAGTGTCAAAAAAGCCAGAGACTTTTGAAAGCCCCATCATTAATAACACTGCTCAAATTTCTGCCAATTTCTGCTGCCTTGGCCAAACTTTCAGCAGTGTATAGCCCTTCCAGCACTGCTCCGTTTGACAAAAGTCAATTGTTCAATCATATTTTGGTGAAGGAGCCTGTTGGAAAATTGTCTGCCAAACTGCGCCTGCATCCAATCCGATGCAGGCACTGTTTGGAAACTCTCACTAGCTGTTGGAATTTAGTAGCCCAGTTGGGGGAGGGGGGGATCATCCATCCACATTGCTAAAGTGAATGAAGGAATCTTTTAGATTGCTTTTGTTCAGCCTGCAGTCTGAACGAACGCATTCTATACAAGTATGGCTAACTTTACTCTGGCCTTACTTGACCAGAAACAAAACATAGCTACACTAATGTATAAAATAAAAATCAGTTTGATACAAAATATGCCTATGATATACTGTAATGTGAAGCAGCCAAATTTATTATCATACAAGCCCTAGGGAGAATATGCATAAGATCCATATCATGTGTAATTGCTATCAAACCATGATTTAATTCTATTTAATAATAATACATTTGTTGTCAAATTGTAAAAACCCTTCCATCTGGAAAAATGTATATAGTTCAAATAATTGGCATTTAGGGAGTGTCTGCTGAAGTATTATAAAACACCTCAAAACACTCCTCAGATCCTTTCATTGGTTATGTAATTTCTATAAATTCCATCTTTGGGGACCAGAAAAGATGGCTGCATCTGCAGTTCGCAGCATTCGTTTTCCAACCAGAACCATTCTAGAATGCTAATGCCGCGTACACACGAGCGGACATTACGGCGGACTTTGCCCGGCGTACTGGATTTCGTCGGACAATTCGATGTGTGTGGGCTCCAGCGGACTTTGTTTTCTCAAAAGTTGGACGGAATTAGATTTAAAACTTGTTTTAAATTTATCCGTTGAAATCGAGTCCGGTCGAAAAGTCCGCCGTCTGTATGCTAGTTCGACGGACAAAAAGCCACGCTAGGGCAGCTATTGGCTACTGGCTATGAACTTCCTTGTTTTAGTCCGGTCGTGCGTCATCACGTACGAATTCGACGGACTTTGGTGGATTGTGTGTAGGCAAGTCCGTTCATTCACAAAGTCCGTCGGAAAGTACGCCGAAAAGTCCGCCGGGCAAAGTCCGCCGTAATGTCCGCTCGTGTGTACGCGGCATAAGAGTCTTTTCTAAGAGCCAATGACTCTGTCAAAATCAGGCTTATGCCCCGTACACACGGTCGGACTTTGTTCGGACATTCCGACAACAAAATCCTAGGATTTTTTCCGACGGATGTTGGCTCAAACTTGTCTTGCATACACACGGTCACACAAAATTGTCGGAAAATCCGATTGTTCTGAACGCGGTGACGTAAAACACGTACGTCGGGACTATAAACCGGGCAGTGGCCAATAGCTTTCATCTCTTTATTTATTCTGAGCATGCGTGGCACTTTGTCCGTCGGATTTGTGTACACACGATCAGAATTTCCGACAACGGATTTTGTTGTCGGAAAATTTTATCTCCTGCTCTCCAACTTTGTGTGTCGGAAAATCCGATGGAAAATGTCCGATGGAGCCCACACACGGTCGGAATTTCCGACAACACGCTCCGATCGGACATTTTCCATCGGAAAATCCGACCGTGTTTACGGGGCATAACTCTGAAGTGATCTGGACTCATAGACCAGGTACATTTTGCTAAGTACATTTCTTTTTAAATTATTTAGGTGGCCCTTTGCCTGCCCTTATCTGGCCCTTGGGGCACTATTCCAGCAACTGACACCAATGATGGAGCACTATTTGATCAACTGACACCAATGATGGGGCACCATTCCCCCTACTGACACCATCAATCGGGCACTATTCATCTAACTGATAACAATGGTGCACTATTCCTCCCATTAAAACCAATGATGGGGCACTGATGCTGGGGCATTATCTACTTCTGCAGCCCAGCCCCAGTGGGAGCTGAGACTGCCACCATTACAATCTGGTGGCAGCAGTGGGATCTGAGACTGCCACCATCACATTCTGGTGGCAGCAGTGGGAGCTGAGACTGCCACCATTACAATCTGGTGGCAGCAGTGGGAGCTGAGACTGCCACCATTACAATCTGGTGGCAGCAGTGGGATCTGAGACTGCCACCATCACATTCTGGTGGCAGCAGTTAGATCTGGCACTGCCATTTTCTCAGCCACCAAAGCAGGAGGTAAGGACAAAACCTCCAGTGGTGGACACATGTCCAAAACATGGCCAGGCAACTAGCATTTTCAGAAGCAGTCTATCAATGTAGCTCCATATTTCTCTCATGACAGGCTTACTTTAAAGCTCAGCTCTTTGTTCTACCTTCCCACCAGGGTTGCCAACCTCCCGCGGCATATTTTACTGACAACCTAAAAAATGACAAAACTCCTATTAACCACTTCAGCCCCGAACCATTTGGCTGGCCAAAGACCAGAGCACTTTTTGCGATTCGGCACTGCGTCGCTTTAACTGACAGTTGCGCGGTCGTGCGACATGGCTCCCAAACAAAATTGGCATCCTTTTTTCCCCACAAATAGAGCTTACTTTTGGTGGTATTTGATCACCTCTGTGGTTTTTATTTTTTGCTCTATAAACAAAAAAATAGCGACAATTTTGGAAAAAACGCATTATTTTTTACTTTTTGTTATAATAATTATCCCCAAAAAATATATAAAATGTTTTTTTTTCCTCAGTTTTAGGCCGATACGTATTCGTCTACATATTTTTGGTAAAATAAATCGAAATAAGCGTTTATTGATTGGTTTGCGCAAAAGTTATAGCGTCTACAAAATAGGGGATAATTTTATGACATTTTTATTAATAATTTAAATTTTACTAGTAATGGTGGCGATCAGCGATTCTTATCGTAACTGCGACATATTTTTTATCGTGACTGCGACATTATGGCGGATAGATCGGACACTTTTGGCGCTATTTTGGGACCATAACAAATAACGTTCTTTGCACACTCAAGTGGTTCTTACTTACCATTGGCAGGTATCTTTTTGGAATATATTAGATGTGATTGTAGCCGTATTAGTGCAATTGTGACAGAGAAAATTGAGTACTGTCCGTGATACTTTTTTTATTTGCACTAACATACAATTTTTCAGTACAAGCTTTCGGGGTATGTCCCCTTCTTCAAGGTCCAAGCAGTACTGATTCACACATTTTTAAGCAGAATGTTAAAAAAAAAAAACAACACATCTCTGAGGGAAAGGAGAGAGGAAAAAAAAAGAGAAAAACAAACACATACAAATCAATGGTAATAAAGATAGCAGCAGAGTTAGTGAGACAAGACAGAGGGAGAGCTTTTTGCACAGACATACCGTCAAGAAGCATAAAGAAGACAGATTATGCACACCTGTGGGACATCACTTCTCACAACCGGGCCACACTATAGAAGACCTCAATATTTTAGTTCTTAAACGGAATTTCAGAACTATCCAGGAAAGGAAAACATTTGAACTAAGAATTATAATTCTTTTTGACACAAAAAATAATGGTCTGAATTTAGATATTGGTTTCCTTACCCATTATACTAAAGTTTTATGACCCCCTTTGTGACTATCACCCCCCCACCCCTCCATTCTATAGCTCTCCCTCTGTCTTATCTCACTAACTCTGCTGCTAACTCTGCTGCTATCTTCATATTGGATTGGTAAATGTTATTTGTGTCAAAGTGCCAGAGGCTTTTTTTTGGTCCCAAACTCATTTAGAACCCTTCCTCTCCCCAACCGCTAAGTCAACCAATACCAATCCTCTATCTGCTGACTTTGCCAAACCCATACACACTATACCTACCTCTTTTGTGGTCATATTTATGGATGAATTCCCCAAAGCATGTAGTGCAAGGGCCTGCCTGAATACTTTCAAATGGTACTGTTTAAAGTTTTTTTATCCTATTATTATCTTGATAGGTAATTGCAGAATGTTAAAATTGTGCTCCAATTTGTACAGTGTGTATTTATATATTTGTATTTTGACACTTCTTACCTGTCCAGTGGGCTGCCAATAGTGTATGTAAGGAGGGGCTGGCCAAAGTAATACACATTATTTAGGCATTCAACTCTCAATGAAGTGGAGAGGGTTACCTGTCCAAAACATATCCCCCCTAAAATTTTTACAACGGGCCATCACAGGGTGTGAGGAATCTGATAGGTAGACCCTATACTTTTGTCTTTAAATAATCCCTAAAATAAATGTTATACTGATGTTGGCCAAGAATGTTTGTGTCTAATCTGCTTTCAATGTTTATGTGCAAAATGACTAATGTATTTTTTCTGGTTTGACTCCACAGTTTCCTTCCACGCCACAGGAATGGCAGACTGTGGCCTCCCACTTTGCCCAGTGGTGGGACTTTCCCAACTGCATAGGGGCAATTGATGGGAAACTCATCCACATCGTCCCACCCCCCAACTCGCGGTCATACCACTACAACTACAAGGGGTCCAATAGTATTGTAATGTTGGTGGTGGTGTCAGCTACTTACGAGTTCCTGTATGTGGACGTGGGGAAGAATGGCAGGATGTTGGATGGTGGAGTCATTGCCCAGACCGAGTTCTACAGACATCTCCAGAATGGCAGCTTGGGCTTGCCACCTCCAGAAGACAATGCGGAAGGACTCCTATTCGTCTTTGTTGCAGATGAAGCGTTTGCGCTGGGGACCATCTTGTGCGGCCATTCCCTATGAGGACCCTCACCCCAGACCAAAGGGTTTTTAATTACCGGCTTGCCAGAGCCAGAAGAGTGGTGGAGAACACGTTTGGAATAATGACCAGCTGGTTCCGCCTACTTCTTACACCGATACACATGGCGGAATATAAACTGAATCACATCAATCCTGTCTTGCTGTGTTCTCCACAATTTTTTAAGGAGAAATTCTTTGAACTATGATGTCGGGCCTGAAGCCGGAATTCTGAATGAACCAACCAACTGGCTGTCCTGGCTTGCCCCCCAAGAGTGCCTGCGAGGTCTGTATAAGTTACATGGAATACTTTGCGGGTAGGGGGGCCATTGATATACCAGACAATTTTACATAAAAATATCTTTGAAACTGAACAAATATTTGCTTTGATTTACTGCTTGGCTTTCTTTTAGCTGTCTCCTCGGTTATCTTTTAATGTTATTATTTTTTTGACCTTTTTCTTCAACAGTGCAAACGAAATTTCTTTGAGACATGAGGTGACAATCTGTTCTTTGGATAACTATTATTATTATGTTGTGGGTCTGCTACACACACCTTGTTTTTGTTCTTAATGTATGTAATGCATTAATGACAAAAATATTCTCCATTTTCAGCACTTTTACCGAAATTTGGGAAGTCATGAAAATGGCGTGATTGTGTAAAATTATAAAGCACTGTTGGGTGTTATTTACTAAAGGAAAATACACTTTGCACTACAAGTGCACTTGAGACTGCACTGAAACTGCACTTGTATTGCAAAGTGGATTTGCCTTTAGTAAATAACCCCCATTGTCACATAAAAAAACAAATTTACTCCAAAAACTGCTCTTGAGCATTGAAAGAAGAAGCCACACATTGTTGATTATCATACTTTTTACTCAAAGCACAATCACATGTGCGTTTCTAAAAGGGTTTTTGAACAAACCAACATGTTTGTTGTATAACATTTTTTTAGGTCACATTAATGATTAATGGCCTTTTATAGGTAAAACAGGCATGTTTAAAACCATAAAACAATACACAACTCTGGAACTTACAAAGTTCAACTTTTTTAAAGTGAAGGCAATATCAGACATGAGTATGTACAAACTGTGTTTGATATTGCGTTCAGCAGATGGGGTGAAGTCATCCCTGTAAAAGCCAAATTTTGAAGATGCACACAAATTGGGATTCAAAAAGGAGATTTCCCTCCTGATCCCATGCCACATGTCAACATGTGCTAGCTGCCATCATCGGGGATCAATGGACATGTTTTATGGGTGCAACCCTTTCCTCTCCCCTACTTTATTATCGAGGAAGGGGTTGCACCCACAAAACGCGTACATTGATCTCCCGTGATGGCAGATAGCACATGTTGACACACTGTGTGCATCTTCAAAATTTGGCTTTCAAAATACATAAAAAATTAGTCATAAAAAAAGCTGAAGAAATTTAGGGATTTCTGGGTGTTTTAGATTCTCCCTAAAACATCAATGATGTTCTTCATTTTGTTTTGAACATCATTGATGTTTTCCTTTAGGTTTTCTAAATCCCTATTACACCCCATTATCTCCCAGATGAGGATCTGGGCACTTTCACTGGTGAAATGACATTCCTCTTCCACAACATCCACATCACCTACAAAAAAACAAAAAAAAAACAAAAAAAACACCATGTATTATAAATATGCAGGCATCCATCTATTACCTGAAGCTGTGGTTGCAGAAACTCACCGGTTGTGGTGACAATTTCTACAACGTCTCCCTCCTCTTCCTCTGGTTGGGTTTGGGGGATTTCCCCTTCTTCCTGAGGTGGGGTGTCCCTGGTGTCCTCTGATGAGTGGTGTCCCTCGAGTCTTTTCCCCTATGTGAACAAAAATAGGTATAATTAGCACACAGATATTTGATGGCAGAAATAGGAATATGAAACATTGCTTGGAAGTGGGGTACAATTGTCTGTTTTGGCAAGCTGAAGGATTTTTTGTTGTCCTTTGTAAAGCTTGAATACTTACCTGTTTTGTGCAAGCTTCACAGATGGAGACATCCCTATAGTATTCACTGGAGCACCTGTGTGGGCCCCCTAATAAAAAGGGTCTTATTTTGTCCCACACTAGTGCTCCAGCGTCCAGATGTGTAAACAGCTGCTGAGTGTCCTCTCCTTAGAATCTAGTTTGCATTTCCTTCTAGTTACAAACCCATCTAGACAATAAACTTTTTTTAATAGAAGTAGGCCAGAAAAACGGTATTGAACTGCATCTGGCCAAAACATTGTATTTTAGTGGTCGAACTAACAATGTTTCCTACGAACGATTAATGTGCCAATGAACATAAAAGTTGCCATTTTAAACTGTACAACAGTAAAGAAAAGCACATGGAGCAGTATGAACGTAATAAAAAGAAAGAATAGGAACACAGGACAACCACTTACTTTTTTGCAGCACTCTCTTGATCCTTCTATACTGAACGTGCTCCCTTAATTTGCGGTCCGACCACCGTTTCCTCAGTTGATCCTTGGATCATCGTACCCCAAAATTTCTGTGCAGACTCTTCACAACTTTAGCCATGATCTTGGCCTTTCTGACATTTAGGTTTGGGTAAGGTCCATATTTCCGTCATAGTCGGCCCTTTTCAATATGTACACCATCTCCACCATCTCTACAAAGGCCATATTTGATGCCTTAAAGTGGTGTTCCACCCTAAAAATAAAAAGTCATGAATGTCATGAATGTTTTTTACTTACCTCTATATGCCTGTTGCTAGGGGGCCCCTCTTAGTCTGCCTCTTCCAGTGCCTGGGCTGGTGACATCACTTCCCCCTCGGCACAGGAAGGGCTCAGCTCTGCTCCCTCCCTCCTGTCAATCATCTGGGACCCATTACAGGTCCCAGGTGACTGAGCGGCCAATCACGGCGCGCTGCGCCGCTCGCGCATGCTCAGTGGGTGCGAGGCTGTGAAGCCACAGCCTGGCGCCCACAGTTGCAATGCCAGCGCCACTGAATGGAGGGCTTCGATCCCCCGCATCGCTGGACCCTGGGACAGGTAAGTGTCCACTTAAAAGTCAGCAGCTGCAGTATTTGTAGCTGCTGACTTTTAATTTTTTTTTTTTTTGACTGGCCCTCCTCTTTAAATCGCCTGCAGGATCCTGATGTTTCTGGCTCCGGGCTTTCCTCCTCCTCCTCGTTTATGGAATTATCACGCACCTGTTTCTCTGCCATGTGCTCTCCCCCACTGCGTCGAAAGAGAAGGGGCGGGGAATAGACTAGAAAAAATGTCAGGGGAGGACGGAGTTTCACGCATGTGCAGTGTATATAAAGCGTAACATGCATGCGTCGTACGTACGATCTGTGAGCGGAGGAAGGAGTATCGGAAGCACTGATCATGATAACGAAGGTACCATTTTAACTTGGGCCTATACTGCTTATAGATTGAGGCCTATATTGGGACAAGATTAGGAGAGTTTAGCCTGACATTAGGGTTTGTCTTATGTTGTGTCTTGCAGAGAAAATGGATGGGTTCAATGATCACAACTTCCTCCCCCTGTTCATAGACAAATACAGGGAGCTGCCCTGTCTGTGGCAGGTGAAACATCCACATTATAATCATAAACAAAAGAGGCAGGCAGCGGTGGAGAAAGTGCTGGAGTTGGTGAAGCTGGTGGTCCCCACGGCAACCATCCCCTATTTAAAAGCCAAAATTGGCAGACCGAGGAGCACTTTTTTAAGGGAGCGCAAGAAAGTCCAGGATTCCTAGAGATTAGGAGCAGCAGCAGATGGCATTTATGTCCCCAGGCTGTGGTACTGAGAGACTGCGATTTCTGTCAGACCAGACTGGAGTCATGGAATCCCTTTCCACTCTTCCTTCCATTCTTCCTTCCACCCCAGCTGAGGCTTCCGATGTCCAACCTGGGCCTTCCAGCCAGGAAGAAGTGGAGGAGCCCAGCTGGAGCCAGGTATAGCATTGTTCAACATATTTCTTGTCAAAACTTAAATGATGTTTCGTAGATGTTATTATCGATCACTAATTGCTGATTTAATAAATGCATTTACATATCAATAGACAGTAGTGGGCAAAATAATTGGGGCAAGAATGAAAAATGCTGGGCTCAGAATGATAGTCTTTTCTATTTATTAACATTAAATTTGCAACAGTCATGAAATGAAAATTGTGTGTGATTGATGAACCAAAAACTAAAACTATGTCCCTTTTTCATACACAGGAAGACCTCAGCCAGGAGGAGGGCATGGAATGTGGCACACAGGAGGAGGCTGTGGAATGTGGCAGCCAGGAGGAGGCAGGGGTTAGTGTCAGCCAGGAGGTGGCCGTGCCCAGTAGGAGCCTCACAGAATCCCAGGTTCCTCCTCTCCACCTTCCAACCAAAAGACCCAGGAAGAGGAGTAACGTGGAGGAGTCGGCTGATTCAGGAGGCTTCTGCGGCCCTCAGAGCCACCCCCACTCGTTAAGAGCCCTTTGTCTCCATGGCTGCCACCAAACTGCAGGACATGAAGGAGTGCCAACGCCTCATGTGTGAGGAAATCATTTATAAAACATTAAATAAGGGGTTGAGGGGCCAAATCACACCCAATACCCCCCTGTGTGAGTTGCATAATCCTACTCCTCCTCCTCCTCCTACTCCTCCTCCTGCCACACCTCCAACACCATAGCCACAGCCTGGAAGGAAGACAAGAAAGTGATGACCTGGGTTCAGTCTGGTCTGACAAAAGATGCAGGCTCTTGTATAACCACAGCCTGGGGACATACATGTCATCTGCTGCTGTTCATGATCTCTTGGACTTCTGGACCAGATTGTACTCCCTTATATATGGACTCCTCAGGCCACCAATTTTGCCAGAAAATAGTTGATGTGTGCCCTGGGGGCCAAAGGCTTCACCAATTTCAGCAGTTTCTCCAGCGTTGCCTCCCTCTTTATTTGGTTATGACCCCTTAATAAAAGTATTTTTTTGAACTAATACTTGCCTATGTGTTTTTCTTCAAAAAGGAGAGTTTGTTTGTGAGGAGGCAGGTACATTTCAAAAATACAATGTGAAATTAATAAGGGACACCAACACCAAAGAACCTCCTTGAGATTAAAAAAGACAAGATAATAATGATGTTGTGGTAACTTGACACACAAAACAATTCTGGAGAGCACCAAAAAACCAACAAAAAAAAAACATGGGTTTAAAAAAAACCAAATAATACAAAAGATAAAAACAAAAAATTAAAATGTTTTCGGTAGATGTGACAAATAAAAATATTATATTCATGAAATCACGAGAAATAATAAAGAAAGAAGTTTGTGAAAACTCTGTGTGAATATGAGCAGCAAAACAACTTCATTCCTCTAGCATTATAAAGAAGAAAAGAATGCGCTGCATTAAACAATTTAAAACATTGCAGCGTGGCGAAAGTGCTATATCCATTACGAACGCTAATTTTACCAGACCGAGCAGTTCTGTCTCGGAATTTATTCTGAGCATGCATGGCACTTTGTGCGTTGGAATTGTCCACACACGGTCGGAATTTACGCAAACTGATTTTGTTGTAGGAAATTTTATAGCCAGCTCTCAAACTTTGTGTGGCGGAAATTCCGATGGAAAAAGTCAGATGGAGCCCACACACGGTCGGAATTTCCGACAACAAGCTCCGATCGCACATTTTCCATCGGAAAGTCCGACCGTGTGTACAGGGCCTTAGTATTCTCGCTTAATTATACCCTTGAGGAAGGAGATACACATATGTGCTCCGAAACGCGTCGGGTGCAAGAATTACTGGTTTACTACTTGTACTATGTTGTGATGACAGCACTGTAAATTTGTTCTATTGCATCTTTTTTATGTGTTTTTTATATTTTTTACTTATTATATTAAATAAACATTTTTCAAACTAGAATAATTTTTCTCAAACGATTTCTGTGCCTTAAAAGTCCACCACAAGGGGATTTTGTTTCTTTTCTATATTATTGGATGTGGCACCACTCAATGCTCAATTATAGCCGACTCACCACTTGCAACTATTTTGGGACCATTCACATTTATACATCGATCAGTGCGATTAAAAATGCATTGATTACTGTGTAAATGTGACTGGCAGTGAAGGGGTTATACTTAGGAGGGAGTGCTGTAGGGGTTAAGTGTGTCCTAGGGAGTGATTCTAACTGTGGGGGGGAGGAGCTATGTGTGATACAACACTGATCACCGCTCGCGATCACAGGGAGCTGTGATCAGTGTCCTGTCACTAGGCAGAATGGGAAATGCTTGTTTACATCAGCATTTCCTCATTCTTCGTCTCCGTGAGATGATCGCGGGTATCCCCGCGGACATCGAGTCCGCGGGACCCGCGATCACACTCGTGGAGGGCCGTGGAGCTCGTGGAGGGCCGCTTCTTAAAAGGCAACGTACAAGTATGTGATTCTGCCTGTACGTGCCATTCTGCCGACGTATATCGGGGTGAGCCGGTCGGCAAGCAGTTAAAAAAAGAGACAATCAATATCTAAACAGTATAAATATGATATTGAAACACTGACAATGCCCGTACCAAGTAATGTGCCTGGTTTAGGTTCGGTTCACGCTACAACGACTTGGGATCCGACTTGTCAGCCCTCAAGTCGCCCCAAGTCGCTTGACATTGGGAATTGCATTATAGCCATCTTAATGTACACTACTGAAGTCGCTCCGACTTCAGAAAAGGTTCCTGTACTACTTCAAGGTGACTTCTAGGCGACCTGTACCCATAGAATTCAATGCAAGTCGCCTTCAAGTCAGATCCTCATCTATAGTGAAGCGACTTTACAGGAAAAAGAAAAGATCATGAGGGGGAACTCTGCGCCAAATTTTAAATAAAAAACCGGCATGGGTTCCCCCTCCAGGAGCATACCAGGCCCTTAGGTCTGGTATGGATTTTAAGGGGAACCCCCTATGCCGAAAAAAAGGCATGGGGTCCCCCCAAAATCCATACCAGACCCTTATCCGAGCATGCAGCCCAGCCAGTCAGGAAAGGGGGTAAGGACGAGCAAGCGAACCACCTCCTAAACCGTACCAGGCCACATGCCCTCAACATGGGGGGGTGGGTGCTTTGGGAAAGGGGGGCGCCTTGCCGCCCCCCCACCCCAAAGCACCTTGTCCCCATGTTGATGAGGACAAGGGCCTCTTCCCGACAACCCTGGCCATTGGTTGTCGGGATCTGCGGGCAGGGGGCTTATCGGAATCCAGGAGCCCCCTTTAATAAGGGGGCCCCAGATCCCAGCCCCTGACCCTATGTAAATGAGTATGGGATACATTGTTCCCCTACCCATTCACCTGGGGGAAAAAAGTATCCATAAAAAAACATTAGACAGGTTTTTAAAGTAATTTATTAGGCAGCTCCGGGGGTCTTCTTCCGACTTCAGGGGTCTCTTCCAACTTCTCCGCTCTCTCCAGCCTCTTCTCCCACTCTCCGGCCTCTTCTCCCGGTGTCCGGTTCTTCTCCCGTTCTCCTGTTCTTCTGCCGGGCTCCTCCGCTATCTTCTGCTCTTTTGCCACTCTTTTTCTAGCGGTGGCCTGGTCTTCTCCGTTGTTTTGTTCCCTCTTCTCTTCTTCCGATGTTGACATCACCTGGTGACCACACACCATGCCTATATAAGTCGTTGCGCACCTCGCACACGGCGTTACAGTGGGAGAGAGCGTTGTGTCAACATTGGAAGAAGAGAAGAGGAAACAAGACGACGGAGAAGACCGGGCAAAAGAACAGCAAAAGAGCAGAAGGTAGCGGAGGAGCCCGGCAGAAGAACCGGAGAGCGGGAGAAGACCCGGAGATCTGAAGAAGAGACCGGAGACCAGGAGAAGAGGCCGGAGAGAGCGGAGAAGAATTAGACACCGGGAGAAGAGGCTGGAGAGAGGGAGAAGAACCGGACACAGGGAGAAGAGGCCGGAGAGAGGGAGAAGAACCGGACACCGGGAGAAGAGGCCGGAGAGCGCGGAGAAGTTGGAAGAGACCCCCGAAGTCAGAAGAAGACCCCCGGAGCTGCCTAATAAATTGCTTTAAAAACCTGTCTAGTGTGTTTTTTTATGGACACTTTTTTCCCGCAGGTGAATGGGTAGGGGTACAATGTACCCCAGACTCATTCACATAGGGTGGGGGGCCAGGATCTGGGGGCCCCCTTATTAAAGGGGGCTCCCGGATTCCGATAAGCCCTCCGCCCGCAGACCCCAACAACCAACGGCCAGGGTTGTCGGGAAGAGGCCCTTGTCCTCATCAACATGGTAACAAGGTGCTTTGGGGTGGGGGGGCATGCAGGGCACCCCCCCTTCCCCAAAGCACCCACCCCCCCCATGTTGAGGGCATACGGCCTGGTACGGTTCAGGAGGGGGGCGGTCTTTGTGCTCGGATAAGGGTCTGGTATGGATTTTGGGGGGGGGCCCCCACGTCGTTCTTTCAGCGTAGGGGGTTTCCCTTAACATCCATACCAGATCTAAGAGCCTGGTATGTTCCTGGAGGGGAATTCCCTCTCGCGCTCGCTGCAATAGGAAAATGTGTTTTTCCTGCAGCGAGCGCCAGATGTACAGTACTGTCGCTGAGAACCAGCGCGATCCACGCTGGAAAAACATTCTCGTGGGCAGGTACTGTATGTCACAAGAGCTGATTAGCGCTGATTGGCCACAGGCAAAGTCGCCTGTCCTGGGGGCGACTTGAAGTCGTGTTGTAAGTCGCATAAAGTCACATTAAAGTTGCCTTGAAGTCGCCTTGCAAAGTCGTGCTGAAGTCATGTTGCCCCTGTGTGAATCGGCACTTAGACTTACAAAAGTCAACACAACATAACAAATTATCAGCCCCTGATATTTATGGACAATTGTAAAAGTCACTGGTTTTTACAAACTATCAGTAAATTTACTGACAGTTGGCAACCCTGCCCTCTGCCCCCTTGTCAATTAAACTAAACATCATTTAACACAGATGGTGAGGACATCTTGTGGCAAAAAAGAAGTACTGTGGGGGACAGCTCCAAATTGAAGATAAGTATTGCAGTCTGAGCTGCTTTTCAATTTTAAACGTTCTCAGGATGGCCATTGTAATTAATAAAAATGCCCAGGGTTGGGTTTTAAAATCCCCCAGTGATTTTAATCTTTCTCAAATGAATTCCAAACCAAAAACATGATTGGGCTAAAGCTTGGTTTTACTAAATCTGTAAGAGTTTGTAGATGTAATGAGTGTTCTATTGATCCACCGGATCAATATTTGTACTGAAATATTTACTGTGTAAAGGGTCAATTTTTTGGCACAGTTAGCCCCAGTAGTAGGTTTCTGCATTATGCTGATTGGTCCAGGTAAGTGTTAAATATTTCTCCATTTGCTAACACGGCTTTTTTTCAGACTGGAAATCACAGTCATTTATATCTCTGTGTTTTCTACATTATCTGAGATCTAAATTGCTTTCTTCAAGTTTATCGGTCACACTCTCTACTGATGTTATGAAAAGGAACATGAGGAATTGGATTGCAGGGGAAACACTCCAGTCTTGTCCCCTCTCTGCTTCTCTTAAGCTTTATTCTAATAATTCACTTTGAAATGATTATCAGGGCATCACAGCACTGGTTATAGGTTTTTTGTGCAAGAATAGAAATGCAGTTAAATGAGCATCGTCCAGACTAAGATTTATATTTACTATTTCCCTAGGCCAGTGCTTTCCAAACTCAGACCTAAGGTACCCTAATTAGTCATGTTTTCAGGCTTTCTTTCACATTGCAAATGTGATTCAACCATCTCAGCTCTGGAAGGTTTTTCCCACTTTCATGACCAGGCCTTTTTTTGCTATTTAGCACTGCGCTACTTTAACTGGTAATTGCGCAGTCATGTGTCCAAACAAAGTTTATATCATTTTTTTCACACAAATAGAGCTTTTTTTGGTGGTATTTGATTACCACTGTTTTTTTTATTATTATTATATAAAAATATAAATGTATACATTTATAATTTTAAAAAAAAGACCGGAATTAAAAAAATATATATATATTTTTTTTACTTTGTGCTATAAAATATATCCAGTAAAAGAATTTAAAAAATCAAATCTCTCTATAAACTTAGACCAAAATGTATTCTGCTACATGTCCTTGGTAAACAAAAAATCCCAATAAGTGTATATTGATTAGTTTGTGTGAAAGTTATAGCATCTACAATCTATGCAAACTGCAAACCATGGTATGTATACTGGAATCTTTATTTATTTATTTATTTATGTTTATACTACTAATGGCAGTGATCAGTGACTTATAGTGGGACTGTGATAGTGTGGCGGGAAAACTGACACTAACCCACACACTGGGTGGGAACTGACTAACTACCACTGACATCACCAGTGACACTTATGCCCCGTACACACGGTCGGATTTTCCGATGGAAAATGTCCGATCGGAGCGTGTTGTCGGAAATTCTGACTGTGTGTGGGCTCCATCGGACATTTTCCATCGGATTTTCTGACACACAAAGTTGGAGAGCAGGAGATAAAATTTTCCGACAACAAAATCCGTTGTCGGAAATTCCGATCGTGTGTACACAAATCCGACGGACAAAGTGCCACGCATGCTCAGAATAAATAAAGGGATGAAAGCTATTGGCCACTGCCCCGTTAATAGTCTCGACGTACGTATTTTACGTCACCGCGTTCAGAATGATCGGATTTTCCGACAACTTTGTGTGACCGTGTGTATGCAAGACAAGTTTGAGCCAACATCCGTCGGAAAAAATCCTAGGATTTTGTTGTCGGAATGTCCGAACAAAGTCCGACCGTGTGTACGGCCTACTAGACAGTGATCAGTGATAATACTATAAACTGTCACTGTGCTGATGACATTGGCTGGGAAGGGGTTAACATCTAGGGTGATCAAAGGGTTAACTGCGTGCCTAACAAGTATTAATGTGTGTAATATGTGCTGCTTTTTAGTATTAAACTCTTTGTTTCTTATCCCTGTACAATCATGGTGGGTTTCATGGGGGGGGTCACCCTAAACCCAGGTACAGGCAGTGACCTAGTAGTACATCGGTGTGCCTATATGGGCTGCCTGTCCTCAGTACATTGCAGGCGGGCGGTCCGCAAGTAGTTAAGTCAATGGCTTGCTATTTATCACAGCTATTCTATTCAAGGGTAATTCTCAAAACTTGGTCTGTTTGGGCTACCTGAGGTAATGAGTTTGGGAAACACTGCTGTAAGTATTGTGCCACCCAACCCTTACCCATATGGCCTACCAACTTTAGTATTGCACAATGTCAAAGCCACACAAGACATGCCAAGGTTTGGGTTGGAGAGGCTGAGACAGTTTTTCTACTCTCTCTCAGTATATCATGAGCTCACAAGCAGGAGATGGTTGGGAACATTTTGCTTGGGTGACAAATGCAACTAACTAGCCCTTTCATGGTAGGCACAGATTTCTGTGGGCTAAAGAAAGTGTACCATTCAAAGTGCCATTTGCCGCAGTAATTGGTGAGCTGAGCATGGAGAAAGGTGTTACTATAGGCGCAGTATATTTGTGACACATCAGTTCACATCTTTCAGCATCATCTTCCATTGCATCTCTTGGCATTTGCTCATGTGTCTTCTCTGAGCCAGAATAGAAGTCATACTGCAAGGCTACCCTCTGCCAGGACTTGTGATCTTGGGTCTAAACAGGGAGCAGGTAGCTTTATAATGCCCAGCAATGTCACTGACTGTTGGTCCCTCCCTAATTAATGTCTGATTGGTGAAGTGTCCCCATTAAGGGCCATTAGTCCAAAATATAGTATTAGTATTGACTCCTACAAGGCCAGTCCTAACCTGCCGACAACTAGAATAATACGGCAAACTGTTGCTCTACTCTGCTAACATTTCAGTTTCAGGTGTACTGACCCAGATATGTGCTGAGACATTAACAACGAGGACCTGGCAGGACTGTACTGACATGCAAAGAAACAGTCTGGAACATTTAATTATACATGGGAATATGTTAGTAGTGGTAAGCAGAATGATGTGTAGGGGTTTCTGTGCCGTTCCTGGCAGCTCTCGCTTCCGATGCCTCTGTTGGCTTTGCAAGAATCAGCTCTGTATGTAGTACGTTGGTAAGTTTTATAAAATGCATATAACAGTGAAATAAACATATGTGCACACTATATTAAGTATGAAACTTCAGCACAAGAGACTGGTTGCCAATGGTGATCACAGACAGTTCTTTTGAGTCCTGTCATTTTGGAACACCGTACAGCAAATAGAACAAAGTTTGCAACTCAAACTTTGCCCCTGGTTTCCTCTTTACTCTCGTAAGTAACGTATATTGTGGACTATTGGTAAAAAGCTGGTCTGTTGTCAGGAATCAGTAAGGTAGGTACTGAGTTGTATGCTTTGTCATATATCAAAACCTATCCATTGGTGAGTAGGTCAGGGTGGTCAGTTTCTATAATAATAGTTAATTTCCATCATTTTTATTTTCATTCTCGACCTCGTTTGGCTCCTTTTCTTCTTTAACCACTTGCGGACTGCCCCCCGTACTTATACTGCAGCAGGGCAGCCGCTCTGTGCAGGATGGCATACCTAGTACGTGATCCATTCCTCCCAACTTTTTAAGATGGGAATGAGGGACACCTATCAGCAAAAGTATGCAGGCATAGGACACACCCCTTGCCACGCCCCCTTAAATGTGAATTGTACAAAAATACAAGATTGGTTACACCCACAAATGCTTTTTTTACCACTTCTATTCCTTTATATTGGCTTTTAGAATTTACAAATGCAGCAATTTAGAAATCAGGTGAAAGGTTTAGCGCTGGAAAACACTTTTTGATAGATAAAAAGTTCATTTTATATACATCTATATAGATCAGACCAAAATGAGGGACAAATGAGGAGGAAAGATAGACATTGTTCCAAATCAGGGACAGTCCCTCAAAATCAGGGACAGTCCCTCAAAATCAGGGACAGTTGGGAGCTATGCGTGATCTGACACTTCCTGGTCTGGGGTGCACGTGGCCACTGCCAGCGACCTTCTTTTGCTGTGATCACACACAGCGGGAGCCCAGCTGTGGGTACCGCAGACTTGATGTCCGCCAGCACCCACCGATTATACAGTACACAGGCAGAATGGCCATCTGCCTATATAAACAAAGCAGATTGCCGTTCTGTCAGTAGGGAAGGTATTGATCTTGTGTTTCTGCAAAGCAGGTACATGGATCAATGCCTTCCCCTAGTCAAAGCATCTCCCACACAGTGAGAAAGCACAGGCTAGGCACACAAACTTTTGATCACCCCTGATGTTAACCCCTTCCAACCAGTGTCATTAGTACAGTGGCAGTGCATATTTTTTAGCTGTATTAGTGTCACTGGTCCCCAAAAAGTGTCAGAAGTGTCAGTTAGTGTCCAATTTGTCCGCCGCAACATCGCAGTCCCACTAAAAGTCTGATCGCTGCCACTTCTATTTTAAAAAAAAATAATAATAATATTCCATAGTATGTAGACGCTATAACTTTTGCGCAAACCAATCAATATAAGCTTATTGGGATTTTTTTTTACCAAAAATATGTAGCAGAATAAATATTGGCCTAAATTGATGAAGAAATTAGATTTTTTACATTTTTTTTATTGGATATGTTTTATAGCAGAAAGTTAAAAATATATATATATTTTTTTTAATTATCAGTCTTTTTTTGTTTATAGCGCAAAAAATAAAAACCACAGAGGTGAACAAATACCACCAAAAGAGCTCAATTTTGTGGTTATTTTTTTGGGTACAGCATCACATAACCACGCAATTGTCAGTTAAAGTAACGCAGCGACGTATCGCAAAAAGTGGCCTGGTCATGAAGGGGGGGGGGGGGGGTAAACGTTCTAGTGGTCAAGTGGTTATGTAAACCCTAACAATGAACTTCTTGCTACCTATTGGTCTGTTAAATATAACACTGAAAGCATTTTGTTATTTCAGTTTTACAGGTGCAAATAATGCCTGTTTTAGAAATCAAGAGATTTCCTGTGCCCTGTGCTCCCTGAATGTGTTATCTCTAAAAGACTATTTGGACCCAGTGGCATCGCTAGGGGGTGGCTTTTAGGGCTATAGCCCCGAGTCTGGGGCCCATATCCCCGAGTCTCTGCAGGGGTCCCCAAGGGGAGTTCTCTGGGGACCCTGATGCAAGGGGGAGGGCTCTCTGGGGACCCTGATTTTAAGGGGGAGGGCTCTCTGGGGATCCTAATGTAAGGGGGCTCTCTAGGAACCCTGATGTAAGTGGGGGGCTCTCTGAGGACCCTGATGTAAGGGGAGGCTCTCTGAGGACCCTGATGTAAGGGGGGCTCTCTGGGGACCCTGATGTAAGGGGAGGCTCTCTGAGGACCCTGATGTAAGGGGGGGCTCTCTGAGCACCCTGATGGAAGGGGGGCTCTCTGAGGACCCTGATGGAAGGGGGGCTCTCTGAGGACCCTGATGGAAGGGGGGCTCTCTGGGGACCTGGATGGAAGAGGGGGGCTCTCTGGGGACCTGGATGTAAGTGGGGCTCTCTGGGGACCTGGATGTAAGTGGGGGGGGGGGCTGTATGGGGATATATACACACACACACATGTATATTACTGTATATGCATGTGTATGCCCACCTAAGCCTATGACTTTCTTTACTATGCTGCTATGGGCTCTAGCCCCAGATCTTTTGTAGACCTAGCAACGCCCCTGTTTGGACCTATCTGTTTTTTATCTTACTGACTACAAGTAAATAGGTCCCTATGCTGCTGAAAAGAAGACCGTGGGAGTCGTTGAGTAGTTTTAGCTGAATGGGCAGGGCTGACACCATTTAGTCCACAAAAATGCTGTGTGTTGTCAGACCAAAATGGGAAGGGATGAGTACATTTGTGGCAGATCAAGGGGTATTGTTCTGTGTGTAAAGTGTAGCTAAAACAAAACTTATTTTGGTTTACAGTAGGACAGTTTGTCAACCCTGTCAGACTTTTTTTTTCTTTTCATGTGTGTCTCTATTAGGAACATTGTCCCTCTCTATTTGTCCAAGTGACCAATGTCACTGAGACTGAAAGTGAGAGGAAATCCAAAGTTTGAGTTGTCACCAGAACAGGAGAAGAGGAAATGATCCAATGGGGAGGATTTTCCTCTTTCTTCTTACTACTTGATATGTTGACAGAACAGGAAGTGAATCAAAATCTCCCTAATGGGATCCAGACTACTAAGGGTAAACCTGACGGTGGTTTTAAACCTTCCATATCATGCTCAGAACTAAATAAAGGTTTTGGTTTTAGACAAACTTTAATTTTAATGAATTGACTGTTAAATACAAATAATTCAGCTGAATTATGGAAACCATTCATTAATTTAATGAATAAAAAAAAATGATCGATCACATAAAATAGCAACAAATGCAAGGGGTTTTTAAAATGACCCTATGGTTTTACAACAGGTCCCAAGTAATTTTGAAAATGGCATGATTTTAGTTTTTAATAAAGTTTTATTAGGATTTGACATGGCCTACAAAAAACAAAAACAAAAAAAACAAGAGCAAGTGCTCTTCATTACATAACATATATGAACAGGAAACAAACAAGTAAGCAGCTTTTAAAAAGGTAAACATACCCAATGTATTGTGCAGAAAAGAATAAAGGGGAAAAAAGGTTTACCATAACTTCTCATATGTCAATCTTAAAGTGTCATAACACAAATACAATATATATATCCCTAAAAATAACAGCCAATGAAATGGTTTGGCATTGCAGTCTAATGATAGGGCTGTTCGCATGGAGTTACTAGCTCTGCACATCGATTGAACAAAAGAACATATGGACTGGGGGGTGTATGAGTCGAACCGGGAGCAATAAAAACGGTATGATTTTAAAAAGGAACATACACGTGTTCCAGACTCTCAGAATAGGTCTCCTTCTCAAGTATGTCGGGGAAAATTGCATCCGCTTATTGCAGCTCATTGATCAGAAAGGCAATGAGAAGGGCTACTTGTCTTTTTTCTATTCTGATGCAGTTCTTTCTTGTATTTTACTCTGGCACTACACAGCTGTGACCCCTGTATCTGGAGACTGCATGGGGTCTTAGTTAGTAATCATTATTAAATAATTAGTGACCAGCACACTAAATTGCTAATATTTTTTTTTCTTGTACAGTACCTGACCGCGAGATTGTGTTTCCAGCGCGATACCATCGCGTTGGTTCTCGGTGACAGGGTACTGTGCATGTCGCGCTGGCTCACTCATCGGGAAAGGAAAACTTTGTTTTCCTTTCCCGATGAGTGACAGGCAGTGCTGACAGCTGTCTGGTATGAATCCTGAGGGGGAACGCCGCGCCAAATTTTAAATGAAAAAATCGGCGTGGGTCCCCCCCCAGGGTACCAGGATTCCCTGGTATGTAAGGAGAACCCCCTACGCCGAAAAATCGGCGTGGGGGTCCCCCCAAAATCCATACCAGACCCTTATCCGAGCACGCAGCTCGGCCGGCCAGGAAAGGGGGTGGGGGCGAGCGTCCCCCCCTCCTGAGCCATACCAGACCGCATGCCCTCAACATGGGGGGTGGGTGCCTTGGGGGAAGGGGGGGCACCCTGCGGGCCCCCCCACCCCAAAGCACCTTGTCCCCATGTTGATGAGGACAAGGACCTCTTCCCAACAACCCTGGCCCTTGGTTGTCGGGGTCTGGCGGGGGGCTTATCGGAATCTAGGAGCCCCCTTTAATAAGCCATAGATCCCGGCCCCCCACCCTGTGTGAATGATTATGGGGTACATGGTACCCCTACCCATTCACCTAGGGAAAAGTGTAAAAAAAAAACACAGCACACAGGTTTTAAGAGTAATTTATTAGGCAGCTCCGGGGTCTTCTTCCGACTTCGGGGGTGGGGGGGTGTTTTCTTCCAACTTCTCCCGGTGTTCCGCCTCTTCTCCCGGGCCCCTCCACTATCTTCTTCCAGCTCTTTTGCAAGCGAGGGGCCCGGTCTACTGCCGCTGTCTTGTCGCCGCTGTCTTGCCGCCCCTGTCTTGCCGCCGCTGTCTCGTCGCTTCTTCAATTCTTCTCTTCTTCCGATGTTGACACGACGCTCTCTCCGGCTGGAATGCTTTGTGCGAGCTGCGGAGCCATTTATATAGGCGGTGACCCCGCCCCATTGTGACGTCACGGTCCCAGCATGCGCAGGGACTCTGGGGTCACGCCCCCTTATGACGACAATTGCGTGGTCATGCAGCACTGTACACAAACATATTTTTTATCATTTTTTTGAGACAGATAGGTGGTATTTATTCACCACTGGGTTTTTTTTTTTAAAAAAAAAACTTTTTCTTGGCTTCAGTTACAAAATTTTGTAACATGCAAAATCTGGAATATTGCTGCACTCCCTGGTATCTTCATTAAAATCACATCACAGGTATGATAGGAACGTAAAAGGTAATGTGTTATGCGCTAAAATCAGTGCTTGCTCAAACCTCATATACACATACATTGCATGAAATATATATATGCATTATACAAGTAAGCATGGTTTGGCAATTAAGCGATTGAACAATTAACCAATAAATCAATACACTCCCACTACACTAATGAGAGCCTATGCGCTTTGCCTTTACATACTAACATGTCATATAACACGTAAATCAAAAAACAAAAAAAATCACAAACAACATAAATCTCCTCCAACCTGTCACCCAACAACACAGATCCAGCAGCCACTGCTGGATGACCGTGCGGGAGAGCACAGGGAAGGAGACAGTCAAACAACTACAGCAGGCCACCCATATAGCACAGCACACCAGACAGCCAATGGTGACCTATACCATTAGGGTAAAAAAATTCCTGCCTGTAGAACCATTTTAAGCTTGTTTGTAAGCCCACTGATATAAGAGCAGCCAGCACATCTCAGTGTTGCTCTTAAGCAGTGGTCTCCAAACTGTGGCCCGGGGGCCAGATGCGGCCCTTTGCTTGTTTTTATCAGGCCCTTGGGACACTATTCCTGCCACTGACACCAACAATGGGGCACACTTTTTCCCATTGACAACATTTATATTGTACAATTTCACCCAATGAGATCAATGATGGAACGCTATTTTACTATTACTATTCAGTAATATCAATGATGGGGCACTATTTCTCTCACTGACACCTACAATGGGGCACAATTCCTGCCAAAAACACAAATGATAGGGCACTATTCCTCTCACTGACACCAACAATGGGTCACAATTCCTCCCACTGACACCAACAATGGGCCACAATTCCTTCCACTGACACCAATGTTGGGGCACTATTCCTCCACTGACACCAACGATGGAGCATTATTCGTCCCCTAATTCCAAAGATTGGGCATTGTTTACTCCCATGAAGCCAGGACATTTTCTCCGACCTCCCACAGTCCAGCCCCCTCTAAAGTCTGAAGGACAGTAAACTGGCCCCTTGTTTAGAAAGTTTGGAGACCCTTGCTCCTAAGGAGCTGTTTTGGCCAGCGAGCAGGGACATCTTTAGGGACATTCCTCAAACAAGTTAGCAACAAAATTTGATGCAAATCTGGCTGCTTGTTAGTTAACTAAGTCTATTCAGTGGTTTTTCCAATGTATTTGCAAACCCCGCATCTGTAACTAAGGTCTGCAACTGATTTACCACTGGAGATGAGGCAGATTATCATCAAGATCAGATTTTCACTCAAAACAGAAGCACAATTCCTGCTAAACCGACCGACATTCGAACCATTAGGGGGCAGGCTTGGGTAGAACCAGCCTGCCGGATTCGCTTCAGATAATCACTGTTTTCTCCTGGCAGGGCCGGCTTCCCCCCGCCCGCTCCTCGGACAGATCTGTTTTCTAATCTGTTTTACTGCTTCATGCTGTGCTGCAGAATTCATCAATCCCCCTATTGCACACTAGGTTTGTATGTTGGGATAGAGCCTACAGAAACTGAATGCTGCCATGAATAAAATTTCCAAGGCTCTGCAGAGACACTATTCTCCTATTATTAAAAAATACTAATGGATTGCCTACTCGCAAGTGAGATTACTGTATAAATCACTGAACTACGGAGAATCCCAAAAAATAATAGACGTTTTCAACTTCACCTCTGCAAGATTACATTATAAAAGTACATCAGACTATCAGAATATAAAAATGTGTTTCTCTAGCATCAATTACCTGAATTGAGTGCAATATGCTGTCATAGGTTCAAAGTATAGTGTATATAACATATATTGAACAATATAGCCTGCGAACCCGGAAGTAGGAAACATGTCGGCCCTGTCAGCGGTGTGCCAGCGCTGAGCCAGGGCTTCGTTTTAAGGTAAGTGCGATGCATGCTAGCTCATTATGCCTTTGTCTTACAGGTTTTTTAGATTTTTTTTATTTTTTATTTTTGGAGATTTGCAACCTCTTTAAAGGCACATTAGAATGCAATGTAAACCCAGGACTTGATATTTTTAATCCTTTGTTAGGATAGAGAGTGTTCACATCTAGTTTGCAACTGAAAATGAGGATATGCCAGTACAGTTAATTACGAGGTGTCTCTAAAAGGTTTAGAGAATGGTCCAATATCTCAATGGCAACATGGACCAGGTGAATGCACATGCACATAGCTATCCAGAGACATGTTGAGAAGCGTCACCTAGTGTGGAGTACACGGGACCATCAGGGTAAACACACTGCGGGTAGTGGAACGTAGTCAGTGTGAGAGTTAGGGTCACAGTGGAGCAACGACTGAACATCAAGTTCTGCTACAAATTGGGGAAAACAGCGACGGAGATGCATGAAATGTTGGTGCAAGTGTACGGGACAGAAAACGTGAGCAATAAATGTGTTTATGACTGGTTCAAATGCTTTAGCAATGGGAAGGAAACGACTTAGGATGAGACATGCTGTCGACAAGCAGAACCCCAGACATGAACGAGGGAATGTGATAAATGCCTGGCCCGAGACAGAGACTGACTTTACGATTGATGGCGGATGAATTGGGCATTAGCAAGGACACGACGTGCACCATCGTCCACAAACCGAAGGTGGTGACATCGCTACGTTTATCCACATACCCGCAATGCACTGTGGGGTTAGTAGTTTCTGTTTGTACTGATCAGCATACAGGTTTTAGCGCTTTTAATGAAATAAAGTATCCCAAGGATTTTATACTATGCAAGCCTGGTGCTCTGTTTTTTGTATTTTAGGGACCACAAGCAGCTGAGGAACCGTTTGGAGAGATCAGTGAGTGAGTTTGGATTCCAACAGTGGGAATTCTCTCCCACAACAAGCGCTCTCTGACTTCTCTATGCTAGAGAGTCACACGTCCTTTGGTAAGCTGACATTTTCACTGGGTGTTAAGACACGTGGTGTTTTTCTATAATGAAGGGAAATTACACACGGGTTATTACATTCCATCTGATATATTCTGAAGCCATGTCAAGAAAGTTGGACTTTTGACACTATTTGTTTGAACTTTTCATTCAAGGATTCACTATTGTTTTATCGAACTCTTATGCCGCATACACACGGGCGAACTTTCCGACCAGACTGGTCCGATGGACCGAATCCGGCGGACAATCCGACCGTGTGTGGGCTGCATCGGACTTTCGACGGACCGTTTCGGTCGGAAATCCGACGGACATAGATTTGAAACTTGCTTCAAATCTTTACGTCGTAACTCCGCCGGACTCAGTTCCTGGCGGAAAGCCCGTTCGTCTGTATGCTGGTCCCCCAGATCCCGGCCCCCCAACCTATGTGAATGAGTATGGGGTACATGGTACCCCTACCCATTCACCTAGTGTCAATAAAAAAACACACTAGGCAGGTTTTTAAAGTAATTTATTAGACAGCTCCCGGGGTCTTCTTCCTACTTCAGGGGTCTTCTTCCGACTTCGGGGGTCTCTCCGGCCTCTTCTGCCGGCTCCTCCGCTATCTTCTGCTGCTCTTTTGCTAGCGGTGGCCCGGACTTCTGCCTTCTTGTCTTCCTCCCTCTTCTCTTCTTCTGATGTTGACACGACGCTCACTCCGGCTGTAATGCTCTCTGAGACTTATATAGGCGGTGACCCCGCCCCCTTAAGACGCCACAGTCCCTGGGCATGCTGGGACTATGACGTTTTAAGGGGGCGTGGTCAACATCACTCTCATGATAACATCTACATACCACCATCCACCGGGGACCGCTGAGTGACCACAGTATTATACTGTTATATAAAACGAGAGGTGAGGAGGGAATATAGTGGCGCTTGGAGAGAGACAGATGGGTGGGAAACAAAACTATAGGTAAAAGGTGGTTATGATAGTGGAATCCAGTGGTTAGGGGTGGCTTGGACCCTGGAGAAGTTCAGTTTAGGCTTGAATGGGTTAAGAACAAGTTTGATGGGTTAAAAGTGTATATAGCACTCTAGAGTTGCAGCCAGCTGTGAGGAAGAGAAAGCAGCTCTGTAGATATATAATGTGGAAAACAGCGGCGCTCATCTGAGTGTAGTATTTTAGAATGATTAATAATGAATTTATTAAGATAAAAAAATTAAAATAAGAATTAACTCACAGGGTAAAGGTTAAAAAGGCTAGTCACAAGGGGGGGATCGCTGTGTAGTCCTGATCCAGATAGCCGGTGGTGTAAGGTTCTACTTCTGTCACGCTAGCTGCAGGGGTTTCCAAGGCTTCGAGTCAAGCTGGCAGTCAGGCGTGCGTTCGGAGCATGCGTGCTCCTTCTTCAGGCTGTGATAGCATCATCAAGGAATGAGGCAGTATTTATATGTTGACATGGAAGAGAGAGGAACTACATTACCCAATGTCCTAATGCAAGCTGCTACGGTGGTCAGGAGGTAACATTTTTAGTGCAGCGAAAGAAGGCATAGGGGGATGTGTAGTGTGGTGTACATGGATACCAAGAATAAAAAATGGATTAATCCTTGAGGGCCTGAATATGATAGTACAGTTTGATTGTCAGGTTACAGATGAATTTGTGAAGATCAACAAATAGTATAAATGGATTTGGACGGGCGGTAGGGGCAAAGTTGAGTCCTTTACTGAGTAGAGCGGTTTCCTCTGTGGACAGTATGTGTGAAGCTAAGTTGAAGATATTTATAGTTTGCAGAGTTTCTCCTTTTTTCTTGCGAATATGTTTCCCCCTCTTCTGCCTCTTCTGTTAGTTTTCTTTTTTGGACAGGTAGAGGGGCCAACACTAAAAAAGATGGATCCATGGATGGGGTGGGGGGTAGATTGTGGGTCCCCCTACTGCCTACTGTAGCAGTTGCCTTGATTGCAAGAGTATTATCTCTGGGGAAGAAAGTTGGTGCGGATGATGCGGCGTTGGTGGTGGCTCCTACAGCAGCAGGTAATGCAGGATCAATGGGGCCCTTGGTGTAAGGAGCGTGATGGAATATAGATGAATTGAAGGTGGTGGATAGTAGAGTATTATCTCTGGGGAAGAAAGTTGGTGCGGATGATGCGGCGTTGGTGGTGGCTCCCACATCAGCAGGTAATGCAGGATCAATGGGGCCCTTGGTGTAAGGAGCGTGATGGGATATAAATGAATTGAAGGTGGTGGATAGTAGAGTATTATCTCTGGGGAAGAAAGTTGGTGCGGATGATGCGGCGTGGGTGGTGGCTCCTACATCAGCAGGTAAATACGGGGTGGTGGTGCAATGTTGGTCTATTGAGTGAGGTGGACCCACATCCCAAAATTCAGGGAGAAATGGAAATTTGATCCTCTTACGGGACTTTAAAGGGGACACCTACTCATGAGTAATAGAGTATAATAAGGAGTATAGTAGGTATAGGTTTGATTGCAAAAGTTTAGGTGTTTATTAAGGTAAGGATTTGGGTAAATTTAGGGTACAACAGATAAGTTGGCATAAATACAGGATACAAGTTACAAACATGAAACATGGCAATACAACATGCAAAAGATCCACAATCATAGGACTCCAGGTGTGCATGGAACACACACACAGAGAGTACCCGACGCGTTTCGAGATAAACTCTTCCTCAGGGGTGTCTGATAGGGATCAGCAAGCACAGAGGTATGTCTATAAATCAAAAAGACAATAATGAACAAACTATACAGTAATGTGTATACAACAAGGTCGTTAACATCATAGGCGAGTGTAACTATACTACTACAGGAGTGTAATATATATACATGGTAAGAAACATTTGAGGTACTGACCATATTGTGTTGCTTGGAAGGCATGTATTACTGCATTGTATCCATAGAAGCACTCAAAAGGAAGGGGGGTTGTTTGGGGGGATAAAAAGACACACCACTGGACTTCAGCAGACTGCTCGCCTCCAGTCCACGTCAGGCCCGTGACACCCAAACCCGGCGGGGCGGCCTAAGAAAGAGCTCCCCAGTAAAGGGCGCCACAGAGCCACTGTAGAGAAGAGTAATCCTAGGTAGGCTCCAATCTGTAGGGGGCCAGAAGGGTAAGAGGGGAATGTTACAACCAGGTGGAGAGGTATGTCCCACGGAGGGGTGGGCTATAAGAATGCCCCCGATGTGGGACAGGACAAGTGTCTATAAAATATGTGAGATATGTATGAAAAAAAGGATAATAATAATGTGCCTGGAGAGGGCCAAGAGAAGGCCCATGCAGGCTGGAGACTGCGGGTCTCCAAAGGGAGGGGGTTTTCCTTATGGTCCGGCCTGGTGAGCAAGTGCAATGATCCTGTATGGTGCCCCAGACTGTGTGCATCCAGTTCCCTATGAGGGTTGCGATGCCCCAGGAGGGGGGGTTATCATGGGGTGATGGCTTTCTAGGGGCAGTGGAGGTGCGTGCTCCAACAGGGGGTCCAGGCCAGAAAGGTCCAACCTGCAATGGTAAAGGCATGAATGAGGGGAGAGGGAGGATGAAACGGAGGTGCGTCTGCCTGAAGGGATCCATGGCAATGCAAAAACAGCTGGTTACCTTGTGGGTGTAGCAGCTGTGTGCAGCGAAGTAGAGCAGAAGGCCGTATGATGGTGGAGTGAGAGCCGTATCAGAAATAGTGTGGCCGCACCCGTGATTGGTCGCGGGTGCAGCCAATGGTGGACAAGGGAACGCCCCCCGAGCCTGGGGCGCGCGCGCCGGTCCCCCGGAGACCACGGCCGGGGAGTGGCCGAGAACCCGGGCGCGGTGACGTCAGACCCCGGCATGATGACGCAGGTCGCACGGGGGCGGGGAGCCGAGACCCGCGCCGAAGACCCGTGGCGCAGTGATCGGAGGAAAACAGATCGAGGTTTCGATCCGAGTCCTCCGGTTAGTAGAGGGCTGCCTGCAGCGAACACTGTCGCACCAGGCGGCCCCCCTGCGCCGAGTGGGGAGCAGACTGCCGCCCCGCCGGGGCTGGGGCGGCCCGGGATGGAGGGGAGAGAGAGGGCGAGCTAAGGGACCAGTGGGTAGAATGTGAGGATTCCTACCAGGAGGAATACACAGAGAGGGGAGAAAGGGACAGGGCCAAGACACTGGAAGGGAGGAGGGGGGGGGACAGACCAAAGGGGTAATGAAAAATAAATAAAGTAAATTCATACAGAAATAATTATACAAGGATATAATGCAGGATCAATGGGGCCCTTGGAGTAAGGAGCGTGATGGGATATAGATGAATTGAAGGTGGTGGATATGCTGTTTGTCTTGATTGTGGATGGTGTTGAATCCGGTGGGCTGGTCTGATGGGTTTGTATAGTTTTCTTGGTGTTGTTACCTTTTCCATTTTTATCTTCCTCCCTTCTTGTCCTCTGAGGTTTAGGGCCTAGTGGATGTGGAGTTATGTCCAAATTGGCTTTAATGGGCAAAGCCGTGTTGTTGGTGCTGGATTGGACTTTGTGGTTTCTTCTAGAGCTGAGTGAGGGGGTTGGTAAGGGCCCGCTGTAGACAGGTCTACATGACATGAGAGGTAAGGGTCCAGTATCCACATTGGAAGAGTGCTGTACTTATCCCCTTTTTGGCTCATGTATTACCAATATCCACCATTAGAGGGCCAGCCCTATATCCACTATTCAAGTAGTTCCAGTCCCCTCTATACCTAAAATCTCTTTCCCACCATTCCATATAATCTTGCTTACTCTTTTGAAATAGAATTTTCATTATTAAATCCATTTTTTATTTCTAGTATCCATGTACACCACACTACACATCCCCCTATGCCTTTTTTGCTGCACTAAAAATGTTACCTCCTGATCACCGTAGCAGCTCGCATAGGACACTAGGTAATGTAGTTCCTCCCTCCTCCATGTCACCATATAAAAGAAAAAAGGGAATATTTGTGACTTTAAATGAGACGCAACAGGGAATATTGCTCCTCCATCCCTGGTTGCTTTTGCAAAAAGAGGGGGGGGGGGACTTTAGATGAGGTGTGTGGGTTAGAGCCAGACAAAACCATATACATCTGTAAAAAATTGTATTCTTTATTAGACCAAAAATAGGGCATGGATCAACCCATATAAACGCATAATAGCACATTGGCATATAAAATACAAAGTATCAATGTACATATTGAGGATAGTCAATGTGGTAACTTGACCACTAGGGATCAGATACAAGGAAGTGAAGGCTCGTGAACCACACACCTCCATCCCTAATCAGTATCAAAGAAAAAAGGGAATATTTGGGACTTTAAATGAGACGCAACAGGTATATTGTGCCTCCATCCCTGGTTGATTTTGCAAAAAAGAGGGGGGGTGGGACTTTAGATGAGGTGTGTGGGGTAGAGCCAGACAAAACCATATACATATGGTTCTTGTGGTTCAAGAGCCTTCTCTTCCTTGTATCTGACCCCTAGTGGTCAAGTTACCATATACCACATTGAACACAGCTGATTTTGATGGACACAATGCTGCTGTAATTATCTCTACTCCCTTGAGCTGAATTGGTTTAGTGTGTTCTGCAACCGACAGGTTGGCCGGTGTTTTGTTTGCACGGGAGCTGCGATGCACGCTGCATGCCTTCCCTCTCCCCTCCTTCCCACACATTATGGGGATGGGGGACAGGGCGGGCGATTTCACCGTGCATTGGCGTCACACCTTCCACTCCATGCGTGCAACGCCCAGTGGGCATCCCTTCACGCAAGCGTGTGCTAATTCAGCTTGGCTGACACATGGTGAGTAGGTCCGGGTGCTGCTGTGCTGTCTCTCCCTTATTGTCATGCCAGTGTGACGCTGGATGGGACTCTGGCTGCTGGGCTCACCCTGCAGTTCCCCTTCAGTGACCTTTTCTCAGCAGTCCCACTCTGCACTCCATTTTTGGTTCATATCCCATTAGGACCTACACGGGTAAATACATAACAAGCTCTTAATTTATTCTTAACCACTTGACGACCGCCTCACGCCGATGTACGTCGGCAAAGCGGCACGGACAGGCAAAATCACGTACATGGTACGTGATTTGCCTTCCGCGGGTGGGGGGTCCGATCGGACCCCCCCCCGCCACCCGAGGCGGTCCCGTTTTGTCCCCCGGCGATCGGAGACGAGGGGGAGGCCATCCGTTCGTGGCCCCCCCCTCGCGATCGCCGCCGGCCAATGGGAACACTCCTTTGCTGCTGTATGCTAAACAGCAGCAAAGGAAATGATGTCATCTCCCCTCGGGTCGGTAGTTTCCGTTCCGGCCCGAGGAGAGACGACATGTGAGTGACTGCACCAACACACACACACACAGTAGAACATGCCAGGCACACATTACACCCCGATCCCCCCCGATCGCCCCCCGATCCCCCCCCCCCGTCACAAACTGACACCAGCAGTTTTTTTTTTTTTTTTTCTGATTACTGCATAGTGTCAGTTTGTGACATTTACTGTGTTAGCACAGTTACTGTTACCCCCCTGTAGGTCTAGGGTACCCCCCTAACCCCCCCTAATAAAGTTTTAACCCCTTGATCACCCCCCGTCACCAGTGTCACTAAGCGATCATTTTTCTGATCGCTGTATTAGTGTCGCTGGTTCCGCTAGTTAGTGAGGTAAATATTTAGGTTCGCCGTCAGCGTTTTATAGCGACAGGGACCCCCATATACTATCTAATAAATGTTTTAACCCCTTGATTGCCCCCTAGTTAACCCTTTCACCACTGATCACCGTATAACCGTTACGATTGACGCTGGTTAGTTTGTTTATTTTTTATAGTGTCAGGGCACCCGCCGTTTATTGCCGAATAAAGGTTTAGCCCCCTAATCGCCCGGCGGTGATATGCGTCGCCCCAGGCAGCGTCAGATTAGCGCCAGTACCGCTAACACCCACGCACGCAGCATGCGCCTCCCTTAGTGGTATAGTATCTGATCGGATCAATATCTGATCCGATCAGATCTATACTAGCGTCCCCAGCAGTTTAGGGTTCCCAAAAACGCGGTGTTAGCGGGATCAGCCCAGATACATGCTAGCACCTGCGTTTTGCGCCTCCGCCCGGCCCAGCCCACCCAAGTGCAGTATCGATCGATCACTGTCACTTACAAAACACTAAACGCATAACTGCAGCGTTCACAGAGTCAGGCCTGATCCCTGCGATCGCTAACAGTTTTTTTGGTAGCATTTTGGTGAACTGGCAAGCACCAGCCCCAGGCAGTGTCAGGTTAGCGCCAGTACCGCTAACACCCACGCACGCACCGTACGCCTCCCTTAGTGGTATAGTATCTGAACGGATCAATATCTGATCCGATCAGATCTATACTAGCGTCCCCAGCAGTTTAGGGTTCCCAAAAACGCAGTGTTAGCGGGATCAGCCCAGATACCTGCTAGCACCTGCGTTTTGCCCCTCCGCCCGGCCCAGCCCAGACCACCCAAGTGCAGTATCGATCGATCACTGTCACTTACAGAACACTAAACGCATAACTGCAGCGTTCACAGAGTCAGGCCTGATCCCTGCGATCGCTAACAGTTTTTTTGGTAGCGTTTTGGTGAACTGGCAAGCACCAGCCCCAGGCAGCGTCAGGTTAGCGCCAGTACCGCTAACACCCACGCACGCACCGTACACCTCCCTTAGTGGTATAGTATCTGATCGGATCAATATCTGATCCGATCAGATCTATACTAGCGTCACCAGCAGTTTAGGGTTCCCAAAAACGCAGTGTTAGCGGGATCAGCCCAGATACCTGCTAGCACCTGCGTTTTGCCCCTCCGCCCGGCCCGGCCCAGCCCACCCAAGTGCAGTATCGATCGATCACTGTCACTTACAAAACTCTAAACGCATAACTGCAGCGTTCGCAGAGTCAGGCCTGATCCCTGCGATCGCTAACAGTTTTTTTGGTAGCGTTTTGGGGAACTGGCAAGCGCCAGCGGCGTAGTACACCCCGGTCGTAGCCAAACCAGCACTGCAGTAACACTTGGTGACGTGGCGAGTCCCATAAGTGCAGTTCAAGCTGGTGAGGTGGCAAGCACAAGTAGTGTCCCGCTGCCACCAAAAAGACAAACACAGGCCCGTCGTGCCCATAATGCCCTTCCTGCTGCATTCGCCAATCCTAATTGGGAACCCACCGCTTCTGCAGCGCCCGTACTTCCCCCATTCACATCATCAACCAAATGCAGTCGGCTGCATGAGAGGCATTTTTATGTCCTCCCGAGTACCCCTACCCAGCGAACCCCCCAAAAAAGATGTTGTGTCTGCAGCTAGCGCGGATATAGGCGTGACACCCGCTATTATTGTCCCTCCTGTCCTGACAATCATGGTCTTTGCATTGGTGAATGTTTTGAACGCTACCATGCACTAGTTGAGTATTAGCGTAGGGTACAGCATTGCACAGACTAGGCACACTTTCACAGGGTCTCCCAAGATGCCATCGCATTTTGAGAGACCCGAACCTGGAACCGGTTACAGTTATAAAAGTTAGTTACAAAAAAAGTGTAAAAAAAAAAAAAATATATAAAATAAAAAAAAATTGTTGTCGGTTTATTGTTCTCTCTCTCTCTATTCTCTCTCTCTATTGTTCTGCTCTTTTTTTACTGTATTCTATTCTGCAATGTTTTATTGTTATTGTTATTATGTTTTATCATGTTTGTTTTTCAAGTATGTAATTATTTATACTTTACTGTTTACTGTGCTTTATTGTTAACCATTGTTAACCATTTTTTTGTCTTCAGGTACGCCATTCACGACTTTGAGTGGTTATACCAGAATGATGCCTGCAGGTTTAGGTATCATCTTGGTATCATTCTTTTCAGCCAGCGGTCGGCTTTCATGTAAAAGCAATCCTAGCGGCTAATTAGCCTCTAGACTGCTTTTACAAGCCGTGGGAGGGAATGCTCCCCCCCACCGTCTTTCGTGTTTTTCTCTGGCTCTCCTGTCTCAACAGGGAACCTGAGAATGCAGCCGGTGATTCAGCCAGCTGACCATAGAGCTGATCAGAGACCAGAGTGGCTCCAAACATCTCTATGGCCTAAGAAACCGGAAGCTACGAGCATTTCATGACTTAGATTTCGCCGGATGTAAATAGCGCCATTGGGAAATTGGGGAAGCATTTTATCACACCGATCTTGGTGTGGTCAGATGCTTTGAGGGCAGAGGAGAGATCTAGGGTCTAATATACCCCAATTTTTTCAAAAAAGAGTACCTGTCACTACCTATTGCTATCATAGGGGATATTTACATTCCCCGAGATAACAATAAAAATGATTAAAAAAAAAAAATATGAAAGGAACAGTTTAAAAGTAAGATTAAAAAAGCAAAAAAATAATAAAGAAAAAAAAAAAAAAAAAAAGCACCCCTGTCGCCCCCTGCTCTCGCGCTAAGGCGAACGCAAGCGGCGGTCTGTCGTCAAACGTAAACAGCAATTGCACCATGCATGTGAGGTATCACCGCGAAGGCCAGATCGAGTGCAGTAATTTTTCCAGTAGACCTCCTCTGTAAATCTAAAGTGGTAACCTGTAAAGGCTTTTAAAGGCTTTTAAACATGTATTTATTTTGTTGCCACTGCACGTTTGTGCGCAATTTTAAAGCATGTCATGTTTGGTATCCATGTACTCCGCCTAAGATCATCTTTTTTATTTCATCAAACATTTGGGCAATATAGTGTGTTTTAGTGCATTAAAATTTAAAAAAGTGTGTTTTTTCCCCAAAAAATGCGTTTGAAAAATCGCTGCGCAATTACTGTGTGAAAAAAAAAAATGAAACACCCACCATTTTAATCTGTAGGGCATTTGCTTTAAAAAAATATATAATGTTTGGGGGTTCAAAGTAATTTTTTTGCAAAAAAAAATAACTTTTTCATGTAAACAATAAGTGTCAGAAAGGGCTTTGTCAAGTGGTTAGAAGAGTGGGTGATGTGTGACATAAGCTTCTAAATGTTGTGCATAAAATGCCAGGACAGTTCAAAACCCCCCCAAATGACCCCATTTTGGAAAGTAGACACCCCAAGCTATTTGCTGAGAGTCATGTCGAGTCCATGGAATATTTTATATTGCGACACAAGTTGCGGGAAAGAGACAAATTTTTTTTTTTTTTTTTGCACAAAGTTGTCACTAAATGATATATTGCTCAAACATGCCATGGAAATATATGAAATTACACCCCAAAATACATTCTGCTGCTTCTCCTGAGTACGGGGATACCACATGTGTGAGACTTTTTGGGAGCCTAGCCGCGTACGGGACCCCGAAAACCAAGCACCGCCTTCAGGCTTTCTAAGGGCGTGAATTTTTGATTTCACTCTTCACTGCCTATCACAGTTTCGGAGGCCATGGAATGCCCAGGTGGCACAAAACCCCCCCAAATGACCCCATTTTGGAAAGTAGACACCCCAAGCTATTTGCTGAGAGGTATAGTGAGTATTTTGCAGACCTCACTTTTTGTCACAAAGTTTTGAAAATTGAAAAAAGAAAAAAAAAAAATGTTTTTTCTTGTCTTTCTTCATTTTCAAAAACAAATGAGAGCTGCAAAATACTCACCATGCCTCTCAGCAAATAGCTTGGGGTGTCTACTTTCCAAAATGGGGTCATTGGGGGGGGGGGGGTTGTGCCACCTGGGCATTCCATGGCCTCCGAACCTGTGATAGGCAGTAAAGAGTGAAATCAAAAATTTTCACCCTTAGAAATCCTGAAGGCAGTGATTGGTTTTCGGGGGCCCGTACGCGGCTAGGCTCCCAAAAAGTCCCACATATGTGGTATCCCCATACTCAGGAGAAGCAGCTAAATGTATTTTGGGGTGCAATTCCACATATGCCCATGGCCTGTGTGAGCAATATATCATTTAGTGACAACTTTATGAAAAAAAAAAAAAAAAGTGTCACTTTCCCGCAACTTGTGTCAAAATATAAAATATTCCATGGACTCAATATGCCTCTCAGCAAATAGCTTGGGGTGTCTACTTTCCAAAATGGGGTCATTTTGGGGGGTTTTGTGCCACCTGGGCATTCCATGGTCTCCGAAACTGTGATAGGCAGTGAAGAGTGAAATCAAAAATTTACACTCTTAGAAATCCTGAAGGCGGTGATTGGTTTTCGGGGCCCCGTACGCGGCTAGGCTCCCAAAAAGTCCCACACATGTGGTATCCCCATACTCAGGAGAAGCAGCTGAATGTATTTTGGGGTGCAATTCCACATAGGCCCATGGCCTGTGTGAGCAATATATCATTTAGTGACAACTTGTTGTAAATACTTTTTTTTTTGTCATTTTTCAATCACTTGGGACAAAAAAAAAAATATTCAATGGGTTCAACATGCCTCTCAGCAATTTCCTTGGGGTGTCTACTTTCCAAAATGGGGTCATTTGGGGGGGTTTTGTACTGCCCTGCCATTTTAGCACCTCAAGAAATGACATAGGCAGTCATAAACTAAAAGCTGTGTAAATTACAGAAAATGTACCCTAGTTTGTAGACGCTATAACTTTTGCGCAAACCAATAAATATATGCTTATTGACATTTTTTTTACCAAAGACATGTGGCCGAATACATTTTGGCCTAAATGTATGACTAAAATTTAGTTTATTGGATTTTTTTTATAACAAAAAGTAGAAAATATCATTTTTTTTCAAAATTTTCGGTCTTTTTCCGTTTATAGCGCAAAAAATAAAAACCGCAGAGGTGATCAAATACCATCAAAAGAAAGCTCTATTTGTGGGAAGAAAAGGACGCAAATTTCGTTTGGGTACAGCATTGCATGACCGCGCAATTAGCAGTTAAAGCGACGCAGTGCCAAATTGGAAAAAGACCTCTGGTCCTTAGGCAGCATAATGGTCCGGGGCTCAAGTGGTTAAATTCCTCTATAACAAGCATTACTAATATTTCTTTACTCTAGTTTTCATTCATTTCTCCTGATTTCAGGAATCTCATCTCCTCTTCAATATTCTTACTATATGGACACCCTATTTTTTTTCATTCTGTTCACCTTGTTGATATGCTCCACAATATACTTCTATACTGTGGTGATGGGTCTACTCTATATGACATTTCTTTTTATTTATACCAATATGATAACAAACCACTTACTTTATTGTATACAATACAGAAATCCCATCCACAGTTACATCAAGATTTTTCCATACACACTTTTTTTGGGGGACTGCGTGTGTGCTCCTGATCCATGCTTGGGTCCTTTCCTCAGCTCCCGTGCTGGATATTAATTAATTATCTGGCTGACCTCCGGCAGGTGGTATCGCATGGCCTAATATCAGCTCTTATGTGAGTACTTTCAGTTATGGCCGTTTATTTGTTCATCATCATCTTTAATCCCTCTACCCCTCCAGTCTGTGGTTATATCAAACTATAATGGTGATTTTTTTTTTTATCCACTTTTTAGTATATGGATGCACTTGCTCCTGATGAGTGGATAGAAGTCCACGAAACGTCGTCGAGCTTATTTTTTATACATCCATCTCATATTCATGATTCTAGATGGTTTCTATTGCTCTACCACCCTGATATGTTATGTCTACTCCATTTGGGGGACTGTGATGTATAATATTTACTTTCTGTATCATGTTGATGACTATCCTCAATATGTATGTTGATACTTTGTATTTTATATGCCAATGTACTATTATGCGTTTATATGGGTTGATCCATGCCCTATCTTTGGTCTAATAAAGAATACAATTTTTTTACATATGTATATGGTTTTGTCTGGCTCTACCCCACACACCTCATCTAAAGTCCCACCCTCCCCCCCTCTTTTTTGCAAATGTCACCATATAAATACTTAAAATGTATGTAATTACAGCGCTCACAATAAACAAATTGATAAGTGAAAAATTATTGACAAAAAACGTCCATATACATTGTGCAAATGTGCTCCAATAATAAAGTGCAGTTGTGCTCCAAACTTCAGATGCCCACTCGCCCCTCAAGTCTCCCCACTCACTGAAAGGAATGGATCTCTATCTTTTCAGTCCAGGGGTCGTTTAGGCTAGAACACTGGCCATAAATGGCATAAGGATCCAATGGAGATCGCCCCCAATCGTGATGATCACATGTGGACAAAGTCACCCAAAAAATGAAAGGGACCGATAGTTAAGTACAGTTTGGCTATACTTTAATGTGCAAACATACAAAAGGTACTTACAAGCTAAAAGCATTGTTCAAGCATCAAATGACAAGGATCAACATCAGGAAACTCTGCATCTAGCACGCATTCCACCGAAACCAGAAGTGACATTGTTTGGACTAGAAAACCAAAAATTATGTCAACGCGTTTCGCCCCCCTACAGGGCATCATATAAAGATGCCTATTGATCTTTATATAAGTGTGAGTAGCCATTTGGCTGATTTTAATTAAATATACCATTTGTTGCATCTTCTGCTGCACTTAGTTTTTAGTGCACGTAGCTTTTCTCCCATTGTTCTTCCAGAGACTGCTTCACTCTCAAGGGAGCTGCCACTAATTCTGCATACTTATACTCTCTGGACTTTATAGACTTTTAGTTGTTTTATTAGTGTGTTTCGGTACCCTCTTGTGTGCCATTCTGTTCTGTCTTGATGCCCATGCCATCACACTGCCTCCACCATGTTTTACAGATGATGTTGTATGCTTTAGAGTTGTTCCAAGCATTCTCTACACTTTTTTCTTCCTGTCATTCTGTTTATTCTTAGTTTCATTCATCCAAAGAATGCTTTTCCAGAACTGGTCTGGCTTTTTTAGATGATTTTGGGAAAGTCTAATCTGGCTTTTCTATTCTTCAGGCTTATGAATGGTTTGCACCTTGTGGTGAACCCTCTATATTTGCTCTCATGAAGTCTTCTGTTTGTAGACTTTGACAATGATACACCCACATCCCGGAGGGTGTCCTTCACTTGTCTGGATGTTGTGAATGGGTTTTTCTCTACCATAGAGAGGATCCTGTGATCATCCACCACTGTAGTCTTCCGTGGACGTCCAGGCCTTTTTATGTTGCTGAGCTCACCAGTGCGTTCTTCTTTTCTCAGAATGTACCAAACTGTTGATTTGACCACTCCTAATGTTGCTGCTATCTCTCTGATGGATTTGTTTCATTTTTGAAGCCTTATGCCCCGTACACACGGTCGGATTTTCCGATGGAAAATGTCCGATCAGAGCTTGTTGTCGGAAATTCCGACCGTGTGTGGGCTCCATCGGACATTTTCCATCGGATTTCCCGACACACAAAGTTGGAGAGCAGGAGATAAAATTTTCCAACAACAAAATCCGTTGTCGGAAATTCCGATCGTGTGTACACAAATCCGACGGACAAAGTGCCATGCATGCTCAGAATAAATAAAGAGATGAAAGCTATTGGCCACTGCCCCGTTTATAGTCCCGACGTACGTGTTTTACGTCACTGCGTTTAGAACAATCGGATTTTCCGACAACTTTGTGCGACCGTGTGTAGACAAAACAAGTTTGAGCCAACATCCGTCGGAAAAAATCCTAGGATTTTGTTGTCGGAATGTCCGAACAAAGTCCGGCCGTGTGTATGCCCTATTACAGTGTCCTGTTTCACTTGCATGGACAGCTCCTTTGAACGCATAATGTAGGATCACAGCAATAGATTCCAAATGCAAATACCACACTTAGAATCAACTCCAGACCTTTTACCTGCTTAATTGATGAAGAAATAATGAAGGAGTAGCCCACACCTGGCCATAAAACAGCTTTTTATTTCATTGTCCAATTACTTTTGGCCCTTTGAAAAAGTGTATGGCTACTATTAAGAGCTGTAATTTATAAACCTTTCTCCGATTTGGATGTACTTGCCCTCAAATTAAACCTGAGAGTGGGCACTTTCAGCCCATATCCATTATATAACTATAGCTTGAATATGTTTTGGTAAATACCTGAAAAAACCTAAATTGTGCCTGTGTCAAAATATATATGGACCTAACTGTATGTTGCAATATTCTATTTATTGGGATATTTACATTATCTGCAGAACTTTTAAGGATTCACTATAGCCTTTTTGTGTATTGCACTTTATTATTTCAGTGAGCGCGGCATACTATTTACCAAATTTTTTATGTACGGTTATCCTGTGCATTTATGCTGTAGCTCATGTGTGTTAATTAATATCTATTTTTCTTGCCATTTGCACGGTTTCACTGAGTTATGTTGCAGTGATACACAAGGAATGCAGCGGAGCCCTTGAAGGCACAGCATCACAATTATAAAGCGGAGTGGGCAAGTGGAGAACCTGTCAAAACCTGAGGGTCCAACATTGATACGCCAGAGTGGGAAAGGCGCACAGAGATCTATATTTGCACTATAGGTCAATACATGAAGGTGAGGGCACATCCAAAAACTCACTGGTGGTAGAACACAGAGTGCAGCACTGGGCACCTGGAATCACTATCCTATATATACATGCATGGATTGACACAAAAGTGGATACGATTATTTGGACTTTCTTTTTGGCACCTATGGTTATATGTGCATAAATCCAAGATCATTATTTGGTGATGTCATATATTATATGTAGTTTTATGTACACATGTATAGTTTGAGACACACAAGACTATTATGAATTAGTTGGTTTTAAGCCCTTGATCAATCAGCAGTACAACACATCGCACACACACAGAGTATGGAAGAGTGTTGTTTGCAGTACTGGGCGCCTGGATCATCTATCCTGCATATGCATGTATGGATTGACACAAAAAATGGACACGATTACTTGGATTTAGTTTTTTGACATTTATGGTTATACTGAATGTGCATGTATTTGAGATCATTATTTGGGTATGTTAAATATTATCATATTTAGTTTCATATACATATGTACATTTTGAGACACACAAGAAACATTGGGAAGCAGTTGGTTTTCAGTTTTTGATTGATTTGTAATTAATCAGTAGCGCAACACATTTTTATAGATATATATATCTTTTTACACAAATATCTTTCTTAACCACTTAAGGACCGTAAGGATTTATCCCCTTAATGACCAGGCCATTTTTTGTGATACGGCACCGCGTCGCTTTAACTGACAATTGCGCGGTCGTGCAAAGTTGTACCCAAACAAAAATTTATGGGGTTTTTTCCCACAAATAGAGCTTTCTTTTGGTGGTATTTGTTCACCTCTGCGGTTTTAATTTTTTGCTCTATAAACAAAAAAAAAATGACAATTTTGAAAAAAAAAAAATATTTTTTACTATAATAAATATCCTCAAAAAAATAAAAGAAACCAAATTTATTCATCAGTTTGGGCCAATATGTATTCTTCTACATATTTGTGGTAAAAAAAAATGCAAAAAGCATATATTGATTGGTTTACGTAAAAGTTATAGAGTCTTCAAAATAAGGGATAGATTTATGGCATTTTTATTATTTTTTTTTTTTTTTGTTTACTAGTAATGGCAGTCATCAGCGATTGTTAGCCTGACTGCGACATTGCGGCGGACAGATCGGACACTTTTGGCACTTTTTTGGGACCAGTGACATTTATACAGCGATCAGTGCTATAAAAATGCATTAATTACTGTATAAATGACACTGGCAGGGAAGGGGTTAACACTAGCGGGCGATCATGGGGTTAAATGTGTTCCCTGGGAGATGTTTCTAACTGTGGGGGGAGTGTACTGACAGGGAGTACAGAGAGATCGCTGTTCTAGGGCTGGGAGATTTTCTTAAAAAAAACTCGATTCACGATTCGAATCGAGTTTTTTTTTGTTTTTTTTTTGGAAAGCGCACTGGTCCCGAGGCGCTGCGGGCATGAGCTATTAGGCGAGGCCGCGGCTTCGGCCTAGCTAGCGAGGCCGGATGCCGCGGACTGGGCCGAAGCCGCGGCCTCGCCTAATAGCTCATGCCCGCAGCGCCTCGGGACCGGTGCAGTGAAAAAAAAATCGATTTGCTTAAATTTTGAATAGATTTGACCTCTCAACTCGATTCAAGATTTAAATCAATTTTTTTCCCAGCCCTACGCTGTTCCTGATCACTATGAACAGACAATCACTCTGTACTCCTCTGACAGAATGGGGATATGTTTGTTTACATTGATAGATCCCTGTTCTGGCCCTGGGTGGCCAGCGGACATCGCAGCTGCCGACCATGTGAACCGCTTTAAATGGACAAAGTACCTGATTCCTTTTAAGCAGCAGGGTGATCTGATGCACTACATTCAAGCCAGATTAAGCAAACAGATGCCTAATCAAGCTGGCCATATACAGCTGCATCTCATAAATTTAGAATATCATCAAAAAGTTTGGTTATTTCAGCAATTCAATTCAAAAAGTGCAACTCATATATTTTATATAGATGCTTTACACACAGAGTGATATAGTTCAAACATTTCTTTCTTTTAATTTTGATGATTATGGCATATGCATCAACGCGGCGTGGCATGGAGGCGATCAGCCTGTGGCACTGCTGAGGTGTTCTGGAAGCCCAGGTTGCTTTGATAGTGGCCTTCAGCTCATCTGCATTGTTGGGTCTGGTGTCTCTCATCTTCCTCTTAACAATACCCCACAGATTTTCTATGGGGTTTAGGTCAGGCGAGTTTGCTGGCCAATCAAGCACAGTGATACCATGATCATTAAACCTATTGGTACTTTTGGCAGTGTGCGCAGGTGCCAAGTCCTACTGCAAAATGTAGCATGAAGTGCTCTAGAATTTTCTGGTAGAGCGTTGGGCTGACTTTGGACTTGATAAAACACAGCGGACCAACACCAGCAGATGACATGGCTCCCCAAATCATCACTGATTGTGGAAAATTTTTATTTCATTTGGAAATGAAGGTCCCAGAGTCTGAAGGAAGAGTGGAAAGGCTCAAAATCCAAGTTGCATGAGGTCCAGTGTGAAATTCCCACAGTCAGTGGACTGTTGGCATCTGTGAGTGTTCCATGATGGAAATTCTCCCACTGGGTTTGTTGTGAACTGTTTTGCCTTTACTATAATACAAGTTCTACTAATTGCACCTGGACTGTGTGTGTTATTACCTGACGCACCCACCCACAAATGTATATGTAGACATACAGCAACATCTACACAGAAGAGTCTCATCTCATGTTCTGCTATTAACAAAGCTTAAAACTCAAAGTTTTAGCTTTGCTACAGTCTTTATAGTATGAACTTACTGATCTACATGTTCAATTTTGTACTTTGTGTGTCTTGAACTACACAATGGGGTTGATTTACCAAAGGCAAATAGACTGTTTATTTTACAATGGAAGTTGCACTTTGAAAGGGAATTATCCTTAGCGCTGCCTGACACTAATTAGTAATACAATGCCCCATCCACCCTCCTGCTACCTACCGTATGCTGACTCACCTGTGTAATAAAATAAGGAAAAGTATATACTTAACTATTTTCAGCCTGCGCTGGTCCCGTCACGTGATTCATTGTGTCAGTCTGCAGTGGCTGCAGAAGAGGAGGAGGAACTTGACAATGGCTGAGAATTACAGGAGAGCCGACATCACCCATAAGCTTTGGTGTCCCAGACATTGTTGGCACTCCCACCACTCCCCTGCAGCCGCTGCTAAATGATACAGCAGAGCCGGATAAGATGACTGTACTGGAGTAGGCTGAAAATAGGTAGGAAAACATTTATTTTACACAGATTAGTCATTATAGGTGTTAGGAGGGGGGGAGGGACATTTTTAAGGCTAGTTAGTGTTAGGCAGGATCTTTACTTTAAACAGTTCCCATCCAGGCCAATTCTGACATTTCTCTCCTACATGTAAAATTCATTATTTTTTTGCTAGAAAATGACATAGAACCCCCAAAACATTATATATGTTTTTTTAGCAAAAACCCTAGAGAATACAATAGCGGTCGTTGCACGGTATTTGCGCAGCAATTTTTCGAACATGTTTTTTTGGGGAAAAAAAACAGTTTCATGCTTTAAAAAAAAAAAAAAAACATTAAAGTTAGCACAATTTTTTTGTATAATGTGAAAGATGAAGTTACGCTGAGTAAATAGAATGGCGCTAAACTTCGGTACTTAAAAATCCCCATAGGCGACATTTTAAATTTTTTTACTGGTTACATGTTTTGAGTTACAGAGGAGGTCTAGGGCTAGAATTATTGCTCTCATTCTAACGTGCGTGGCGATACCTCACATGTGTGGGTTGAACACTGTATGCGAGCACACGGGGAAACAGGCACTTTCAAATTTTTTTTATTGTTAATTTTACTTAGCTTTTTTTAGTATGACACTTTAAAAAAAAAAAAATGTGATCACTTTTATTCCTATTACAAGGAATGTAAACATCCCTTGTAATAGGAATATGGCGTGATCGGTCCTCTTTATAGTGAGATATGGGGTCAATAAGATCGCACATCTCACCTCTAGGCTGGGAAGCCTGAAATCCAAAAAATAAATAAAACGGTCTCTGCTTCCCAGCCGAGGTGGCGCCATTCGTTTGAATGAAGAGGCCGGGCATGACATCATAACATTGCGCCCGGCCTCCGAACGACCATAAAGACTCCGGCGACCATCTGGCTCTCTATGGTCACCATCCGGGGCCGGCGGATCCTGTCTCCGACTCACCAATGGAAGCCGTGAGTCAGTAGAAGCACTGGAGGCTCTGGATTGTAAGAACGATCAAGCAGCGGAACAGCCACTATGATCATTCTTATGGTGTAGGGAATCGCCGGCTAAAAAAGCCGATATCTGAATAATGCCTGTAGCTGCGGGCATTATTCAGATATACCCCTGCAAAGTCAAGGACGTCATATGACGTACCTTGGGTGGGAAGAGGTTAAGGAATGAGGTGAAGCTCTGCTGACTACCATCATCCAATCCAAGTAATTTTTTTTATTTTCCTTGCACATGATTGGGTATTTTTTTGCAGTAAACAAAATGGCATCACATTCACAAGGCTCTGGGGAAAATTCCCTTGCAACGTGAACAGCCTATTTGCCTTTAGTAAATCAACCCCACGTCTATATTTATATGGACTCTATTACTGCACATATTGTTAATAAAAATGTACTAAAACAAAAAATGCCAGCAATTGAAAGCAAAATGAGATTCTCCTTCATGTGTGCTTGTTGCAATTAGTTGCGGTGGCATTATAACAAAAACATTTAATTGTGTTGTGTATAAGAAATCTTTCCATTCACACTTGGCAAGATGCAATGAATGTTTCCAATCTCAATGATGATTCTATACAAAAAAACATTATTAAATATCGAGTTTTTCAAAACAGCATATTGTGGCTCAGTGGAAAAATGTTCCACATTCCTAGGTGAAAGCCTCTGTGTAATAAGACAAGGAGGGATGGGCAGTATGCAGTAATCCACCGCAAACAATCAGAATGAATTTGTCTAACTGCAGAAATCTTATTGGATGCTAATTGCATGTCATTGTATTAGCACAATCTAAAGGAGGCCGGGTATATCCATGATTAGAATCTGGTGTATCAACCCTGAAGGGAAGGTACAGTACTTTTTTTTTTTTTAGTGAGTGCAATGTAAGTTATTGTTGCAGTGATCACATAAAAAGCTAAAGCCCAGGCAAATGGCTAAATACAGAGATAAGAAATAAATATGGAAGCTCTCTTACCTGCCAAAGGATTTGTATTTCTGTTTGTCCTGTCTTGAGATTTCCACAGCCCATCTAACCTGCTGACCTAACTCTTCTCTAGTCCAGTTAAAGGGGTTGTAAAGGTAATTTTTTTTAAAATAACAAACATGTTATACTTACCTTCACTGTGCAGCTCGTCTTGAACAGAGTGGCCCCGAACCTGGTCTTCTGGGGTCCCTCGGCGGCTGTTTCAGCTCCTCCCCGCAAGAACTAACCACCTTAATGTGAACTCCCTCGCATGGTGGTTAGTTCTTGCGGGCGCGCTCCCGTGATACAGCCGGCGGCTATAGCCGCTCACTGTATCACTCGGCCCCGCCCCCCGGCGCGCCGCGTCATTGGATGTGATTGACAGCAGCGCGAGCCAATGGATGCGCTGCTTTTAATCCATCCACTGTAGCCAGTCAGCGGCCAGGCTGAGCGGCGAAATGGATGTCGGGAGCGAGCGGCTGACTTTCGTGGGGTCAGGTAAGTAAAACGGGGGGCTGGGGGCGGCGGTATTGTCGGACGTTTTTTCACCTTAATGCATAGAATGCATTAAGGTGAAATTTTTTTTACCTTTACAACCCCTTTAAGAAATAAAGCTGGGTCACCTCCCTGTCCCCAACCTGAACCGTGAAGGGTCAGCAGGAGACAAATGAGCTCATCCTTCTGCTCTCACCTCTCTGTAGGGTGTTCCTTGCCAGCTGTAGAACACCTGATTGGTTCTTAGTATTGCCCCTCCCTATTACAGTGGTTTACTGTACAAGGATGATTATCAGGCAAATTCATGTGCTTACATGGGTTGCCTTTTAATATTTAAAATGTTTAAAAATGAATAATGAATGTATTCATTTGTGGTGTTTTTATATCAGCTTTAAATTCATATTTGATATGGGTTTTGCGTGTTTGCATGATTTCATCTAGATTTAATTGTTATTGTTTAAAATAGAAATATTTGCAAATTAGCCACCAGAAGGAGCTCTCAGTGGCTCAATTCGATTCCCTTTGTTTTTATATCAGCTTTAAATTCAAATTTGTTATGGCTTTTTTGTGTCTACATGCTGTCTCTTTGATATATTTGTTAGGCTACATTCACACCAGCGATTTAGGCCAGAGCAAATGGTAGCTGCAGGAATTTTCTAGATGCGCCGATTTAGGCCAGTGCTAATGGTAGCTGCATGAATCTTATATGCGCAGCCGCTAGTCCTGTTTACCATCACAACAGGTTGCCGGTGGCCGCAGGTATTCAGGCACAAAGTGCATCCAGCAGCGATTACCACAGGTAAACGCTGGCCGTGCAGGAAACTGAGAATATTTACAATGGCTCACGACTTGTCGTTATAGTGAATGGGGGCGGCAGCCCCACCTGACCTCTCAGAGCAGCAGAAGGAATCAAAAGATTCCGGCAGCTACAATTTTGAACCTGCCTAACTCATTGGTGTGAATGTAGCCTTATTATTTTAAATAGAAATAGTTGTATATTAGCCACTGGAAGGAGCTCTCAGTGGCTCAGCTCAATCCCCTCTTTTAGCAAATGGGATCAGCCACAAAGAGAATGATTTGCTTTTAGCGTATTAGCTGCCCCTGAATATCTTTATAATTGAAATTTATACATAGAAAAATCAAACTTTCAAATATTAGCACACATCAAAAAGACTAATTTAGGCTACAGTGCCTTGAAAAAGTATTCATACCCCTTGAAATTTTCCAAATTTTGTCATGTTACAACCAAAAACGTAAATGTATTTTATTGGGATTTTATGTGATAAAAAGTAAAAGGATAAATGGTTTTGGGACATTTTTTACAAATACATATCTGAAAAGTGTGGCATACATTTGTATTCAGCCCCCTTTACTCTGATACCCCTATCTAAAATCTAGTGGAACCAATTGCCTTCAGAAGTCACCTACGTAGTAAATAGCGTCCACCTGTGTGTAATTTAATCTCAGTATAAGTACCAGACAGGTCAGGGATAAAGTTGTGGAGAAGTTTAAAGCAGGGTTAGGTTATAAAAAAATATCCCAAGCTTTGAACATCTCACGGATCACTGTTCAATCCATCATCTGAAAGTGGAAAGAGTATGGCACAACTACAAACCTACCAAGACATGGCCCTCCACCCAAACTGACAGGCCGGGCAAGGACAGCATTAATTAGAGAAGCAGCCAAGAGGCCCATAGTAGCTCTGGAGGAGCTGCAGAGATCCACAGCTCAGGTGGGAGAATCTGTCCACAGGACAACTATTAGTCGTGCACTCCACAAATGTGGCCTTTATGGAAGTGTGACAAGAAGAAAGCCATTGTAGAAAGAAAGCCATAAGGAGTCCCGTTTGCAGTTTGCGAGAAGCCATGTGGGGGACACAGCAAACATGTGGAAGAAGGTGCTCTGTTCAGATGAGGCCAAAATTGAACTTTTTGGCCTAAAGCAAGAAGTGTGTGGTGGAAAACTAACACTGCACATCACCCTGAACACACCATCCCCACCCCAAACATGGTGGTGGCAGCATCATGTTGTGGGGATACTTTTCTTCAGCAGGGACAGGAAAGCTGGTCAGAGTTGATGGAAAGATGGATGGAGCTAAATCTTACAAGAAATCTTAGAAAAAAACTGCTAGAGTCTGCAAAAGACTTGAGACTGGGGGGGGGGTTCACCTTCCAGCAGACCCTAAACATACAGCCAGAGCTACAATGGAATGGTTTAGATCAAAGCATATTCATGTGTTAGAACGGCCCAGTCAAAGTCCAGACCTAAATCCAAATGAGAATCTGTGGCAAGACTTGAAAATTGCTGTTCACACTTCGCTCTCCATCCAATCTGACAGAGCTTGAGCTATTTTGCAAAGAAGAATGGGCAAAAATGTAATTCTCTATATGTGCTAAGCTGGTAGAGACATCCCCAAAAAGACTTGCAGCTGTAATTGCAGCGAAAGGTGGTTCTACAAAATATTGACTGGGGGGGGGGGATTGAAAACCATTTATAATTTTACTTCCGGTTCACAATTATGAGCCACTTTGTGTTGGCCTATCACACAAAAACCCAATAAAATACATTTACATTTTTGGTTGTAACATGACAAAATGTGGAACATTTCAAGGAGTACGAATACTTTTTCAAGGCACTGTATAACTAAAGGCAAAACTTTTTTTTTTTTAGTTTTCGATAGAGTGGAAGGGGATTAGAACATCTGCCAGGTTTTTGTTGCTGTCTGTGCCCCCATTAGGGAGATGTATCCTCTCTATTTGCCCTGTTGACTGTTACCACCAAGAGTGAATAAAAGACAATCCCACATTTTGGGTTGTCACAAGAACAGGAATAGAGGCAAAATCTTCCTATGACACTAGTGCCGGTGACCCTGGTCACAACCAGAGATTCACTCACTTTGGAGGCATTTCCTCTCACTTCCTGTTTTGGCTATGGGACAGGATATGAAAGGGAAGTCTTCCCAATGGAACACAGATAGAAAAAAAAAATTAAATAAATAAAAGGGGTTATAATCTCCATTGATCATTCCAAAATAAAAAGTTTTGCCTTTAGTTTTACTTTAAATCAAACTAACCATCAATATATTAAAAAAAAAAAAAAAAAGAAAACACATTGAAAAGACTCTACATTCCCTTTAGCTAATCTCTTTTCATGTATCCTCTAAGCTACGAGTTGTGTTGCCATATGCTGAGTAATATACAACACTAAGGGGCATCAGGGCATCATTTATTTCAAGTGTCTCAATGTTATATACCCATTGAAAATAACAGCCAAGAAATGATTGCCTCCATCTCGAAAGCTAGATGTAATTTTTCCAGACTGTGACACACAGCCCCCATCTGTCTGTAAAACCTTTTGCACCTGGCATTTTAGGATATCGTGCTGCATTAATCTGAGGTGCACATTTGTTTAAACAGATATAGCAGGCCAAAAATAGGCACATTGAATTTGTACTTTGTACTTCAAGTACAAAATATCTTGGCTAGAACAACTAGACCAGCATTTCTCAACCTTTTTTCAATCATGACACTCTATAAAAGTTTGCAATATCTTGAGGCTCCCCAGTATTAAATGTAAAAACAGAAATGTTACTTACCATCAATGGGAAACCTGAGCCTGGGATGAGGTCCCCCATCACAGGCCCCCCTTCACATCAGAGTCCCTCATCATGTCACAGTCCCTCCATCACATCACAGTCCCCCATTCAATTCAGTGTTCCTCCCATCAAACCAAAGGTCCCATCACATAAGAGTTTCCCAATTTATGAGTTCCCCCATCAGATCAGAGGTCCGCATTACATCAGAGTCCCCCCTTCAGAGAGACCCCTCAATACATCAGCATATCCTATTATATAAGAGCTCCCCCTCTCACTTTAGAAGCCCCTCTATCATATCAGAAGTCCCTCTATTACATCAGAGGTCCCTCTATCACATCAGAGTCATCCCATCACAGTGTCCCCTCCTCCCAGCAGAGTCCTACCTTAGGCTCCAGCAGCATGGCAAAGGGCAGGAGGTAGAGCAGGTCTGGGCAGAGGCTCACTTCTGTCCTCTCCTGAATGTGGGGGGTGGCTCTGCATTACTCAGGGAAAGTCACGAGGTCATATGACGTAACGCGTAGGAACTTTTTGCTAGCCGACGCGTCCGGCCGTCAGTACCCTCTGACCCAGTTGTTTTTTACTGCATACCGGTAGTATCGTACTCAGTGACGGCGGCTTCGCCGCCTTACAGTGTGTCACTGTATGCACTTCATGTATAGTGCTTTTTACTTCAATAAAATTCTTCGTTTTTATACTACACCATTGGAGGCCTACCTATGTTTCCTTCTTTCTCTTTGGCATGACCCCTGGGATCGTGAGGCAAGCCTGATGAGTATCTACCAAGGACGTCTATCCATCTGATGCGATCCAATCATCTACCATCCAGCGCATCCATTACAACCATCCTCATTGTCATCTAAGATTCCCTACAATTAAGGCTTTTATTAAAGCCCCTTAAGGTAAGGGCACTGTGAGCACGTAGTTTTTTTTTTTCACTGCACTTTTTTTTCATCCTATGTTTTTCACATTTTTCACTGCAATCATGGAGGAAAAAGATATGAACTTTAAACACCACTGATGTATATTTACTGATGATTCATCTCTACCAATGAACTGTTATTGGTCACCATCAGCATATTGATTTGCATTTATGTTTTTATCAACACTTGCAACATATATTTGTTATCCCACACCGGTTATTTATTTATTCATCTCATCCCACTATTGAGTATTTCGCACCATTGGGCATTTTTCCGGGTATACACCTTTTCCCGGATGTGATCATTGGATGATCATTCCACACAGTCACCTAGGACATATTTATGGGATTTAGTTTTATTAGTTTAGATGTGTTCTGCGCGAAATCATTTGTTTATTTATTTATTTTGTGGTGGTCATGTGTACACTATAGATTTTGCAGCATTTCACTATAGATCATTTATATTGCACGCCATTTTCTTAGTAGCGCAGAGGTCCCTTCACGATTGTTCAACCTTGGTTGAAAAACAGTGAACTAAAGTTTGGATCCCTTTTTATCCCCAACAGCCTGATTGGTCCAATCAGTCATTGCCAACAGAACTGGTACTGATATCTGATGAACTAAAGGCTATACAGACACGGTACAGGATTCAGTCAAAAAGACTTTGATCCCATGCAATATGGTCTGGAGCTAACTTTATTTTAACCTTTTGTACTACTTATATAAAATCTTTGGTTTGCAAATAAACATTTAATTGAAGGTGCACCAATTGCATGGGATTCAGAGCACTTGTGTTCTGAAATCTCAACATTTCCATCTGAACAGAGCAGAGAGAGAGGCAGTGGAAAAAGGAAAGGGGATGAGCCACTGCTTTATTCAGATGTTTGTGTATATTGGAGCTTGAGTTACTGAGATCTGTGTACAATAGGATTTTTTTCTGTAAGGCAGTAAGGGATACAGCCTAGAATTCCACCTGCTGAGTGAACATGTTTATAAACATTTTTAAATCCAGCTGATTCATTTCAGTTTTATTTTTCAGCCATGATTATAATATTTAAAGAAGAAATATGAAAACTTCAAAGAATTCTAAACTTCTAAATAAAAGTGTGGAAGGAGAAATAGAGAGCCTGTATTGCTCCCTTCTTAGTTCTGAAAAGTCACCCAGTATACTGCATGATAAAGGAATTCGGGGGATGATTGTGAGACAATTATGACCCTACAGAGGTACAATCCCAGAACGAACATATACCATACTAGAACATAATAGAGTGGGACTATACATGTACCTTGCAGGGTCTATTGAAAACATGAACCATAGAATTTTTTTATGAAGCGCGCTACCCCCGTAGGAGCTGCTAATAGTTCATTCCTTTCTCCCAGTTGGTTCCATTACCCCCCCACTCCCCTGCATTGATGACACAGCAAACAGTCTTGAACAAAATGAACAGTAACTTTATTTTTTCCCATAGCACGTTGCAGAAAGAATGTGGAACAAAGTCTTTTAGAAATATGAGCTGCCTTAATCATCTGGTTCCTGTAATGGACTGCACATCTTCTCCCTCCTGTTTACCACTACTTCCCAACCATGCAGAATCTTCAACTTAACTCCCAAGAACAATACTCTGAATAGAGTTCCTGGATAGACTGATGGGAATCCCCCCCGGGTGATCGTTAGCACCCTCAGCCATTGAAATTACTGTTTCCATGGGTATGCACTCAGGTGTACATTTAAGCGACCGTCCATGTTTGCCAAAAGAGGGTCCTCTCCCAGCTCTTTTCCTCTGTTGGGGGTAGCAGCCTCTCCTTTTTGATGTGAAGGTTCCCTCCATCTCCTTTTCCTTCAAGGCAGGTGCCTCTCCCCACTAAGGGGAGAACTTTAACTGTATCAGCAACTACATTCTGCACTCCTTTGCTCTTCTCTTCCCATCAGCAAGCATAACAAGAAGCATGTGACCCACAGTTATATAGGCCTCTTAGTCCCTGCCCATGCAAATTAATGATAGGCTAGGGATGACCTATACCACTAACTACATCCTGTATCAAATCAACCTGTCCTCCAGCACATCTCACTGGTCAGACTAGGCGTCACTTTAGCAGAATGCAGGTGGTCACACCTCCCCATCCTACACTATCATTCCTCCCCAATAAATCAAATCCCAATAAGGCAAATACCAAAACAGGGTAATGCCTGAAATCTACACTAAGTCTAAGCCTCTCTACTATTTTAGCACACACCTAAGTAGGTGGGCGCTACATTTATAAAAAATATAAACAAATCTTTATTCTATACATACAATTAATAGATTTTTAAACATTACAAAAATCTGTTTCAAAACATTATTACAGTAAGGTTGTCCAGGGTGTAATCCTGACTGGAAAAAATGGGTAGAGGACCTACGCGTTTCGTGGGATAACTCGCTTTATCAGGGCCTCTGATTATACCATAAATTATCCTATATACTATAATGATATACAAACATATTATTAGCAAAAAAAATTCTACAAAAATCAAAAACAATATAAATAATATATTCATTGTATATTTCAACAATGATAACCAACAATATCACATCTGATTTTTCATCTCTTTTAGTAGTTAATTGATAAGTTTGCCAATTAAATTTCAATAAAGCTTGTTATATCTGTTATGACAAACTGTGAGAAGAGATAGGGAGAGAAAACAGAGATAACAGGCACTTAGAGCAAAGTGCATATCTAGCCTGTGCATAAATGATTCCTAAATCTGATATGTATGCTGAACAAAGGTAATTAAAAAAAAATATATATATATATATTTAGGAAGGCCAGTATGGTGGCCTGAATTTATGGGAGGAGCCCGGGGGGTATTTAAGCAGCCCGCTCACCCGTGGTGCTTGTCAGTTTCCTGTGTGCGATAAACGTCACTAGGCCGACTATTCGAATACCAGCCTCCGCAGTTCTTGTCTCGCAAGTTCCCGCATTCACAATTTCCGTGCTCGAGAGTTTCAAAGTCCGTGTTACCGATTCGTAGTTCGTACCACGCGTCTGGCTTGGCTGTCGCAGGTAGGGTCCCGTCGGACTTTTGATTTCACACATTGTTAGATATCATGTCACTATACCGTGATATCAAACTTACGAATCACTCACAAATTTCACCATGTAACCGCAATGCATACCACTCGCACTATCGTTATGTAACCATTTCTCGTTATTTCAAAAACCACCGCGACGTAGACGTCGCTTCTTTTCAGGCATGTCTAAATTGTTACCACGCGTCAGTAGACAACCGTTGTGATTTGCAATTCGCAATTTCTTATCGACGTCAGTTCGATACCAAGTCATTTCTCATTTCAGAACATTTCTAAAACATTTCTAACATTTTTAACATTTCAAACCATTTCGAATCATTTCATTCATTTCAGTCACATACCGCACTCTGATTCGAATCCAGTCGCATCTAAAGATGCACCGATTCGCTCCAGTGTGCCCCAGTAGTTACATTTCAGTACATGCTCCAGAGTCATGTTCATTGTCAGTACCTCGTTACAACTCACCGATTCGTACCTCTGTCATGGTTATCATTTCACTGCCACGTATCACGCCCTGATACGAATTCAGTTGCATGGAAATGCACCGATTCGTCTCGGTGTGCCCCAGGTATTTGCCACATTTCAGTACCTGCTCCAGAGTCCGATTCGCAGTCAGCCGCAACAGCGGCATGATCGATTCGCGCCTCTGTCATGGAAACAAACTGTTACACCTGCACTTACCGCACTCCACTTCAAATCCAGTCACATCTTCGATGCACTGATTCGTTACGGCGTGCCCCAGGGCTCAGCCTCATTTCTGAACATGCTCCAGAGTCTGGATCGTAGCTAGTCGCAGACATCGGGCGACCGATCTGCATCTCTGTCATGAGAATTCATTTCACTCCCACATATTGCATCACCGTTTCGAAACCAGTCGCATCCGAGATGCACCGATTTGTCACGGAATGCCCCAGTTGTTTCGGCCGTATCCATACCTATACCAGAGCTCAGTTTGTTGCCAGTAGCAAATGCGGCACAACCAATTCGAGCCTCGGTCAAGGTGAAAACATTTCTGTCATTTCGTTGTTTCATATTGCGCCCCGATTCGAATCCAGATGCATCAAACATGCACCGATTCGTCCCGGTGTGCACCAATGTTTTTTCGGTTGTCTCATTTCAGTACATGCTCCAGAGCCCGGTTCGCGGTCGTTTGCAGTCACGGCATGACCAAGCCGGACCTCTGTCATGGCAAGAGATTTCACTCATTTCATAATCAAGGCAAACATTTCAAATCATTTCATTGTCACTAGATTGCAAATCACCTTACAAGTTACTGCTTCAAGTTAGCCAGCAAACCCTTCACGAGTTATCACCTTTCATTAAAAACGCAGTCACGGCACACCGATTTGTGCCTCTGTCATAGCATAGACATTTCACCCATTCTATTTTAATTTCATGCATCTGTCGCTTAAACACATTACAAGTCACTTTTCAAGTCAGGTAGTCAGACCCTTCACCGGTTGTCATCTGTCATTTCCTCCAGGTCAGTCAAAGTTCAAAAAAAAAAAAAAAAGCCACACCCCGTCTTCCTTCGAAGTTCAGTCATGGTCCCAATTCATTGGTTAAAACTTTTGCCTCACTACTATCCCCCCTTATAGTGGCACAATCCGATTTATGTTGGTATCATTTCATACACTTTACAAACTGATTCGTATCAGGATTCATTGTATACAACAATGAATACAATTTGTATCAAATTCATTTCATACACCTTACAACCAGTTCATATCGGACTAAATTTCATACACAAAAAAAAAAAGCACAACTCCCCGCAATCGTTGCTGGAACACATCCAAGCATAAACTTCTTGCATTTGTTGCAAGCACACGTCGAAACATAACTACTTGCAATCATGGCAAGCACACATCCAAGCACATCTTCTTGCAATCGTTGCAAGTACGCATCCAAACATAACTTCTTGCAATCGTTGCAAGCGCACATCCAAGCACAACTTCTTGCAATCGTTGCAAGTACGCACCCAAACATAACTTCTTGCAATCGTTGCAAGCACACCCAAGCACAATTTCTTGCAATCATTTCAAACACGCAACCAATCATAAACTTCTTGCAAACATTGCAGGCATGCATTTAAGCATAACTTCTTGCAATCGTTGCAAGTACGCATCCAATTACAACTTCTTGCAATCATTACAAGTACGCATCCAATTACAACTTCTCGCAATCGTTGCAAGCACACATCCAAGCATAACTCTTGCAGTCTTTGCAAGCCCGTGCAGTAATACGTACTTTTCACAGTCACCACAAACACATCTTCAGCGACATAAACTCCCTTGCAATCATTGCAAGCACACATTTAAGCACAACTCTTATAGGGCGTACACACTGTCGGACTTTGTTCGGACATTCCGACAACAAAATCCTAGGATTTTTTCCGACAGATGTTGGCTCAAACTGTTGTCTACACACGGTCGCACAAAGTTGTCGGAATTTCCGATCGCCAACCACGCGGTCACGTACACCACGTACGACGAGACTAGAAAAGGCCAGTTCAGAACCAAGCGCGGCACCCTTTGGGCTCCTTTTGCTAATCTCGTGTTAGTAAAAGTTTGGTGAGAGACGATTCGCGCTTTTTCAGACTCGTGGCTTTCAGATCGTTTTCTGCCGTTCAGTTTGTGCTTATGGGTTTGTATCTGCTCTTCAGTGCGTGCAGCAAGTTCCGCGTGACTTTAAGTAGTCATTGTATTCTTGTTCGTTCGTTACTGGTTTTCAGGTCGCTCTTCCCAGGCCTTGCTGTTCTTCAGTGCGTTCTGTTACTTTGTTCTGAGCAGCCGACCGTTTTCTAGCCATGTTTCGTATGCGTACTCCTCGTAGAGTTCGTGCTGTGCGGGGGCATGGTGTTGGGGTCCTGACCTTGACACAAGCCCAGTCCATGAACAGGGTGGGGAGGAGTTCATGGACCAAGAATTGGTTGCTTCAGCGTGACCAGTTCTGTCATATGCCTTTGCTCCGTGAGATCCGTAAGAATAATCCTGATGATTTCAGGAACTTTCTCAGGGTGACGGACCCCGTGTTTCACCGTTTGTTGGCTTCGCTGACCCCCTATATCAGCAGGCAGGATACCTGCATGAGGCAAGCCATCACTCCGGAGCAGAGGTTAGTCGGTACCTTGCGGTATTTGGCCACAGGGAGAAGCCTGCAGGACTTGAAGTTCTCGACAGGCATCTCCCCCCAGGCTCTTCTTTGTGGACATTTACTGCTTGTGTTTGTTTGAGCTGACCCTGACAGAAATGTGTGGAGTCCAGAAAATGTCGTGATTGTGTAACCTTACAAAGCACTATTGGCTGTTATTTACTAAATGCAAAGACACTTTGCACTACAAGTGCACTTGCAACTGCACTGAAACTGCACTTGTAGTGCAAAGTGGATTAGCCCTTAGGAAATTACCCCCATTTTCTCATAAAACAACAATTACATCACCCCAAAAGTGTTGTAGCATTGAGACAATAATCCACACATTCTTGATGAACAATCTTTTTAATACCTGCACAATCACATGTGCATTTACCAAAGGTTTTTCTGACAAACCGACATGTTTGTTGTATACCAATTTTTGTGGTGTCATTATCCAAAATCAAAATGTCCATTTTATAGAAAACAGGCCTGTGTAAAACCAACAAGAAAGACACAAATCTTGATCTTACAAAGTTCACATTTGGTAGAACTGGAAGGCAATATCAGACATGAGTATTTAGGAACTGGGTTTGATATTGCGTTCAGATGGGGGGAAATCACCCCTGGAAAAGCCAAATTTGGAAGATGCACACAAATTTCACAATGTCAACATGTGCTATCTGCCATCACGGGGGATCAAGGGACATGTTTTGGGGGAGAAAGCCCTTCCTCACCGCTACTTTATTATTGAGGAAGGGGTTGCACCCCCAAAACGCGTCCATTGATCTCCCATGATGGCAGATAGCACATGTTGGCACACTGTGTGCATCCTCCAAATTTGGCTTTGGGAAAAATCACAAAAACATTTAGCACATTGTAGCACACAAAAGAAGAAAGTGATTTGGAGGGGTTTTAAACTCGCCCCAAAACATCAATGATGTTTTTATATTTTGGAATAACATCATTGATGTTTTGCTTGATGATTTCCAATTGTAAATTACACCCCATGATCTCGCCGATCAGGATCTGGGCACTTTCGGATGTGAAAGGATCTTCATCCACACCCTCACGATCACCTAAAAAGAGAGGAAACCCAAAATAAATTAGGTTTCAAAAAAATGCCGCCATCCATCTCTTTCCTGAGCCTGTGGTCGCAGACACTCACCTGTTGTGGTGACTATTTCCACCACGTCTTCTTCCTCCTGCTCAGATTGTGTTGGGGGGATTTCACCTTCTTCCAGAGGGGGGGGGGGTCTGTGGTCTCCTCGGATGAGGGGTGTCCTCCGAGTCTTTTCTCCCCTATGTAAAACCAAAATGGTATAATTAGCACACAGATATTTGATGGCAGAACTATAAATATGAAACATTGTTTGGAAGTTGGGTACAATTGTCAATTTTAGCAGAGTTCCAAGATGTAATTTTATTAGTGTCCTTTGTCAAGCTGCAATACTTTACCTGTTTAGTACAAGCTTCACAGATGTAGCCCCCCCCTATAGTATACACTGGAGCACCTGTGTGCCCCCCCCTAATAAAAATGGTGTTCTTGTGTCCCACACTAGTGCTCCAGTGTCCAGATGTGAAAACAGCTGCTCAGTGTCCTCTCCTTACAAAGAATCTAGTTTGCATTTCATTCTAGTAACAAATCCATCTACACAACCCAATTCTTTGAAGCCAAGTATAGGTCCTCAAAATGGTGGTCAAATGCATATGGCCTAAACAATGGTATTTTAAAGTCCGAAATAAAAATGTGTGATCCGAACGAATAATGTGCCCATGAACATGAAAGTTGCCATTTTAAACTGTACAACAGTTCCTAAAAGAACATGGAGCAGCACGAACGTAAGAAACATAAAGAATAGGAACACAGCACAACTACTTACTTTTTTGCAGCACTCTCCGGATCTTTCTGTACTGCTCAAGTTCTCGTAATTTCAGGTCTGACCACCGCTTCCTGAGCTTATCTTTCGATCGTCGTACCCCGAAATTCCGGTGCAGACTCCTAACCACTTTCGCCATGATCTTGGCCTTTCTGACATTGGGGTTGGGGTAAGGCCCATACTTCCCGTCATAGTCGGCCTTCTTCAGGATGTCCACCATCTCCAACATCTCCCCAAAGGACATATTTGAGTCCTTCAATCTCCTTCTGGATCGGGACGTTTCAGGCTCCAGCCTTTCCTCCTCCTCCTCCTCGTTGCTACAATTAGCACGATCCTGCTGTCTATCCGCCATGTGCTCTTCCCCCACTGCGCCGAACAAAAAGGGGCGGGGAATAGACTAGAAAGAACGTCAGGGGCGGGCGGAGTTATACGCATGTGCAGTGTGTATAAAGCGTAACACGCGCGCGTCTTACGTACGATCTGTGAGCGGAGGAAGGAGCATCGGAGACGCCGATCGTGCTAACGAAGGTAGGATCTAAACTTGGGCCTATACTGCTACGAAATGGAAGCCTACATTGTAACAAGATTAGGGGAGTTTGGCCTGACATTAGGGTTTGTCTTGTGTTGTGTCTTGCAGAGAAAATGGATGCGTTCAACGACCACAATTTCCTGCCCCTGTTTATTGACAAGTACAGAGAGCTGCCCTGTCTGTGGCAGGTCAGACACCCCCATTATAACCACAAACAGAAGAGGCAGGCAGCGCTGGAGAAACTGCTGGAGTTGGTGAAGCCGGTGGTCCCCACAGCAACCATCACCTATTTAAAAGCTAAAATTGGTGGCCTGAGGAGCACATATCTGAGGGAGCGCAAGAAGGTCACAGATTCCCAGAGGTCCGGAGCTGCAGCAGATGACGTTTATGTCCCCAGGCTGTGGTACTACGAGAGACTGCGATTTCTGTCAGACCAGACTGAAGTCAGGGAATCCCTCTCCACTCTTCCTTCCACGCTTCCTTCCACCCCAGCTGAGGCTTCCAATGTCCAACCTGGGCCTTCCAGCCAGGAAGAAGTGGAGGAGCCCAGCTGGAGTCAGGTATAGCATTCTTCTACAGATTTATGGGCAATAAAGAAATGATGTTTACTAGATGTTATTATTGATCATTAATTGCTGATTAAAAAAAGTGTTTTACATATCAATAGACAGTAGTGGGCACCCAAAATTGGGACAAGAATGCAAAATGCTGAGCTCAGAAGGATAGTCTGTTATATTTGTTAACATTCAATTTGCAGCAGTCAGGAGGTGAAAATTGTGTGTGATTGATGTAAAAAATACTAAAACTATGTCCCTTTTTCATACACAGGAAGACCTCAGCCAGGAGGAGGCTGTGGAATGTGGCAGTCAGGAGGAGGCGGGGATTAGTGGCAGCCAGGAGGAGGCGGGGCTAAGTGTCAGCCAAGAGAAGCCTGGGACCAGTCGCAGCCTGACTGAGTCTCAGGTTCCTCCCCTCCGCCTGCCATACAAAAGGGCCAGGAAGGCCACTCCCAGTCCTGTGCAGGATTCAGCGTACAGGCTGATCCAGGAGGCTTCTGCGTCCCTCCGAGCCTTCCCCAGTGCTGCAGAGGCCTTTGCCTGCATGGCTGCCACAAAATTGCAGGGCATGCAGGAGGGCCAACGCAGGCTCTCTGAGGACCTGATTTATAAAGTCCTTCGTAAGGGGGAGAGTGGGGAACTGACACCCAAGACGGATGTCATTGAGATGGACGATCCTCCTCCTCCTCCTCCTCCTGCTGCCACAACTCCACCACCACAGCCAAAGCTTGTAAGGAAGCGTGGAAGGAAGACCAAAGAGTGATGACCCTGTGTTCAGTCTGGTCTGACAGAAGATGCAGTCTCTTGTATGACCACAGCCTGGGGACATAGATGTCATCTGCTGCTTTCCGGATCTCTGGGACTTCTGGACCAGACTGCACTCCCTTAGATAAGGACTCCTCAGGCCACCAATTTTGCTTTTAAATAATTGATGTCTGCCCTGGGGGTCCAAGGCTTCGCCAATTTCTGCAGTTTCTCCAGCGTTGCCTCCCTCTTTGTTTAGTTGTGACCCCTTAATAAAAAAATTTTGGGGAAATTATACTCTCCTGTGTGTGTTTGCATCCAAAAAAGACAGTTTGTTGGTGAGTATTCAGGTACATTTCTAAAGTACAATGTGAAATTAACAAGGGACAACAACACCAAACAATCTCCTACAGATTAAATAGAACAACATATTAATAGTGTTGTGGGAACTTGTCACAAAAAACACACAAACATTTTCGGGAGTACAAATCAAAATCACCAAAAAAAAAGAAAAAGAGTAACACAAAAAAAAAAGATTCTACATTAAAGCCCAAAAAAAAATATACAAAAATATGTTGTCAGATGTGAGAAATCAAAATATATTGAGGGAATCCCGATAAATAGTAACGAAATAAGTTTGTGAGAAGTGTGTGTGAATATGAGCAGCAAAACTACTATATTCTTGTCACATTATAAAGAAGAGAGTGCGCTGTATTAAACCATTTTGAACATTGCAGCGTGACGAAAGTGCTGTATCCATTGCGAACGCTAAGTTTACCAGAACGAGCTGTCCCGTGTCGGAATTTCTTCTGAGCATGCGTGGCACTTTGTGCGTCGGAACAGGCCACACACGGTCGGAATTGACGCGATCGGATTTTGTTGTCGGAAAATTTTATCTCCTGCTGTCCAAATTTGTGTGTCGGAAAATCCGATGGAAAATGTCCGATGGAGCCCACACACGGTCGGAATTTCCGACAACACGCTCCGATCGGACATTGTCCATCGGAAAATCCGAGCGTGTGTACGGGGCATTACAGTCATTACAAAACACGCATCTTAGCATAACTTCTTGCAAACATTGCAAGCATACACCCAAGCATAACTTTCTGCAATCATTGCAAGCACGCATCTAGTCACAAACCTCTTGCAATTGTTGCAAGCACACATCTAAGCATAACTTCTTGCAATTATTGCAAACACGTATCCAAACATAACTTCTCGCAGTCATTGCAAACACGCATCCAAGCATAACTCCTTGCAGTCCGTGCAAGCACATGCAGTAATACGGACTTCTCACAATCGCTGCAAATACACCTCTATTGACACAAACTCCTTTGCAATCGTTGCAAGCATGTATTTAAGCACAACTCTTGCAATCATTACAGGCCTCGCATCTTAGCATGACTTCTTACAATAAGTACAAACACATTCCCAGTGGCACACAATCAGTCACACATCATTCTTCAGTGGCACTTAATCGGCCAGTTGTCTCCAGTGGCATCTTCATACGATCCACTCGTCATTTTTGTATCATTTCTCGCTTAAGTCAGTTGAGTTCAGGTTCAATCCCACACCAGGTATCGTATTGCCACACACAGCTAGCTCCTTCTCATAACACCATCAGGTTATACCTAGCCAGCATCCAGCATTTTCTGCCTTACAGGACCCCAGAGAGCCGTCTGTGTCTACGGCCCATACAGTAAGATCCCTTCTACGTGGCATCCAGAAGCATCAGCCCATAGCTAACGGCAACACTTGCCCATCACAACTGCCATCTTTACGGACATGTCACAAACCTCACACATTACCCAGTCTAGTCATCCAAGCAGCCATCTACCTGGCCTTCTGTGGTTTTCTACGGCCTAACAAATTCACTTTTACCGACACTAGCAGCCAGGTACTACGTAGACACCACTTGACTCGCTGAAAAAAACATTACCTCTTTCAGCTTGCGGTCTCCAAAACTCAACAAACCGGAACCAAGGTCTACAATAACCTCTTGCGAACTAACAACTCCACGCAGGCCAGCCTCCCCCCTTGACAAGCTGACCTGCATCAGGCCAGTTCCCCAAAACTTCACCCATACACGGGAGTGTACTAAGAAGCAGCTTCAGTCTCTCCCGGGAATGCTCAAATTTGCAATACAGGTCATTTCCCCAAGATCGATATTCTGTGTCTTCCTCTCCCACACACAGGACCCCTTGCAGATCCTTAATTTAGACACCCGGCGGTAGTGGACCTATCAATGCCGGAAAGTCCCGTACTACTTGGATCGGTATATCAATGTTTATACCATCCATGTCGCCCTCATCACCCCAGGTAGTGACAGATGCCACAGCCTCCACAGGCTTCGCTGCAAATTTTGGCCACCATTGGTTTACAAGAACATGGCCTCCAGAGACACTCCAAACCCCGTGTTTACACGGACTTCCTCCCTCTTCAAGCTATACCCGGTCATGGCAGCCGCTCAACTCTAGGGTCATATCTGGACAGGACAGGCCATGGCTTTCGCCACCGACAACCGGTCCGAGGCGATCTTCTTGATGAAGCCAGGTCCGCATCGCTCTATTATGTCCTTCCTGCGCAGGCTGGTGTAATTATCTTGGCAACATCAGTCAATGTCCACTGTACGTTCATTCCAGGCTGCCATCCTCGGGGACATGTTTACTATCTTTACTAGTTCGCCATTTGGCCTTCTCCCCAGGTTGATCATATAAGCAGCCATAAACTTAGCCTACTACGGGTTCTGGCGGCCCAGCGAGTTCACCCGCAGCAATCCTGCAGGCCAAGTTCTGAGTAGTTGGCTCTCTACCAACACCATTTCTTCCTTCACCTTGCAGCGTCTAAAACCCAGCAATCAAGCCCCGCGATAGACATCCATCTCCATAAAATAAACAACGTCCAGTGTCCTGTAACCATACTCGACAGCCTACTGTTACTCCTACCGGTACACTCAAACTCTAGTCCCCTATTACCTTTTCAGGCAAACCCTTGAGTGCCTGCCAGTTCATCAAACACCTGGGGGTTCTTCTACGCAGTCTACACCTCGACCCCAGTCAGTACTCCGGTCACTCTTCAGTATCGGGGCAGCCTCGGCAGCATTTCGGCATAGGTCCCAGACCACATCATTAAGAGACTTAGCAGGGGAAACTCTGCCTACCTCGCCCGGTACATCCCCACTCCTTAGGTGGAAACGGCACAAGCATTCACCAAACTCAATAAACAAAGATAAATCTAATAAAACTACACCCCTACCTGAATGTTTTAGCCCCTTATTTTGGCATACCGGCCATTAGACCAAGGCACACTTTCAGGTCCATTTCATATGGTAAGTCCACGCTTCCAGGTCTATTTCCGATGGTAAATCTTATGTTAATTATAAATGTTATCTATGTCCATATCGGACATAGGGCTCCAACCATAAGTAGGGAGGCCAGTATGGTGGCCTGAATTTATGGGAGGAGCCCGGGGGGTATTTAAGCAGCCCGCTCACCTGTGGTGCTTGTCGGTTTCCTGTGCGCGATACCCACCCTCCCATCCCCTTTTTAAGGCATTTCTCAACTATTCATTTCTCTTTACAGAATAATCATTTCTTTAATCAGGGTATGCCCCCTTATTTTGGCATACCGGCCATTAGACCAAGGCACACTTTCAGGTCCATTTCATGTGGTAAGTCCACACTTCCAGGTCTATTTCCGATGGTAAGTCTTATGTTAATTATAAATGTTATCTATGTCCATATCGGACATAGGGCTCCAACCATAATATATATATATATATATATATATATATATATATATATATATATATATATATATATATATATATATATATATCTGAAACTGCACCAGTAAAACATTAAGTCAGTCTGATGGCAGAAAAGCCTTTCTTTTGGATCATTCCAGACCCCTCCCTCTCTTTCCAGTTGATTAAGAATTTTTAACATCCTGTAGTCTGCTCTAGACCATTTCACATCGGGGTTTTCTTTGGTGCAAGTGGTTTGGTTGCGCCAGTATGACTTAAAATTACATTTTCTAGCAAATAAGTTAATATCTTTAACACAATCAAAGTGATCAAGGTCACGTGAAGGGCAAAAATGAAGTCCTAATCCCAGAACGTCCAGTTCTGTGGAAGTGAAAGTATGAGGTGTCAAATTAATGACATCAAACGTACGTGATTTAGTTATATGGGTCGTACCACAAATGGGTCTATGTTGCTCTATGCTGTGATGTTGATGTGATTTGGGTGTCATGGGTTCCCATTCTCCCCTCCCTCTCTTCCCTTTCCTTCCCTTCCCTGTTTTCCTACATCCCTTTTCCTTTCCTCTCTCCTCCTTCCTCTTGTGAGCATTTGCCCACTCAAGTCGGCTATGACGATAAACTGCAGTCAGGTCGAGATCCCATTGAGGACGATGAGCATGCAGATGAGCTTCCCTGAGATGGTTTCTGACAGTTTGTGCAGAAATTCTTTGGTTGTGCAAACCAATTGTTGTAGCAGCTGTCCAGGTGGCTGGTCTCAGACGATCTTGGAGGTGAAGATGCTGGATGTGGAGGTCCTGGGCTGGTGTGGTTACATGTGGTCTATGGTTCTGAGGCCAGTTGGATGCACTGCCAAATTCTCTGAAATGTCTTTGGAAATGGCTTATGGTAGAGAAATGAACATTCAATTCAAGGGCAACAGCTCTAGTGGACATTCCTGCAGTCAGCATGCCAATTGTACGCTCCCTCAAAACTTGTGACATCTGTGGCATTGTGCTGTGTGATAAAACTGCACATTTTAGAGTGGCCTTTTATTGTGGCCAGCCTAAGGGACAACCCATTTCTGTGACTGCCATGTGCGCTCTTCTTTTTGTTTTGGCTCTGGCAGAAGAGATCAACAAAGGCAGAGATGACAGCAGGAAGGTCCCATAACTTAACTGCCAACTTCCAGGTCCATGCAAAACCTGACTGCAGTCTTTTTAAAAATGAGAGACTGTTGGGTATAGGATCTTCTAAAATCACACTTCATAAATGGTTGGGGGGGGGGATGCCCAATACGCCATAGTTGCCCTGGGTGCTGGATGACTTTGTCCCACTCTTTGCTGCCACAAATATGTGTTAGGTGGGCAGAAGGACAGAAGGAAATCCTGCCATGATGACTAAGATAACAGCAATCTGGGTGTAGCAGCAGGACCTCATGCTTAGTGTAACTCCACTTTTGTAGCCATAAAAAATTTTTTTTTTTAATTGTGAGCTGTTCTTTGTTTATAGTGCAAAAAATAAAAAATGCAGAGGTGATCAAATGCTACCAAAATAAAGCTCTATTTGTGGGAAAAAAGGACATTAATTTTATTTGGGTACAACGTCGCACGACGAGGAAGGATGAGGAAGGAAAGAGTACAAAACGATATAATTTGTATGTGTGGGGTGGGGGGATTCACAGGGTTGTGATAGAACAAAGATAGGTTTTCGTTTGGGTGAGGGATGGAGGAGAGGGGGGGGGGTGGGGGGAGGGGGGAGGATTGAGAGTAAGAAGGGTAGGGGTAGAGGAGAGGGTGACGGTCATTAAAAAAGCCTACAAGGGGGACCTAGAATGGTGTGGGGGGGGGAGGGGAGGGATGGGGGAGGCGGGAAGGGGAGGGTAATGATTATAATATGAAGACACAGAAAAGGGTACGTTTGCATTTTAGGATCGTAGGGAAATTCTTACTGCACAAAAAAATTATATTTTTTCACAAGGTTGTACTGAATACACTAGTAAATTATAAATAGTTATGGTAAATACGTACGTCACGTGTATTATGCATAGGTCTTTAGGACTTGAAGTCACTAAAGTAAAAAGGTTGAGTGATGGGGAAAACCCCCTCTTATCAGTAGTGATAAGCACTTTAGTTAGTCGGGAACGTAAGGCGTTAGGGAGGGGACTCGGTGGTGGTGTGTTTTTTTGTTTTTTTTTTTTCCTATTTTTTTTTTTTCTCTCTTCCTCTTTTTTTCTTTTTCTTTTCTTTCTGTTGGTGTTTTGCTCGCCTCTACTACTGATTTTTCCCCTTAACTCAGGATCTCCTGTTCATAAATATAAGCAATAAATCATGGTCCTGAACATTGGGTCATGGAATGTTAGAGGGTTGGGTTCCCCTGTTAAACGAGCAGCAGTATATGATGGTTTAGATACATTTAAAGTCGAAATTGCCTGTCTGCAAGAGGCACACCTGACAAAAGACACTAAAAATAATTTGTGGAACAAGAGATATCAACACCAGTTCCACTCTACATATACCTCCTACTCTAGAGGAGTATCAACTCTGATTGGCAGTGGGGTAGCGTTCATTTGCAGAAAGTGCAGGATAGACAAAGAGGGGCGGTATGTGTTCCTGCATTGTGTAATAGAGAATCTGGAATGTGTACTGGCTAATTTATATATTCCTCCCCCGTTTAAACTGGATATTATGTATAACCTTATGGAATTTATAATTGACAAGGCTGAATTACCAGTTATAGTGGTCGGGGATTTTAACATAGTTTTGGATAATAAAGTAGATAGATTCCCTGGGGGGAAACAGAGTCAACGAAAGCAGGAAAACCGGTTGAAACAATTCCTTCAAGAAGCAGGGCTGCTTGACATGTGGAGAATACGGAACCCGAGGGCCTTGCAGTTTTCGTGCTACTCGAGTTCCTGTGCTTCACTGTCAAGGATAGATTTAGTTTTAGGTAATGGCCTAGCATCGCAAGTAATAAATAACATAAACTATCAACCTAGAGGGGTATCGGACCATTCTCCGCTCACAATCTCGTTAAACCCGGGTCATAAGAAAACCTATAGAACATGGAAGTTGAATCCAGCTTGGTTGGAGGTAATAGAGAATCAGGAAGGGGTAATAGCAGAATTGAAAAATTCATAAAGTTTAACTCGGGTACCACATCGAGGGGGGTGTTATGGGACGCACTGAAGGCATATCTAAGGGGCTTAATTATACAGAAGGTGTCAAAAATCAAAAAAACGTCCCGGGATTGGGAGGAGCGGTTCAAGAGGGAATTAATTGCTGCTGAAAGAGAGTACACAAACGAACCTTCCCCTGAAAAACAGAGAGTGTGGGAGAATAAACAACAAAGGTATAAAGATATAATAATTAGGAAAGTAGAAAATAAAAGGGCATTCCAGAAACAAGTCATGTACGGGGAAGGGGAAAAAGTTGGAAAGATACTGGCCCATATAGTCAAGTCCGGCTCCCCCCCATCCGTGGTCCCGGCCATTAAGACCTCGGAAGGCGAGACAACATCTCAATTAGAAATGATTACTGAGACGTTTAAAGAATACTATAAGAGGTTATATAAATCTAGTGGGACCATGGATGAGGGGGAAATGGACAAATTTTTTCAAAATATCGATATACCAACACTGGAGGGGATGGATGTAGATGAATTGGAAAGACCAATTACTATAGAAGAGATCAAAATGGCAGTATCAGAAATGGCCAATCATAAATCACCAGGTCCCGATGGTCTCCCAGTTGAGATATACAAACAGTATGGGGAGGTACTATTCCAGGAACTTTTGGACGTATTTAATTGGGCAAAAGAGCAAGGGAGGTTACCCACTTCAATGACAGAAGCCACAATAATAGTATTGCATAAAGAGGGGAAAGACCCCCTGGACCCTGGGTCATATAGACCCATATCATTACTCTGTGCAGATGTAAAGATCTTAGCAAAAATTTTAGCCACCAGAGTAAAGAAAGTGATCCATAAAATAGTCCACCCGGACCAGACGGGATTCATACCCCATCGAACAACCAGTATGAACATCAGGAGAGTTCTTTTGAACTTGCAGATTCCCACAGAAAACAGGGGCTCGAGGGCAATTCTTCTGTTGGATGTGGTAAAAGCATTTGACAGTGTAGAATAGGAATATATCTGGAGAGTATTAAAGGAGTATGGTTTCGGTCCCTCATTTATCAACTGGGTTAAAGTATTGTACAATGAAGCAAATGCAAAAGTAAAAGTCAATAATGATTATTCGACTGGGTTTAAATTAGAGAGGGGATCAAGGCAGGGATGCCCTTTGTCTCCCATGATTTTTGCCCTAGCCATGGAGCCATTAGCTACAACAGTAAGGCAAGATAGGAAAATAGTGGGGTTCCAGAGGGAGGATGGTGAGGAGCGGATCGCATTGTATGCGGACGATGTCCTCATATTCATGGGACACACTGAGGGATCCCTGAGACAAGTAATGGATATATTCTCAAGGTTTGGGAAAATCTCGGGATTGTCTATAAACTGGGGAAAATCAGTTTTATTGCCATTAGACCCCGTTTGTGTAGATACCCCTTCAAATAATAGTAGGTTAGAAATAACAGTGTTAACAAAATATCTAGGTATTAAGATAACCAAGGACCCAGAGAGTTACCTAGATAATAATTTAACCCCCTTGTTAAAGAAATTCAAAAGTAAGATTGAAATATGGAAGGGCCTCCCCTTATCAACAGCGGGGAGGTGTAACTTAATTAAAATGCTATGGCTCCCCCAATTACTGTATATAATGCAGAACTCGCCAATATGGATAAGCAGGAAATGGTTTGATAAAATAGAAACAATATTTAGAGACCTTATATGGAAAGGGGGATCTCCCAGGATAAGATTGCAGACCCTACAACTCCCCTCGCGGGAAGGGGGGATGGCAGTACCGCACCCACGTAGTTATTTTTTGGCAGCCCAGCTGCAGCACTTGGGGAAAAATAGCAATGAGAGATTGACAATCACGGGAGCCCCCCATAGGACCGTGATAGAGACCTTGGAGGCGGACTCCTTTATACATAAAACCCCTACGGTCAAATTAATAAAAAAAGTTTCGAGATCCGTTAAAGCACTGTTGGGAATGAATGGTTGGATCAAATACACTCCTCTGTAGAATAATAAGAACTTACAAGAACTACAAGAAATAGGAACAATTAAAATATGGGAAAAAAGAGGAATAAAGAAATTAGCTCAGCTATATAATCAGTCTTCACTAAAACCCTTCTCCGTATTGAAAGAAGAATTCGATATACCAGATAGATCATTATATAACTACATACACGTTAAACATGCCCTCAAGGCACAGTTTGGGGACCAGGGTCCCTCCTGGAATGAGTCCAGCGTGCTTCAGAAGCTGGGTGACCAGGAGGGCCACTGTGGGTCTATAGCTGAAATATACCCACATATCTGTAAAAACAGCATAGAGGCCCCAGGAAAACTTAAAAGTAGAGGTAAATGGGAGAGAGAGTTGGGCGTGTTTTCAGACGGGCAGTGGAGGGAGATACTAGTGGGGGGACATTGGGTGTCGGTTTCCCCTGCCCAAAAGATTTCGCATCTAATGTTACTCCATAGGACGTATTACACCCCTAAAAGGTTATTCGAATTTGGGAGGAGAATGGATGCCAACTGCCCTAGATGTCAAGAGGAGGGGGACTTGTTGCATATGCTATGGAAGTGTCCGAAATTATTCCGGTATTGGTCAGAGATTGTAGAAACCCTCAATAAGGTCCTCTCCTTAGAACTTAAAATGGACCCGAAATTATGTATTTTAGGAGTAGGGGAGAGTATGGATATAGGAATCTGCAAAACTACAATAGTTCAGAGATGTCTCTTTCAGGCAAGAAAGTTAATTGCTCAAAGATGGCAGGCAAGAACCCCCCCACGGAAAGATGAGTGGATTAAGACGGTGACTGAAACAATGTGGAAGGAAAAGGCAGTATATATAAAAAGGAGGAACCTAAAAGCATTTAAAAAACTTTGGAGACCCTGGCTGGAGGAAGTGGGATACCCGCTGTAGTGAAATATAGAGATAATGCCCCTACGAATAGGAAAGTTAATATGTGTTGGAATGATGTGAACGGGGTGGGGGAGAGGGGGGGCCGAGGGGAGGGGGAGGGTTAAGGGAAGGGAAGAGTGGGAAGGGATAGGGTTATAAGGAGAGGGGGAGGGAAGGGAAAGAGGAAAGAAAAGGAAATAATAGAGCACTTTTGTTACGGGGTTTTTATGTACATCTAGGAGTGGTGTTTTGTCCTATTAGTAATATGTCACTGTAAGAATACTGTATATTGGGATGTATTTTGTATGAATATAAATAAAGATGATTAAATTAAAAAAAAAAAAATAAACAAACAATAATAAAAATATCCCATAATTTGCAGACGCTATAACTTTTGCGCAACCCCATCAATATATGCTTATTGAGATATGTTTTACTAAAAATATGTAGCAGAATACATATTGGCCTAAATTTTTCAAGGAGTTAGATTTTTTTACATTTTTTTTATTGGATGTGTTTTAGAGCAGAAAGTAACAAATGTATTTTTTTTTTTTTTTAATTGTCAGCTGTTCTTTGTTTATAGTGCAAAAAATAAAAAATGCAGAGGTGATCAAATGCTACCAAAATAAAGCTCTATTTGTGGGAAAAAAGGACATTAATTTTATTTGGGTACAACGTCGCACGACCGCACAATTGGCAGTTAAAGTAATGCAGTGCCGTATCGCAAAAACTGAGACCAGGAAGGGGGGTTAAATCTTCCGGAGGTCAAGTGGATCTTTTTTTTTTTTTTTTGGAGTTTGCTTATAAGTCCACAAACAGATGACATTTAGCCATACTGAAAAGCAAGCATTTTTTTTCTTCCTTTCTGGCAAATAACTAGTCAAAGCGTGTAATACACTTAAGAACCAGTCTCTTCTTGTATCTTATTTTCTCTTCTACCTGTTCTGAGCCCTATCAAGTCAGCAATCAAGTGAAGCAGCCCAAGAAGACATGTGATTAACTATAAAATACACTTACGTCTCAGGTGACAGTGATGCCACGTTCCCTATACTGTATTTTTCATGCTTTTGGACTACGTGCTTGTCATACAAGCTGCGTTTGTAGATTTCAATGTATGTTTTCAGATCAGTATTTCTCATGCACACATATCTGTAAACGAATTTGACTGAAATGTAGTATTTGCCGTAGCTATTAATTCAATGTCAGTAAAATACAGAGGGAATCATGCTGTATGGCTAGATAAAATTCTATTTCAGGAATTCAGCACCAGGCAGTCAGTGGACAGCACCACAAAAGGTCTGACTTACAAAACCCAGCAAAGCAGAACGAGCTGAAGCTATATTAGAGCAGGATGGAAGAGTGATGGGGAATGGTTTGCTTATCTCTATAGCTTAATGTTATACAGGGTTTGTCTGACTTGTGGAGAATGTTCTATACAAAAATACTATCAATAAATAGACATTTTTTTTTCCTTCTATCAGGCTGCATTCAGATGTCTCAGTATCAAGCCTTGGCATGGTGGGTGATGAAATTCTCCCTCAGAAAGATTTCCTCTGCAGCATGTTAATATGAAGCCAGGTCTGTCTTGTTCCTTTCGCTGATTGCACCATCAAGAATATGCTGAAATTCAACTTTTTTTGCCTTTTGATGCACTGAATTCAAAATCGACCTATAGTACTCAATATTTGTATAATATTAGTTTAAAACTGCTAAAGAGACATTGGGATTTATTTACTAACGCTGGAGAGTGCAAAATCAGGCTTACTTCTGCATAGAAACCAATCAGCTTCCAGGTTTTATTGCCAAAGTCTGCACCTCAATTTATTTAAAAAAACCCTTCAAACCTCCTTTTTAATTGCCAGGATCTGCCATCATGTAAGCCTCTGCAGCACCTTGTTTGGAAGTAAAACTAGTAATTCACCTTTGTAGTCTGGGCCTGCCCCCAACTGGTCTTATTGCTGCCCTTGACACAATGTCATTATGCTGCAGTTGAGGTATTTAGAATCATGTGCGGACCCTCCCTGGAGGAACCCAATGGAAAGTGCCTAAATCACCAGGCAGGGATGTTGGGAACCTTCCTTCTGCATCACAGAAGAGAATAGACTCAGGGACCAAAGCATCATGCAATCATGGATTTACATAAGAATTGGTGCTTACGGTCATGTTACAGTGCTCTGGCTTAGTGGTCACATGATCCCCATACTCAGATGCACTGGGTATTTTGCAGTGGTGGCTGCAGTTGAAAGGGTGGGAGGAGGTGAGTATAAAGTGGTTTGGGATATGGACTTTATGTAGACACCGATTACCAAAAAAAAAAACTGTTCACAAGTTAAATTAAAGGAGAAGTCCAGCCTGAGCTCGTTTGGCTGGACTTCTCCTATGGATCACAGGAGTGCAATTCGTTTTGGACTCCTGTGACTCGATTCCAGCAGAGAGCGGTCTGAAGTCCATTAATATAAAATATAAATATTAAATACAAAATATGCTAATATAAAATATCAGCTAAGTTTTGCCTTTCTAAATGTTTAAGTCCACATTTATTAGGCTGTAGTGACTACTGTAGCCACGTGTTTAGTTGGCAGGAGGGGGCAATTATAAAGACACTGTCCTGCAGTGGCTTTGTGTGCCTATACAAGACTCTTATGCTGGCTTTCAATGCCATTTAGCACCCATCCAACAGAGGGAGATGGTAGGCATAAAGTACTCCAGAGACTTGGATGTAGATCCCAGTGAACTGAACTGAAATGTAGTCTGAGAGGAGGATTTTGCATAAGAGTAAATGGTGTGATGGACTACAACTCCCAGGTATAGACTCTTAATAGGAGGGGAAAGGAGCAGTTTTTCTCCCAGGCTTTAGAGAGGAAACTTCCTCTTGCTGCAAGGAAACTGATGAGTGTGCATCTCTATTCCGGTGTGTCCACTTATCTGCTACAATCTCCAAAGGACCTGTGTGCTAAGACCAGAGTCGCCTAGGTACAAAGCTGCTAAGGTTGCTGCCGAGGACCTAGATTGAGATTTGCTTTATCTTTGGGACTGTTGACAGGTCACTACTGCAATTAATTTACCACTGCTGGAAGAGACTGAGACTATAGAAAGACTGTCCATTTGCTTAGTGGCTTCTATCACTGCAGAGTTTGAAGGGATTGTACTTGTGTGCACCACCTTAACCACTTCCGGACCGCTTACTGTATATATACGTCATTTTTTTGAAGATGGATATCTCGGTAACGGCAGCAGCTGCTGCCACAACCGAGGTATCCATCTTTTCAGTGAGCGGTTCCGTACATGATAATGGTGGTCTCTGCGGCGGGTTCGCCGCGAGATCACCGTTATCGGCGGCGGGAGAGGTGCCACCCCCCCTCCCGCCGCTCTCCCGCACCCTCCGCCGCTTACCGGAGCCGTCGGTAGCGGCGGAGGCGATCGGGTCCTGTCACTTCCTCGGTATGGAGACGAGTGAGGCTAAGATGGCCCCCACCCGTCTCCATACCATGTGACGGCCGGAGCGACGTCATTACGACGGCTCCGCCCACGTCTCTTAAAGGCACAATTATTTTTGTCATTTTTTTAAACGACTTTTTTTTTTTTTTTTTTTTTTGCATTTTAGTCTAAATATGAGATCTGGGGACTTTTTGACCCCAGATCTCATATTTAAGAGGACCTGTCATGCTTTTTTCTATTACAAGGGATGTTTACATTCCTTGTAATAGGAATGAAAGTGATCCAAATTTTTTTTTTTTTTAAAAACAGTGAAAAAATGAATAAAATAAAGTAAAATAAATAATAAAAAAAAAAAAAAAAATTTTTTTAAAGCGCCCTGTCCCGACGAGCTCGCGCGCAGAAGCGAACGCATACGTGAGTAGCGCCCGCATATGAAAACGGTGGTCAAACCACACATGTGAGGTATCGCCGCGACCGGTAGAGTGAGAGCAATAATTCTAGCCCTAGACCTCCTCTATAACGCATAACATGCAATCTGTAGAATTTTTTAAACGTCGCCTATGGAGATTTTTAAGGGTAAAAGTTTGACGCTATTCCACGAGCGGGCGCAATTTTGAAGCGTGACATGATGGGTATCAATTTACTTGGCGTAACATTATATTTCACAATATAAAAAAAAATTGGGCTAACTTTACTGTTGTCTTATTTTTTTTTTCAAAAAAGTGAATTTTTTCCAAAAAAAGTGCGCTTAGAAGACCGCTGCGCAAATACGGTGCAAAAAAAAGTATTGCAATGACCGCCATTTTATTCTCTAGGGTGTTAGAAAAAAAACAATATATAATGTTTGGGGGTTCTAAGTAATTTTCTAGCAAAAAAACCTGTTTTAAACATGTAAACACCTAAAATCCAAAACGAGGCTGGTCTTAAAGTGGAAAGACTGGGTCCCACCGTTAGTCAGCTGAAGGCTGCCTTAGAGTGAAGGCCTAACACTGCGCAGGCACAGGCCTCTATCATTCCAGGCTCCTGGTCTAAAAGTAATCCTAGAGGTGAAGGTGGATGGTACATGATTCTTCTAGCATTACCGCTGGCCCCGGCTTTGAATTACATACTCAGCCATGTGCCGCCCACCCCATTACCTGGTTACAAGTGAATGCATAAGATTATGCGTTTTATTCATTTTTATGTAAAATAGTTTTCATTGCACCACATTGTTGTTCTCTTTTGTCTTGTAGTGACTACAATATTGTTCTTGCAGTGTTATTGTCTGGCAATCAGATAACAATCATCAAAGCACCTGTCTGCAAGTTACATAAAACAGATATTCGTTTTTTGTTTAGCAAGTTGTTTTCCAAAAAGTAAAAGTAAAGTACTTTCATCCATCTCAAGCTGTAGGGACAAAACGTATCCTTCTGTCAACTTGATGGCTTGTTTGTCTTTGCAGTCGCTGGCTCGCTGCTAGATAAAGAATTTGAGTCTGACTTTGAGCCAGGATACCTTTCAATCCCCCTCATCCTTTTCAAGCTGTTTTCCTCTAAATATACTGTAGGTTTATCTTCATCCCAGTCTCCACACGTCTTTAGTCCTGCTGCTTCTGTTTAAAAAAAATTTATACTTAGGAATGAAAATTATATGTATGAACAATTCCAAATAACATAATTGTGATAAAGGATGACACTTGAAGGAGAGATGCAGTGAGGGGCAATATTTAAAGAGATTTATGGTCACAATGGTGACATGCTTGTTCTCAACAATGATTCTGTATTAGTTTAAAAAAGGACCGGAAACCAACTCAAAACTGTTTTCCAATATGTCTCTGGCCCCTAACTTTAACTTCAACCTAACACCTAATTCTTCTCTCACCCAAACCCTAAATCTTATAGCGGGCTGTTCAACATTTACTGCACTTCACCATTCTCTTCGTCCCTGTCAGGAAGTGCCCTGTGGAAGTAACAATGCTGCTGGCTGAGCTGGTGCGCGTCTGTGTGTCAGTGCGCGCGCGATTCTCAGCGCCAAATGGCCTATTTAAACAGGATGTGCAGACAGGACCAGTCCTGTCCAAGTTCCAGCCTGTCTGCAGTTCTGATCCTTCACCTTGCTGGTACTCATCCCTGCAGCATCAGGAGCCCAGAGCAGCCCTTCTGACAGCTGACCCACCGGGCACTCATACCATTCTGCACTCCCGAGCCGCCTGTTTGCTCTATCAGGGGCCACGAGTCAGGTACGTAAAGGTGGCCTTCCTCTGCATTATCGGGCTCATTTGTCAGGTATGTAGGAACGTGACAGCCCCACTTCTCTATTACACAATTGCTAACAATTTTCATGTTTTATGGACTGAATATAGTTTTTTTTTCTCCGTTCCCATCACTTTCTCATTTCACACCTAGACAAGGGTAACGTACCCAGGGCCATGCACAGCGTCCTAAGGTATTCATGTTACACATCACAGGAGTCTGCAGGTCAGTAAGTGCCAAAGTATCTTGAGATTTCGCATCTGCATAGACGTCATACCCTCACCCTCGGGTGGCCTTAAAGCGGTGTTTCACTAAAAAAAAAAAATGTAGATGTCAGCAGCTGCAAATACTGCAGCTGCTGACTTTTAAAATAAGGACACTTACCTGTCCCGGGGTCCAGCGATGTCGGCACCCGAGACCGAGCCGTCCCTCGATCCTCGGGTGCTGCCGCCGCCATTCTCACTGAGGGAATCAGGAAGTGAAGCGTTGCGGCTTCACTGCCCGGTTCCCTACTGCGCATGCGCGAGTCGCGCTGCGCATCTACACTGGTCCCCGTTGTGTTGTGGGAACTGTGTATTTCCCACAACACAACGGGGGTGGGCGGGGAGTCTGCGGCTAGCTGCGGCTAGCTATACCCGGAAGTGGGTGCAGATACCTGTATTATACAGGTATCTGCACCCCCCTCCCCCCTGAAAGGTGCCAATTGTGACACCGGAGGGGGGGAGGAATCCGATGAGCGGAAGTTCCACTTTAGGGTGGAACTCCGCTTTAAGTATATCACTCTTACCTAGGCAAGAAATGAAGAGGTTAGAGGGGGAAATAAAAATAAATGTTTTAAAAATAAAATAAATATATATATGCAGTAAAACTGTCAGAGAGCTCACCTTGCTGGTCATGGGATTGGCCACCAGAGGGCGTGCCTGTGAGCAAGCCGGCCTATTTAAGTTTGTCAGGCACTCTGTTCAGTGCTGCCTGATCATCAGCTTCCTGTGCCATAGTTCCTGTTTCCTGTCTTGTCTTCCTGTTTACCTGATCTCCTGACGACCCGGATTGCCCTTGGATTCTCCTGTTTGCTGCCTGTACCTGACCTTGGCCTGTTTGACTCCGCTTCTGCCTGCTCCTATTGTACCTTGCTGCCAGTCTGTTGCCGAACCCTGCTTGTGTCCCGATCTGCCTGTCTTGCTCCTGCTCAGCACCTGTTACCAGTGTTATGGACTACTGACCTGTTGTCTGAAGATCATCTCTCATCCTGTACCTGGATCTCTTCAGCAGGCTCTCATACCATTCCGCACTCTCGTGCCTCCTGTCTGCTCTACCAGGGGCTGTGAGTCGGATAAGTAAGGGAGTCTACCCTCTGCCCAAGCGGACTCATCAGTCTGGTAAGTAAAAGTCTGACAGTATCAGGCAGCCATGACTGAGTCTGGGCAGGGGGCCTCCCCCATGGATGAACTATGTAGACACCTGGCAGGACTTACCCAGGCCATGAAAAGCCTTCAGGAAGGTTACTCAAGATTGGAGGAACAAGTCCAGGCCTTATCTTCCTCTTCCAACCCCCAGGGGGCGTCTTCTGCTGGATTCCAATCTGCACCCTTCGTAGTAATGCTTCCTCCAGAGCCCAGAGTACCCACTCCAGAGAAATTTGCCGGTGAACGCAGCAAGTATCGTGCCTTCCGCAATTCCTGCGAACTCTACTTTGCTCTGCAACCCCGCACGTTTTCACTGGAAGCGACCAAAGTAGGCTTTGTTATTTCCCTGCTGACAGGTGAGCCACAAACCTGGGCTCACCGCCTTCTGGAGCAAAAATCTATCTCCCTAGATAGCCTAGACGATTTCTTCAGGGCCATGTCCCAATTATATGAAGATCCCCAACTGAGAGCGACTGCTGAAGCTGCACTGCACTCTCTGCAACAGGGTCGCAGAGCGGCCGAAGATTATGCAGTCGACTTCAGACGTTGGAGCACCGATACGGACTGGAACGACGCTGCCCTGCGTCATCAGTTCTAAATGGGGCTATCTGACCCACTCAAGGACGAGTTGGCTCGAGTGGGGGTACCTCAGTCTCTGAAAGACCTCATCGATCTCTCCATCCAGATTGACCGTCGCCTAAGAGAGCGTCGGTCAGAAAGGTCTACCAGCCACCTTCGTCCCACCTGGATGTTACCCAAGGTTCCCAGTCCGGTCAGTCAGTTTCCTCCGGCTTCATCTGTCTCGACTCCAGAACCCCCTGAACCCATGCAACTCGGTCTGCTACGGCCTACGCTTACTCCAGAGGAAAAGATGCGCAGACGAACCCACAACCTGTGCCTATACTGCGGTGAATCCGGGCACTACGTGAGAGCCTGCCCCAACAAGATGCGTAAGTGTAGTTCTGCCTCTTCAATGTGTGCATCTGTGTTACCTAAACTTGGTTCTCATCTCGCTCTTTCCTTCACTCTGCAGCTTCCAGGAGGGAGTACTCCAGTGTCAGTAATTATTGATTCCGGCGCATGCAGCTGTTTTATCGATTTGACCTTTGCTGCCAACCATCGTATTCCGCTTCAACCTAAGGCTCAGGGGCTTGCTGTCCATCTAGCGGATGGATCCATCCTTAGTTCAGGCCCGGTCACTCAAGAGACCGTCCCCTTGCTAGCCACTATGGGTACCCACCATCAGGAGCTTCTGCGTCTGGATGCCATCTCTTCTCCTCTCTTCCCTATTATCCTAGGGATGCCCTGGCTGCAGGCCCACAATCCCAGTATCAACTGGGCCACAGGAGAAGTCAAATTTCTCTCTGAGTATTGCCAACAGCATTGTTTACAGCAATCTTCTGACATGACCTCCCAACTCCTGTGCTTGGACTCAGATGCTGAACTACGTCAGTCCGTCCCTGAAGCTTATCTGGACCTCCTGGATGTATTTAGTAAAAAAGGAGCAGAAACCTTGCCCCCTCATAGGCCGTATGACTGTCCTATAGAACTGTTACCTGGTACTGAAGTTCCATTTGGGAGAATCTTCCCGTTAACTGAGCAGGAGTTAGACACATTAAAGACTTACATAGATGAAAACTTGGAAAAAGGGTTCATTCGTCATTCTACCTCCCCAGCCGGTGCCGGCATCTTCTTTGTTGAGAAGAAGGACCACTCGTTATGTCCCTGCATCAATTACCGGGAGTTGAATAAGATCACCATTAAGAATCGTTATCCCTTGCCTTTAGTACCTGAACTTTTTCAAAGATTAGGAACCGCAGTCATATTCACGAAAGTAGATCTCCGCGGAGCTTATAACTTGATCCGTATCAGAAAAGGGGATGAATGGAAGACGGCCTTCCGTACTCGATTCGGGCACTTCGAGTACCTTGTCATGCCATTTGGATTATGCAACGCTCCCGCAACCTTCCAACATTTCGTCAACGATATTTTCCGTGATTACCTGGATCTGTATGTAATAGTATACCTTGACGACATCTTGATCTTCTCCTCTTCACTAACCGATCACCGTAGACATGTCTGCAATGTCCTAACCCGGCTTAGGCAACACGGCCTCTATGCAAAACTCGAGAAATGCGAGTTTGAACGTCAATGTATTCAGTTCTTGGGCCTAGTCATCTCAGTGGAGGGTATCAGGATGGACCCCCAAAAGGTGTCTGCTATTCTGGATTGGCCCGCTCCGATAGATAAAAAAGGGGTACAACGCTTTATTGGCTTTGCCAATTTTTACCGGAAGTTTAATAAAGGTTTTTCTGCAATCATCGCTCCAATCACCGAATTGACCAAACAGGGAACCCGATTCTCTTGGACTGACAAAGCCCAGTTGGCTTTCGAAAGACTCAAAAAGCTATTTACTTCAGCCACCATTTTGAAACACCCTAACCCTGTCCTACCATTTGTCTTGGAGGTCGACGCTTCGGAGATCGCAGTGGGAGCGGTGCTCTCTCAACGACAGGGCGCCAAGGCCCTCCTCTATCCAGTAGCGTTCTTTTTACGCAAACTTTCAATTTCGGAAAGAAATTATGATGTGGGGGGATCGAGAACTTCTGGCCATCAAGGCGGCTCTGGAGGAATGGCGTTACCTATTGGAGGGTGCTGCACATCCTATTCTGGTCTACACCGACCACAAGAATCTGGAATACCTGAGAACAGCCAAAAGATTAAGACCTCGTCAGGCCAGATGGGCACTTTTTTTCTCACGATTCCAGTTTCACATAACTTACAGGCCCGGTTCCAAGAATATAAAGTCAGATGCTCTTTCCCGCATGTTTTACGATTCAGAGAAGACCGTATCTCCCGATACGATTCTTCCTTCGGGGAACTTCCTGCTCCTCCTCACCGATAAGACAGGCCTCGGTGGGAATGCTTCCGTACCCCGAAACAGATTGGAGAGAGGGCCTGTTTTGGCGAAGAGACAAGATCGTGGTTCCCGAGAAGCTAAGGGTGACTGTGATGGAACTATGTCATGATCATAAGTTGGCCGGACATTTCGGTGTCCTGAAAACCACTGAGTTGGTACAGCGCACCTTCTGGTGGCCTCAATTAGCCTGTGACTGTAAAAATTTTGTGGATTCATGCAACACTTGTGTTCGGAGTAAGAACACAGGACAAAGGCCTGGGGATTATTAAAACCCTTACCTGTTCCAGAGAGGCCATGGAAGATGATATCAATAGACTTCATCGTGGAATTGCCTCCCTCTGAGGGTTTCTCTACTATTTTTGTTGTGGTAGACAGGCTGTCGAAGATGGCACATTTCCTCCCCATGAAGGGTACACCTTCGGCTATGGATACGGCAAAGATTTTTGTCAAAGAAGTGGTTAGGTTACATGGAGTCCCAGCAAGCATTGTGTCCGATCGGGGTATTCAATTCACTTCGAGGTTCTGGAAGGCCCTCTGTGGTTCCCTCGAAATTGAATTGGCCTTTTCATCCGCCTATCATCCCCAGACGAACGGGCAAACTGAGAGAACCAACCAGACCTTGGAGCAATACTTCAGGTGCTTCTCTGCCTTGTCTCAGGATGACTGGGTTTCCTTATTACCCATTGCAGAATTCTCCTATAACAACTCCTTGCACTCTGCCATCAATCAAACACCATTTTACGCTAATTACGGGTTCCATCCATCTTTTCTACCAATCTCAGTACCTGAATGCTCCGTTCCGGCCATCTCAGAGACTATGAATTTCTTTTCCACCAACAATAAGATCCTACAAGAGACTATGGCCAAATCCCAGGATTACAATAAAAAAATGTTTGATAAGAAGAGGCGTGGAGAATTGATCTTGGAGCCCGGCAACCAAGTGTGGTTGTCCACAACTAACCTGAAAATGTCTTGTCCCTCTAGGAAATTAGGCCCTAAGTTTATGGGTCCGTTCCCAGTGAAGAGGAAAATAAATGAGGTGACCTATGAACTTGATTTGCCAGACTCTCTAAAAGTACACCCGGTCTTCCATGTGACGCTGCTGAAACCTGCTACCTCTAATCCTTTTGCTGGTCGCACTGTCGGCCCACCCAAACCTGTCATAATTGACAACGAAGAGGAATTCGAGGTAGAGGCAATCCTTGACTGTAGGAAAAGGAGGAATGGAATTCAGTATCTTAATAAATGGAAGAGGGTATGGTCCAGAGGACAATTCCTGGGAACCAGAAAACAATTTACATGCCCCGGAACTTTTACAGACTTTCAGAAATGTTCATGCCTCATAGTTGGCCCGGCTGGGTATCCGGAGGCTGCCCTTAGGGAGGGGGCACTGTCAGAGAGCTCACCTTGCTGGTCATGGGATTGGCCACCAGAGGGCGTGCCTGTGAGCAAGCAGGCCTATTTAAGTTTGTCAGGCACTCTGTTCAGTGCTGCCTGATCATCAGCTTCCTGTGCCATAGTTCCTGTTTCCTGTCTTGTCTTCCTGTTTACCTGATCTCCTGACGACCCGGATTGCCCTTGGATTCTCCTGTTTGCTGCCTGTACCTGACCTTGGCCTGTTTGACTCCGCTTCTGCCTGCTCCTATTGTACCTTGCTGCCAGTCTGTTGCCGAACCCTGCTTGTGTCCCGATCTGCCTGTCTTGCTCCTGCTCAGCACCTGTTACCAGTGTTACGGACTACTGACCTGTTGTCTGAAGATCATCTCTCATCCTGTACCTGGATCTCTTCAGCAGGCTCTCATACCATTCCGCACTCTCGTGCCTCCTGTCTGCTCTACCAGGGGCCGTGAGTCGGATAAGTCGGATAAGTCTACCCTCTGCCCAAGCGGACTCATCAGTCTGGTAAGTAAAAGTCTGACAAAAACCTTGGATTGCGAGTAACTAGGTCTGCAAGTGTTTTGCAAGATGAGCACATTTAACAACTCACATGGTTGATGATTAAAACAGGCACATTTAAGCATGCAGGTATCCGGGATAAAGCTGTCCACATAAACCGTCCTCCTCACCGTCACAGATGTCATCCCTTCCATGCTGCGTTTCACGAGCTCTTGAAGCCTCGCTTTTAGATCGCTCTACTACAGGGTAGTCTTCCCGGTCACAATTGCAGACTGACAGCGGTGAGATCCAGCGGTGCGGAGGATGGTCTATGTGGACAGTTTTACCCTGGATGCCTGCATACCTAGATGTGCCCATTTTAACCATCAACCATGTGAGTTGCTAAATTTTGTACCTTCATTAAATGTAACCATATTGCTACACTTAGAGGCTCCTCTCTTCTCTTTTATACTCTGTAGCTCCTTCTGGATTTTGCTTCTAATCCCCTTGTGGAGGCTTCCATTTGTGGATGGACATTTTATGGTTACACAACCTATCACACTGCTATAATCTTTTTATATGGACTATAAATTGAAGGACTTATGAATAAATGGTTGTAGAATGAATCATCTGAGTTTCCAATTTTTCTCATGGGGAAATTTGCTTTGATATACGCGGGGGCGGCTCCAAGCATTTTTTTGGGGGGTGCTGTGTGAGTGCTGAAAGTATAAGTGGTGGTGCTAATGCCGCACGCGTCACCCTCTTGTGGGCGTGGTCAAAAGTGGCTGTGGCCAAAAAGTGTGTGTTTTTTCATTGTCTCTCCCATTGTATAGATAAAATAGGACCTCCAGGCACACATAATTGATTGTGGGAGTAAAACAAGCCCAAATGGAACCAGCGATGATAAACCCCAGAATGTATAAGGGCCAGCAATGACAACCCCTATTCCCTTTTTAGGGCCAGTCAGAACGACCAGCACAGCACAACAGTGAGCAGCACACAGCATACAGTGCAGAGCAGGAGTGACCCCTTAGAGTGCCCAGAATAGGAGTGAGCCCTTACAGTGCAAAGAGAAAGAGAGGGACCCCATAGAGAGGGAGACCCCATACAGAGGGCCTGCAGCATGACGGTGACCCCATACACAGTGCCCACAGCACGACGGTGACCCCATACACAGTGCCCGCAGCATGACAGTGACCCCATACACAGTGCCCGCAGCAAGACGGTGACCCCCTTACACAGTGCCCGCAGCACGACAGTAACCCCCTTAAAGAGGGCCCGCAGCACGACAGTGACCCCTTACAGAGTGCCCGCAGCACGACGGTGACCCCTTACAGAGTGCCCGCAGCACGACGGTGACCCCTTACAGAGTGCCCGCAGCACGACGGTGACCCCTTACAGAGTGCCCGCAGCACGACAGTGACCCCTTACAGAGTGCCCGCAGCACGACAGTGACCCCTTACAGAGTGCCCGCAGCACGACAGTGACCCCTTACACAGTACCCACAGCAGGAGGGTGGCTCCATACACAGTACCCACAGCAGGAGGGTGACCCCATACACAGTACCCACAGCAGGAGGGTGACCCCATACACAGTACCCACAGCAGGAGGGTGACCCCATACACAGTACCCACAGCAGGAGGGTGACCCCATACACAGTACCCACAGCAGGAGGGTGACCCCATGCACAGTGCCCACAGCCCAACGGTGACCCCATGCACAGAGCACACTGCAGGAGGATGACCCCATACACAGTGCCCACAGCAGGAGGATGACCCCATACACAGTGCCCACAGTAGGACAGTGACCCCATACACAGTGCCCACAGCAGGAGGAAGACCCCATACACAGTGCCCACAGCAGGAGGATGACCCCATACACAGTGCCCACAGCAGGAGGAGGACCCCATACACAGTGCCCACAGCAGGAGGGTGACCCCATACACAGTGCCCACAGCAGGAGGGTGACCCCATATACAGTGCCCACAGCAGGAGGGTGACCCCATATACAGTGCCCACAGCAGGAGGAAGACCCCATACACAGTGCCCACAGCAGGACGATGGCCCCATACACAGTGTCCACAGCATGACGATTACCCCATACACAGTGCCCACAGCACAACGGTGACCCCATACACAGTACCCACAGCACGACAGTGACCCCATACAAAGAGCCCACAGCACAACGGTGACCCCATACACAGTGCCCACAGCACAACGTGACCCCATACACAGTGCCCACAGCAGGAGGATGACCCCATACACAGTACCCACAGCAGGAGGATGACCCCATACACAGTACCCACAGCAGGAGGATGACCCCGTACACAGTACCCACAGCAGGAGGATGACCCCGTACACAGTACCCACAGCAGGAGGGTGACCCCGTACACAGTACCCACAGCAGGAGGGTGACCCCATACACAGTACTCACAGCAGCAAGGTGACCCCATACACAGTGCCCGCAGCAGGAGGGTGACCCCATACACAGTGCCCGCAGCACAACAGTGACCCCTTACAGAGTGCCCGCAGCACGACAGTGACCCCTTACAGAGTGCCCGCAGCACGACAGTGACCCCTTACAGAGTGCCCGCAGGAGGGTGACTCCATACACAGTACCCACAGCAGGAGGGTAACCCCATACACAGTACCCACAGCAGGAGGGTGACCCCATGCACAGTACCCACAGCAGGAGGGTGACCCCATGCACAGTGCCCACAGCAGGAGGGTGACCCCATGCACAGTGCCCACAGCAGGAGAGTGACCCCATACATAGTGCCCACAGCACAACGGTGACCCCATGCACAGAGCACACTGCAGGAGGATGACCCCATACACAGTGCCCACAGCAGGACGGTGACCCCATACACAGTGCCCACAGCAGGACGGTGACCCCATACACAGTGTCCACAGCAGGAGGAAGAGCCCATACACAGTGCCCACAGAAGGAGGATGACCCCATACACAGTGCCCACAGCAGGAGGGTGACCCCATACACAGTGCCCACAGCAGGAGGAAGACCCCATACACAGTGCCCACAGCAGGATGATGACCCCATACACAGTGCCCACAGCACAACGGTGACCCCATACACAGTGCCCACAGCACAACAGTGACCCCATACACAGTGCCCACAGCAGGAGGATGACCCCATACACAGTACCCACAGCAGGAGGATGACCCCATACACAGTACCCACAGCAGGAGGATGACCCCATACACAGTACCCACAGCAGGAGGATGACCCCATACACAGTGCCCACAGCAGGAGGGTGACCCCATACACAGTGCCCACAGCAGGAGGGTGACCCCATACACAGTGCCCACAGCAGGAGGGTGACCCCATACACAGTGCCCACAGCAGGAGGGTGACCCCATACACAGTGCCCACAGCAGGAGGGTGACCCCATACACAGTGCCCACAGCACCACGGTGACCCCAATACACAGTGCCCACAGCAGGAGGGTGACACCATACACAGTGCCCACAGCAGGAGGATGACCCCATACACAGTGCCCACAGCATGACGGTGACCCCATACACAGTGCCCACAGCATGACGGTGACCCCATACACAGTGCCCACAGCATGACAGTGACCCCATACACAGTGCCCACAGCAGGAGGGTGACCCCATACACAGTGCCCACAGCAGGAGGGTGACCCCATACACAGTGCCCACAGCAGGAGGGTGACCCCATACACAGCACAACGGTGACCACAATACACAGTGCCCACAGCAGGAGGGTGACACCATACACAGTGCCCACAGCAGGAGGATGACCCCATACACAGTGCCCACAGCATGACGGTGACCCCATACACAGTGCCCACAGCATGACGGTGACCCCATACACAGTGCCCACAGCATGACAGTGACCCCATACACAGTGCCCACAGCAGGAGGGTGACCCCATACACAGTGCCCACAGCAGGAGGGTGACCCCATACACAGTGCCCACAGCAGGAGGGTGACCCCATACACAGTGCCCACAGCAGGAGGATGACCCCATACACGGTGCCCACAGCAGGAGGGTGACCCCATACACAGTGCCCACAGCAGGAGGGTGACCCCATACACAGTGCCCACAGCACAACAGTGACCCCCATAGTCCAATGGTGCACTGTTAATGGGACACCTGATAATCATTTGGGCACTGTAAGTAGCAGGCACAGGCACTCCTGATCTGTGTGGCATTCTAATGATTGCAGTACATGTCTCCAAGCCCAATGAGAGGGCTGATATCAGAGGATTTCCCTCAGTGTCCACTGCTCAGTCCAGATCAGGCCCCTCAATCAGTGTAATGCAGCATGCTGCTATAGATCAGAGGACTGGAAAGCCCCCCTCCCTTCCAGGCTCAGCAGCTACATTAAAAACAGAAGGATGCCTGCAGCAGTGATCAGCCTCGCTCCTCCTAAGCCTTCCTCCACGGACCACACCATGTGACACACACACCATGTGACACACACACACCATGTGACACACACACACACACACACACCATGTGACACACACACCATGTGACACACACACACCATGTGACACACACACACACACACCATGTGACACACACACCATGTGACACACACACACACGACACACCCCTCTTGTCCTCTGACACTGGCAGGCTCAGTAAGCCCTGTAAACTGCAATGCACTGAGTGCAGCATATAAGTAAGCACAGCTTCTCTCCTCCTCTCTCTCCTTAGAATACCGGCTTCCTCCAGGTTTCCTGGGGCACAGGGCTCGGCTCTCTCTGCTGCTTCCATCCAAATTCTTCTTTTGGCGGCAAATGCAGGAGGCCAGCACTGGATCAATCCCCCAATGATGCAGGCTCCTCACCACCCAGCCCCTGCCGGGTCTAACTGATCATTAGCGGCTTATTCGGCTGTATCCCTCCCCTTTACAAAAGAGTCCCTAGCCTCTTGCAGACAGAATTCACAGCAGGTACCAAATAATTTGTTTAAAATGCTGTGACTGTACTGTAATACCTCTGTGGAAACTTTGGGGGTGCTATGAGGGTGCGTGAAGATTTTTTAGGGGAGCTTCAGCACATCCAAGCACCCACCTGACGCTGCCACTGGATATACGAGTGCTTTAAATTACAAGCATGTTTCCGGAACAAATTATTCTCGCAATCCAAGGTTTTACCTGTATAAATATTTATATATACTGTATATCGGACACAAAATATGACAATTGTTAACAATTGTGTATTATAGATGTAATACAGAGGTAAGAAGATGACAGAAAGTGCAGTTCCACTTTAAGCCCACTAATTAAATTAACACTTTGTATTCAACTTTTTCCCTAAGAGCCCTTGCACACTGGGGCGGGGGGCGGCGTCGGCGGTAAAACGCCGCTATTATTAGCGGCGTTTTACCGTCGGTATTCGGCCGCTAGCGGGGCGGTTTTACCCCCCGCTAGCGGCCGAGAAGGGGTTAAATACCACCGCAAAGCGCCTCTGCAGAGGCGCATTGCCGGCGGTATTGCCGCGCCGTCCCATTGATTTCAATGGGCAGGAGCGGTAAAGGAGCGGTATACACACCGCTCCGAAGATGCGGCTAGCAGGACTTTTTTTACCGTCCTGCCAGCGCATCGCTCCAGTGTGCAAGCCCTCGGGGCTTTCACACTGGAATGCAAGGAGCGGCACTTTCTGGGCGGTTTGCAGGCGCTATTATTAGCGCAATAGCGCCTGCAAACCGCCCCAGTGTGCAAGGGCTCTAAGGCCGGGTTCACACTAGCTGCGGCCGCGACTCACAGCAGGGGTCCGGTGGGTCCCAGTACACCGATTCAGGTGTGAATCAGGTCCAAATTTTTGCCTAAATTTGCACCTGATTCAGAACCAAAGATGCACAGGACTCTTTCCAATGGCCGACCATGGCCGCTCCAGAGCTGTTTAAACCGGCTCCATTGCGAGCTTGCCACACTCTCCTGTCATGCGAATTGAATGCGGGGAAACCTGCATCCAAATCGCATAAGTGTGAACCTAGCCGCACTCTTAAACCTAAAGTAATTTTAAACCTTTTTTAAAAGTGGTCCGCACGAGGATTCTTCGTCTTTGTTAAAATTGCCTATTTCGTTCTCCTGTGGACAGTCCCCAAGTTGTAGGTCCTCTTAGCTAGACAGATGGTAAGAAGATACCCATGTATGTCACTTCTGCAGGGTGCTGTGTGCATCTATAGACACACAGGGCCCAGAAAACAACGCCCCTGTTTCCTCCTTCAGCAATCGACTGAGGGCAGCGGGAAGCCAATTGCTCCTTTGCCCTCAGTACCCACTTCTAGAACCTGGAAGATCATGGAAGCTGTGCCGATCAGAGAGCCTGACAAGGAACCGCAGGGAAGTATTTTGGGGACGGGGGCAAAAAAAAGGTACTGGGGCACTTTTTTAAATCGTTAACTTTAAAAACGGTTATCCTTTAGTACTACTTTACCTTTTAAAGCTAACCTCCAGGCAAATGTAAAATACTCAAATGATTTCAGATCTGTAATCATTAATATATCCTACATTGTATTTTTTTAATGTAAACAGCGTAAGCAAGTGAATTTTACCGGTATCAGCTTTTTGGAGCCCCTGTAACGCAACACTTGGAGAGGGGGAATGAGCAGTGGTACAATGAGCCAAGCAATTCATGTGCTGACAAAAATCATGCTGATAGGAGGCGGAAGCAGAGTGACAGAGACATGTGCACTATGTTTTATCTTTTCACTGCCCAGGCACAGGCTGGAGAGGGTCCAGGATGACCTGGGCTCAGAGGAAGTGAATTGAATGATCATACTGAAGACATTCAGTGTCAAAGAAATACTGGAGGGAAAATCTCTGCATTAAAGGCAATTATTTCAGCAAAAGCTGGTTTTGTTATTTTATCTTTTGATGGGCTATTTATTTTATCTTTATCTAGAGTTCTGATTTAATCTAACCCTGAAACATAACCCTGAAATCTTACTCTAACATGATTCATAACATAACACTTAAAATACTTAACTTTTAAAGCTTACTCTGAACCCTAAAGCCTCCCTAAATCCTTAGACCTCCTGGTAAACACCCATATACAGTATAAGATTACTTTTCATGGGTAGCAGGGGACTGTTGGCCTTATTTGTGGGTTTTAGGAACTCTTGGAAAAAAAGAACACGATGTCAGAAATAGTAGAAATTCAGGGCAGAAAAATAAATGGCAGAGGCTGAAATGCCAGAGCCAGTACCGACTAGTTATAAATCAGACTGATACACCAGCAATGGCTTTTTAGGGCAAAGACCTTTAAATAGCCATAGCCACACATTACAAGAAAATGAGGTGAAGGCACACTGCGAAAACAACCCTAACAAGAAAACACAGCAGATTTGAGACAAAGGGGAACATACACCGTGCTTTTCATCGTTTGTAATTTTGCTAGCCATTCTTGTGACACAGACACACACGTACCTCTGATAGTCAGTATGGTAATTTTGCTACTTTATTAGCAGTATTGTGTTCAGTGTCACAGTAGATTGCTGAATCAAGAATATGCATTGTTTAGGCAGGAACTACATCAGTTACCTGTCTAGCAGTACAGCAAGAAAAATGTGCGTAAATCACGAGGTTGTCTGTACAGAATTACAATCCTTTCATTAAGAAAAACAGCAAGCATATATACACTATATTACCAAAAGTATTGGGATGCCTGTCTTTATAGGCACATGAACTTTAAAAGCATCCCAGTCTAATGCCCCGTACACACGGTCGGACTTTGTTCGGACATTCCGACAACAAAATCCTAGGATTTTTTCCGACGGATGTTCGCTCAAACTTGTCTTGCATACACACGGTCACACAAAGTTGTTGGAAAATTCGATCATTCTGAACGCGGTGACGTAAAATACGTACGTCGGGACTATAAACGGGGCAGTAGCCAATAGCTTTCATCTCTTTATTTATTCTGAGCATGCGTGGCACTTTGTGCATCGAATTTGTCTACACACTATCGGAAATTCCGACAACGGATTTTGTTGTCGGAAAATTTTATAGCCTGCTCTCAAACTTTGTGTGTCGGAAAATCCGATGGAAAATGTGTGATGGAGCCCACACACGGTCGGAATTTCCGACAACAAGGTCCTATCACACATTTTCCATCGGAAAATCCGACCGTGTGTACGGGGCATTAGTCCGTAGGGTTCAATATTGAGTTGGCCCACCCTTTGCAGCTATAACAGCTTCAACTCTAATGGGAAGGCTGTCCACAAGGTTTAGAAGTGTGTCTATGGGAATGTTGGACCATTCTTCCAGAAGCGCATTTGTGAGGTCAGGCACTGATGTTGAACAAGAAGGCCTGGCCCATAGTCTGCACCCGAATTCATCCCAAAGGTGTTCTATCGGGTTGAAGTCAGAACTCTGCGCAGGTCAGTAAAGTTCCTCCACCCCAAACTCACTCATCCATGTCTTTATGGACCTTGATTTGTGCGCTGGTGTGCAGTCATGTTGGAACAGGAAGGGGCCATCCCCAAACTGTTCCCACAAAGTTGGGAGCATGAAATTGTCCAAAATGTTTTGGTATGCTGACACCTTAAGCGTTCTCTTCACTTGAACTAAGGGGCCAAGCCCAACCCCTGAAAAACAACTCCACACCATAATCTTCCCTCTACCAAATTATTTAGACCAGTGCACAAAGCAAGGTCCATAAAGACATGGATGAGCGAGTTTGGGGGGGGGGGGGGGACTTGACTGGCATGCACACAGTCCTCACATGAACCTGATAGAACACCTTTGGGATGAATTAGAGCACACTCCTAAACCTTGTGGACAGACTTCCCAGAAGAGTTGAAGCTGTTATAGCTGCAAAGGGTGGGCCAACTCAATATTGAACCCTACAGAATAACAATGGGATGCCATTAAGGTTCATGTGCTTGTAAACGCAGGTGTCCCAATACTTGTAATATAGTGTATATTTCAGCTATGTATGTAGCTGTTTTGTTGGAGTTTATCTTAAAACTCTGACTTTACAAAACTCCAAATCCCAACCTTAACCCCTTATCCCAGGACCTTAGCACGAACACTAACCATAGGTGCGCGCATAGGGTGTGTCGGGTGTGCCTGGGCACACCCTAATGTGTGTCCGGAGATCTGCTGTAAAATGCTGCCTGCTTGTATAGCGCGCTGCCTGTGAGACAGTTTCCCGTTGAAAAGTCAGGGAGGCATGTAAGAGCCGCTTAGTGCTAGTAATCTAATGTCCATAGGCATGCACAGCTTATTGCATTAAGTGTGCACCCCAAAGCTCAAACACACATGGGCATATATACATGCGAGTGTCCAGTGTTGGCGTAGTTTCCGGGTTATCAGGGTGATCGCGTCACTTCCAGTTTCGTTGCCGAGCGGCAGGTTGGCTGCTGTGGTCTCTTGGTAGTTCCCTTCCCGATGCTTGCACCGGCCAGCTTCGGCCGCCTGCCCACCTACTTCTCCCGGGCATCGTCGAGGGGGGCTGCCTGCCCGCTTACCCTGGTCCTCATGCTGAGTTTCAGGGGGTGGGGGGTGCTGCCTGGTTTCTCACGCCTGCTTTATTGCCAGCTCGCCTCCCTGGAGTTCACGACGGGCATCATGGAGGGGAAGCCTCCCGGTTCTCACGCCGGCTCCATGTGGGGGTGCTCTCCCGCCTGCTCACCTCCCGGTACTCATGTGGGGCATCATGGGGGGACGCCCACACACCTCCCAGTTCTCACGCCGGCTCCATGGGGGGGGCACTCACCCACCTGCTCACCTCCCGGTACTCACGTGGGACATCATGTGGGGGACGCCCGCACGCCTCAGTAAGCTCTTGGTCCTGGTAGGTACGAGCTAAAGGGGGGTTGCCTTAACGGGGGGGGCATTCAGTCCTTAGGTCCTGCTTAGCCCAGACACCATGGATCCTGCGACACTCCCAGCAGTTAGCTGTCCCCACCTTGCCATACTCCACTCAAACTGGCATAAAGCTAGTCTTTTTTCATGCATGTCAGCAGATGCTTTCTCAGCGCTGTAGCTTGGCTGCATGTGGTGTCAGCTGGTGGCTGCACAGCAGGAACATGAGCACTGGAGGTGTCACCAGCCACAGATATGCATTTTATTACCTTTTTCTGCCACGGCGTAGACTGCATGACCCTCCACTACAATTTCCTCTAGTAGACATGCTTCTGTCTGTGCAGTACAGGTCTGAGCTTTCCTTAGGTCACAGGGGTGGGGGGGTTGTATGCAGGCCATAGGTTACTGTGTATTGTGTGCACACGTGTACATTCCGATACCCCCTTCCATACTGAGCTGCTCACCATGTATTCTGATCGGTATACTGCAGGCGCCTATATCATCTGTCTCTTGTCATCTCTGCAAGTGGTGAGGTCTGATTGCCTGATGTTTCAGGTAAAGGGGGGGCTGGTAGTTAGCTTGGCTACACTGTCACAGTTATTTCTTGTGATACAAGCGATTTGTCATAGCATCCTGTCTCAGCGTTTTCAGTCTCAGCGTTTTCAGTCTCAGCGTTTTCAGTCCCAGCGTTTTCAGTCCTAGCGTTTCAGTCTCAGCATTTCTGTCATAGTGTTCTGTCATAGCGTTTCTGCTCCAGTATTTCTGTCATAGCGTTTCTTCCTCAGCGTTCAGTCCCAGCATTTCTGTCATAGCGTTTCAGTCTCAGCGTTTCTGTCATAGCGTTTCTGTCATAGCGTTCAGTCTCAGCGTTTCTGTCATAGCGTTTGTCATAGCGTTTCTGTCATAGTGTTATCGTCACAGTGTTAACGTCATAGCATTTCTGCCTCAGCGTTTAGTCTCAGTATTTCTGTCATAGTGTTTCTGCCCCAGCATTTCTGCCCCAGCGTTCAGTCTCAGCATTTCTCATTGCATTTCTGTCACAGCGTTTCTGTGATAGCGTTTCTGCCTCAGCGTTCAGTCTCAGCAGTTCTGCCATAGCATTTCTGCCATAGCATTTTCTGCCATAGCGTTTCTGTCATAGCGTGTCTGCCATGGCGTTTCTGCCATATCGTTTCTGCCATATCGTTTCTGCCATAGCATTTCTGCCATAGCGTTCTGCCATAGCGTTCTGCCTTGCGTTCAGTCTCAGCATTTCTGTCACAGCGGTCATGTCACAGCAGTCATGTCACAGCGTTCCTGTCATAGCAGTCATGTCATAGCGGTCATGTCACAGCAGTCATGTCGTAACATGTTCTGTCATAGCAGGTCAGTGCCATGCAGTTCGGCATACACCAACTGCCATTTCATCTTCGTTTATTTTCATGCCTCATCGTACCTTTCATTCATGTTTCTGTGTTTACCTGGGTTTAGTTGACTAGTGCTTACATCGCAGGATCTGTCATGTCTACAGATCCATACGGGCTGAGGTTTCGTTTTTTAATGATTATTGACCACAATCTTCTCGCCTGTATAACACACGTCATACGATGCATGTTTTTTATTTCATTACACCCTTACGACTACCCACCACGGTCTGTGGGTACACTAGCTCTGAGTATTCAATTTAATTACCTGTCTGCGCTGCAGGTTACTCTGGCTCACTTGCATCATACATTGGGGAAGGGAGTGGCAGGGTCATTCACGCGCTATGGTCTGGTCATTACTGCTCACATCCTTTCTCAGGTAGGCACAGGGGTGGCGTTCTCATGTCCGGTTGTCTGTTGTCAGTTTTTCTCTAGGTTGTGCTTCCTAGGGTTTGGGCATGCCGCATGTTACAGTAGCAACTTCAGGTTCATTCCTTCAACCCCATGTTGGGGTTCAGAGCATGGTAGCACTCCGTTGTCAAGAAGTTGGTCCATACTTCAGCACATAGCGGAGTTTGTCACAGCGGTTTTTCTCTCCCGGCCACAACTGGGTCAGCGGTATGTTTCAGATTGTTTCCAATTCTGTCCCTGCACTCTCATCTACCAGCGTGGAACATGTTCTAGGCTTTATTCTTTAAACGCAGATTCATGTGGGCTAATATGCTCTCTACGATCTGTTACAATTGCCAGACAGGATGGAGGTGATCAAAGCTCGCCCAGTCAGAGACGGGGTGTCGGCGCACACCCAGCTCCTGCTCTTCCAACATTCCTACAGGCAAGTCAGCATCCGCTTAGTCCACCGGTCTCACAAAGCCTTCTGTTTCAATAGTTCTGAGCTAAGGATTGTTCCTTGTCAGGGGCTGTGTGGGAATCTCCCATCCAGTCTTCTGACAGCCCCTGCTGGAAGAATTTTGCAGGCCTGCACGTGGGCCTCATCACCATCTCGTCTGACTCTTTTGTGTGTAGTATCTTGGTTCAGCAGTCATACTTTCATTGCCGATCAAAGTTCTGGAGGCAGTTATTTCCAAAGGGGTTTGGTCTGGTTCTTCACCTTCGGTCTGTGGGTAGTGGGTCGGCCCACCGGGGTGTCCTATGGCAAGTTCTGATTTTGGTTGTTACTTTGGCTGTCCTGTTTTCCTGCGGCTTTTTCATTTTTCATTCATTCAGTTTTCCTTCCTTTTTCATTGAAATACTCATCCGGGGATATCACGATTCAGCACTTGCTACAGTTGGGGGGGGGGGGGGTATATTGGCTATCCGATCTGATATCACAGTGCTTGTAGCTACTTTAATCAGACCTGCCGTGGGGAAGGCAAGATAATGGGGCAGATGTCATTTCACCATTGGGGTTACCCTTGGGTTTAGCAGTCCTTGCTTTGGGAACCATTTTTCCCGCACTCCATTGGTTCTGAGGTATCTACAGGGGGGTCAGGGTTTTTTTAATTCATTCAGTTGATTTCCGGCTGCATGGAGACCCTGGTTTCCATTCAAGGATCTGGATCTGCAGTTCCTCTCCGGGTGTGTGCTGAGCCAACGTCCTCTTGACAGCCCTCAAAGTGGTAGGCTAAACTCTTGGCTCCAATCTCTTGTTTGCAAGGTTGCCTGGGGAACTGCTCAGGTACATCAGACCACATCAGACCTGTGTTTGTGGGAGGAGTCTGAGGGGTACATAATCCTCCTCCCCTGTTGGGTCCAGTGTTGACGTCGCATTCAGGGTTCCCACCCACCCATTTCCCCCAGCCTTCATACATACTTAAACACACCGTACATTTTTGATATTCATACATAGTGAGTATGCCCTCTTTTTAGGCATACTGACCAGCTAGGCCAAGGCACACCTCAGGGCTTGGTTGTTAGGGTTATCGCATTTCCTACTTGAAGACTCTGACTACAAATATGTATATATATATATATATATATATATATATATATATATACAGTGGCTTGCGAAAGTATTCGGCCCCCTTGAACTTTTCAACCTTTTGCCACATTTCAGGCTTCAAACATAAAGATATAAAATTTTTATTTTTTGTGAAGAATCACCAACAAGTGGGACACAATTGTGAAGTGGAACGAAATCTTTTGGATTTTTGAAACTTTTTTAACTAATAAAAAAATGAAAAGTGGGGCGTGCAAAATTATTCGGCCCCCTTGCGTTAATACTTTGTAGAGCCACCCTTTGCTGCGATTACAGCTGCAAGTCGCTTGGGGTATGTCTCTATCAGTTTTGCACATCGAGAGACTGAAATTCTTGCCCATTCTTCCTTGCAAAACAGCTCGAGCTCAGTGAGGTTGGATGGAGAGCGTTTGTGAACAGCAGTTTTCAGCTCTTTCCACAGATTCTCGATTGGATTCAGGTCTGGACTTTGACTTGGCCATTCTAACACCTGGATATGTTTATTTGTGAACCATTCCTTTGTAGATTTTGCTGTATGTTTGGCATCATTGTCTTGTTGGAAGATAAATCTCCGTCCCAGTTTCAGGTCTTTTGCAGACTCCAACAGGTTTTCATCCAGAATGGTCCTGTATTTGGCTGCATCCATCTTCCCCTCAATTTTAACCATCTTCCCTGTCCCTGCTGAAGAAAAGCAGGCCCAAACCATGATGCTGCCACCACCATGTTTCACGGTTGGGATGGTGTGTTGAGTGTGATGAGCTGTGTTGCTTTTACGCCAAACATATCGTTTTGCATTGTGGCCAAAAAGTTCGATTTTGGTTTCATCGGACCAGAGCACCTTCTTCCACATGTTTGGTGTGTCTCCCAGGTGGCTTGTGGCAAACTTTAGACGAGACTTTTTATGGATATCTTTGAGAAATGGCTTTCTTCTTGCCACTCTTCCATAAAGGCCAGATTTGTGCAGTGTACGACTGATTGTTGTCCTATGGACAGACTCTCCCACCTCAGCTGTAGTTCTCTGCAGTTCATCCAGAGTGATCATGGGCCTCTTGGCTGCATCTCTGATCAGTCTTCTCCTTGTCTGAGCTGAAAGTTTAGAGGGACAGCCAGGTCTTGGTAGATTTGCAGTGGTCTGATACTCCTTCCATTTCAAAATGATCACTTGCACAGTGCTCCTTGGGATGTTTAAAGCTTGGGAAATCTTTTTGTATCCAAATCCGGCTTTAAACTTCTCCACAACAGTATTACGGACCTGCCTGGTGTGTTCCTTGGTCTTCATGATGCTCTCTGCGCTTTCAACAGAACCCTGAGACTATCACAGAGCAGGTGCATTTATACAGAGACTTGATTACACACAGGTGGATTCTATTTATCACCATCAGTCATTTAGGACAACACTGGATCATTCAGAGATCCTCGCTGAACTTCTGGAGTGAGTTTACTGCACTGAAAGTAAAGGGGCCGAATAATTTTGCACTCACCACTTTTCAGTTTTTTAATTGCTAAAAAAGTTTAAAATATCCAATAGATTTCGTTCCACTTCACAATTGTGTCCCACTTGTTGGTGATTCTTCACAAAAAATTAAAATTTTATATCTTTATGTTTGAAGCCTGAAATGTGGCAAAAGGTTGAAAAGTTCAAGGGGGCCGAATACTTTCGCAAGCCACTGTATATATATATATATATATATATATATATATATATATATATATATATATATACACACACTAAATTACCAGAAGTATTGGGACTCCTGCCTTTACGCGCACATGAACTTTAATGGCATCCCATTCTTAGTCCGTAGGGTTCAATATTGAGTTGGCCCACCCTTTGCAGCTATAACAGCTTCAACTCTTCTGGTCCACAAGGTGTAGGAGTGTGTCTATGGGAATTTTTGACCCTTCTTCCAGAAGCGCATTTGTGAAATGTCAGGCACTGATGTTGGATGAGAAAGCCTGGCTCGCAGTCTCCACTCTAATGTGAAGGCCACTCAAGTTCCTCCACCCCAAACTCGCTCATCCATGTCTTTATGACTTTGCTTTGTGCACGGGTCCAAATCATTTGATGGAGGGGGGATTATGGTGCGGGGTTGTTTTTCAGGGTATGGGCTTGGCCCCTTAGTTCCAGTGAAGGGAACTCTTAAGATGTCGTCATACCAAGTCATTTTGGACAATTTCATGCTCCCAACTTTATGGGAACAGTTTGGGGATGGCCCCTTTTTATTCCAACATTACTGCGCACCAGTGCACAAAGCAAGGTCCATAAAGATTAGCAAGGGTGGTGGAAAATGAACATCAAGTACAAAAAATCACATTATAATAGTAACTAAAACATATAAAATGAAGTGTAACAATCTAAAAAATAACAATTCCAAAGTGCTATAATGGTGTGAACCTCCCAGCTAAAAAGTTTTTGCACTTGAAGTTAATTTGTATTGCAATTATCTGTAGAGGGGTTTCCACCATCCTTGCTAAGTTTAAAAAAAAATATTATGTCTTATTATCATTTTGATGTGTATTGCATATGAAATCACATATCACTGGAATTATTGCACTTGTAGTTAATCTGTATGGCAAATATCTATAGGAGGGGTTTCCACCATCCCTGCTAAGTTTACTTTTTTATTTATTTTTTCAGTTTGATTTGTATTATATGTGACGCTACATATCACAGTGACCGGTATTGTAATAATATTGAAGTTTACTGAGATCTCCATACATTAGAGGGTTCCACAATTATTGTTAAGTTATTGATTAGTAAGTTAGTGCTGCACTTTTTTTTGTGGTGTGGGAACACATAACAGTGCTTAGCAGCAAGTCTTTTACTGACACTTTTTGATTCCCCTCCAGTAGTTTATTGTAAATAGTAGTGTGGTAATTATCTATTATACTAAAGATCGACAGGTGGCATTAATAAACAGAGGGTTTTCAGTTGTGCCCCACCAGGCCAGCCCCCATAGACAATGTGCCTGGCTGCTGAGTTCATCTCCCCATCCTTGCACTCAGTGCACTGATGGGCACTGGATAGAAGCACTGATAGGCAGCACTCATGGGCACTGATAGGCAGCACTGATAGCCAGCAATGATTGGCAGCACTGATGGGCACTGATTGGCACTGATAGGTGACAATGATTAGCAGCACTCATGGGCACTGATAGGCAGCACTGATTGGCAGCACTCATGGGCACTGATGGCCACTGATAGGGGGTACTGGTTGGCAGCACTGATTGGCAGCACTGATAGGCACTGCTTGGTGGCACTGATAGGTACTAATTGGCAGCACTGATTGGAACTGATGGGCAGCACTGATGGGCAGCACTGGGCACTGATATGCAGCACTGATAGGCAGCACCGATGGGCACTGGTAGGCAGCACTAATGGGCACTGATTGGCAGCACAGATGGGCACTGATAGGCTGCACCGATAGTCAGCACTGATGGGCACTGATTGTCACTGATAGATGCTACTGATAGGCAACACTGATTGGCAACACTGATGGGCACTGATAGATGGTACTGATAGGCAACACTGATTGGCAGCACTGATAGGTGGCATTGATTGGAAGCACTGATTAGAAGCACTGATTGGCACAGATAGGTGGCATTGGTTGGCACTGATAGGCAGCACTGATTGGCAGCACTGATGGGCACTGATAGGCAGCACTGATGGGCAGTGATAGGTGGCACTGATTGGAAGCACTTATTGGCACTGATTTAAAGCACTGATTGGTACTGATAGGTGGCATTGGTTGGCACTGATAGGCGGAACTGATTGGCAGCACAGATGCACACTGATAGGTGGCACTGATAGGCAGCACTGATGGGCACTGATTGATGGCATTGGTTGGCACTGATAGGCAGGGCACTGATTGGCAGCAATGATTGGCACTGATAGGCAGTACTGATTGGCATTGATAGGTGGCACTAATTGGCACTGATAGGTGGCATTGGTTGGCACTGATTGACACTGACATGTGGCACTGATTGGCACTGACAGGGGGCACTGATTGTTACAGATAGGTGGCATTGGTTGGCACTGATGGGCACTGACAGGTGGCACTGGTGGGCACTGACAGGTGCCACTCATGGGCACTGATTGGCACTGACAGGTGGCACTGATGGGCACTTTCAGGTGGCACTACTGACAGGTGGCACTAATGGGCACTGATTGGCACTGACAGGTGGCACTGATGGGCACTTACAGGTGGCATTGATTGGCAATGACATGTGGCACTGATAGGTGGCATTGGTTGGCACTGATAGGTGGCACTGATGGGCATTGATAGGCGGCACTGGTCTAGAAGAGGGAGAGTTTAACATTGAGCAGTCAGCGAGGCACGTAAGAGCAGCTCAGTTCGTGAAACTGTAATGTAATGTCACTGCTTGCAGAGACTAGCTGTCAAAACTCTGCGCTGATTTTAGGGGGGGGGACGACAAACAGCTAGCCTATCAAACACAAGCAAACGGGATAGGGGCTGGGCAGGCTGCTCCGTGTATGTGGCTCGCCCCCTTTCTTAAGCAGCCCAATCATTGGCTGGTGTTTGGTAGCTGATAGAAAGGGGCGGAGCCACATATGCAGAGTGGCCTGCCCAGCCCCTATCCCGTTGGCTTGTGTTTGATAGGCTAGCTGTTCAGTCCTGCGCACCCCCGACATCAGCACTGAGTTTTGACAGCTCGTCTATGCAAGCAGTGACATTACCATAGGCGTGCGCACGGGGTGTGCCTGGGCACACCCTAATGTGTGTCCAGAGATCTGCTGTAAAATGCTGCAAGAGACTGTATAGCGCGCTGCCTGTGAGACAGTTTGCCGTTGAGAAGTCAGGGGGGCATGTATGAGCCACTTAGTGCTTGAAAATGTAATGTAATGTCACTGCTTGCAGGGACGAGCTGTCAAAACTCGGCGCTGATGTCTGGGGTGGGCGGGACCGAACAGCTAGCCTATCAAACACAAGCCAACGGGATAGGGGCTGGGCAGGCCGCTCCCTTTCTATCAGCTATCAAACACTAAGTGCCACCTGTCAGTGCCAATCATTGCCACCTGTCAGTGTCCATCAGTGCCACCTGTCAGTGCCAATCAGTGCCACCTGTCAGTGCCAATCAGTGCCACATGTCAGTGCCAACCAATGCCACCTATCAGTACCAATCAGTGCCCATCAGTGCTGCCTATCGGTGCCAACTATCAGTGCCATTCAGTGCTGCCTATCAGTGCCGCCTATCAGTGCTGCCAATCAGTTTTGCCTATCAATGACAATCATTGCTGCCAATCAGTGCCCATCAGTGGTGCCAATGAGTGCCAATAAGAGGCCTCTAGTGCCACCTATCAGTGCCAACCAATGCCACCTATCAGTGCCAATCAGTGCTGCCTATCAGTGCTTCCAATCAATGCCACCTATCAGTGCCTATCAGTGCTGCCTATCAGTGTCCATTAGTGCTGCCAATCAGTGTTGCCTATCAGTGCCATCCATCAGTGCCCATCTGTTCTGCCAATCAGTGCCCATTAGTGCTGCCTATCAATGCCCATCAGTGCCACCCATCAGTGCTGCCCATCAGTGCTGCCTATCAGTTCCAATCAGTGCTGCTAATTAGTGCCTATCAGTGCCACCAAGCAGTGCCCATCAGTGCCAATCAGTGCTGCCAACCAGTACCGCCTATCAGTGGCCATCAGTGCCCATGAGTGCTGCCAATCAGTGTTACCTATCAGTGCCAATCAGTGTCCATCAATGCTTCCAATCAGTGCTGGCTATCAGTGCTGCCTATCAGTACCCATGAGTGCTGCCTATAAGTGCTTCCAATCAGTGCATTAAGTGCAGGGATGGGGAGATGAACTCAGCAGCCAGGCACATTGTCTATGGGGGCTGGCCTGGTGGGGCACAACTGAAATCCCTCTGTTTATTAATGCCACATGTCGATCTTTAGTATAATAGATAATTACTATTTACGATAAACTACTGGAGGTGAATTTAAAAAGTGTCAGTAAAAGACTTGCCTCTAAGCACTGTTATGTGTTCCCACACCACAAAAAAAAGTGCAGCACTAACTTACTAATCAATAACTTAACAATAATGATGTCACCCTCTAATGTATGGAGATCTCAGTAAACTTCAATATTACCACAATACTGGTCTCTGTATTATAATACACATCAAACTTAAAAAATAAATAAATGAACTTAGCAGGGATGGTGGAAACCCCTCCTATAGATATTTGCCATACAAATTAACTACAAGTGCAATAATTCCAGTGATATGTGATTTCATATGCAATACACATCAAAATGATAATAAGACATAATATTTTTTTTAACTTAGCAAGGATGGTGGAAACCCCTCTACAGATAATTGCAATACAAATTAACTTCAAGTGCAAAAACTTTTTCGCTGGGAGGTTCCCACTATTATAGCACTTTGGAATGTTTATTTTTTCCACCACCCTTGCTAAGTCTATGTCTTTATGGACCTTGCTTTGTGCACTGGTGCTCAGTCATGTTAGAACAGGAAGGGGCCATCCCCAAACTGTTCCCACAAAGTTGGGAGCATGAAATTGTCCAAAATGTCTTGGTATGATGACACCTTGAAAGTTCCCTTCTCTGGAACTAAGCGGCCAAGCCCAAACCCTGAAAAACAACCCCAAACCATAATAATCCCCCTCCACCAAATGATTTGGACCAGTGCACAAAGCAAGGTCCATAAAGACATGGATGAGTGAGTTTGGGGTGGAGAAACTTGACTGGCCTTCACATTAGAGTGGAGACTGCGAGCCAGGCCTTCTCATCCAACATCAGTGCCTGACCTCACAAATGCGTTTCTGGAAGAATGGTCAAACATTCCCATAGACACACTCCTAAACCTTGTGGACGGCCTTCCCAGAAGAGTTGAAGCTGTTAGAGCTGCAAAGGGTGGGCCAACTCAATACTGAACCCTACAGACTTAAGCCTTGTACACATGATCTGATTTTCCGATGCAAGTTTTGTGATGACAGGCTGTTGGTGGAAAATCTGACCGTTTGTACGCTCCACCGGACAATTGTTGTTTGATTTTCCGCAGACAAATGTTGGATGGCAGGCTTTAAAATTTTCCACGACAAATGTCTGTTGTCGGATAATTCCAAGCGTATATACACAAGTCCGTCGGACAAAAGTCCAAAGTACAAACACGCATACTCGGAAGCAAGGACGAGCTGGAAGCGGTCGGTCTTGTAAACTAGCAATCGTAATGGAGAATAAACATTCGCGACGCGGCAAATTATGAAATCTTGAAATGCAGCGCACAATTATCTTCTTCTTTATTTAATGACGCTGCTTTGCTGGTGATACTGATGGAGTTATGGCAAACTAGTTTTCAAAGGTTTGTTTTTTCTAGTGATACCACGTATAATATTATTATGCTTGTTATTTTTTTTTTTTTGGTGCAAGTTACCACAACACCATTATCCCGTAGTTTTTAAGATCAAAGATACAACTATGTTGGTGTCCCTTGCTAATTTTACATTTTATTTTTTTAAATGTAACTGCCTACTCCCAAACTGTCATTTGAAGTAAAACACATAGCCAAGTATTATTCTACACAATTTTTTTTATTGTGCATTAAAAAAAGAAAACAAATAAAATTAGACATGCTATCTGCCAAAAGAACTTAACATAAAAGAGCATTCTATGCATCCAAAAATTTAGAAAATATAACAAAATTAAATCATTATTCAACTAAAAATGTAAATAAAAGCCTCATGCATGTGTCCTGCTTCTTAATATAGGTGGACATCAATGCCAAGAGTTGGTAAAAGCAGAAGTTCGTCATCCGGAGATAATTCCGAAAATCATCCGGATTATTCTCCTGGAGCTCCCGCAGCAAAGGCATATGACAAAATTGGCCACAATTAATAAAACAACCAATTTTTGATCCAAGAAATCCTCCTGCTCCTGTTCCTGGATGGCACTTGAGTCAAAGCAATAACTCCAAGGCCAATAATAAATAACACGTTATCTCCTCCGAATCTGCAACATGGCTGGTTGATGAATGGCCGTTCAGAAAGGAACCGAAAAGAGCAAAATGAAAAGCGCGAATCAACACTCACTAAACTTCTACTAACACGAAATTAGCAGAAGGAGCCCAAAGGGTGGCGCTAAGAGCTGAAAAACCACGTAGTGCGTCACTACGTTAATGTTTTTTGGCCGACATTTGTGTGCCATTTGTATGCAAGACAAGTTTGGGGCCAATGCCCTTTGGACAAAATTCAGAGGTTTTGTCTGCGGAAAATCCGATCGTGTGTACAAGGCTTTAGAATGGGATGCCATTAAAGTTCATGTGTAAAGGCAGGCGTCCCAATACGTCTGGTAATTTAGTGTGTATGTGTGTATTTATATATATATATATATATCTGTGTGTGTGTGTGTATATACATATATCTGTGTGTGTGTATGTATATATATATATGTATATATATATATATATGTACGCATGTGTGTTTGAGCTTTGGGGTGCACACCCCAATGCAATAGGTTGCACACGCCTATGACACTAACCAAATCCTTGATCTAACCTCTAATGCTAACTCAGCTGTTGGAATACCATGCTTACCTCACTGGGTGCAATAGCTATCAAGACCAAAGGCACACAGTCCTGTGCAAAGATCTCAAAGCACCAAAATACCAGCACCTAAAGCAAAATACCAGCACCTAAAGCACGAGAGAGCTAAGCATAGGCAAATAACACTTATGCCCTGTACACACGATAGGATTTTCCGAAAACTAAATCCATGGATTTTTTTTCCCGACGGATATTGGCTCAAACTTCTCTTGCATGCACACGGTCACACAAAGTAGGCCGGAAATTCCAAATGTCAAGAACGCGGTGACGTAAAACACATACGACGAGCCGTATGAATTAGAGCGCACTCCTAAACCTTGTGGACAGCCTTCCCAGAAGAGTTGAAGCTGTTATAGCTGCAAAGGGTGGGCAACTCAGTATTGAACCCTACAGACTAATGCCCCGTACACACGGTCGGACATTGATCGGACATTCCGACAACAAAATCCTAAGATTTTATCCGACGGATGTTGGCTCCAATTTGTCTTGCATACACACGGTCACACAAAGTTGTCAGAAAATCCGATCGTTCTGAACGCGGTGACGTAAAACACGTACGTTGGGACTAAAAACGGGGCAGGAGCAATAGCTTTCATCTCTTTATTTATTCTGAGCATGCGTGGCACTTTGTGCGTCGGATTTGTGTACACACGATCGGAATTTCCGACAACGGATTTTGTTGTTGGAAAATTTGGGAACCAGCTCTCAAATTTTGTGTGTCAGAAATTCCGATGGAAAATGTGTAATGGAGCCCACACACGGTCGGAATTTCCGACAACAAGGTCCTATCACACATTTTCCATCGGAAAATCCTATCGTGTGTACTTGGCATTAGAATGATAATAATGAGAACCATAAAGCAGATAGGGTAATTGAAGGAAAGGATCAGTGTACAGAACAGTGTCCGCAAATCAGATGAAGAGAAAACCAATAAGTCAGGGCCAAAACAAGAACCACCTGGGTTTAGGACAGGTGGCTAGGAGTCACAGGTCAGAACCAGTTTTTGTTAGCCATCTATGTACAAAGATAACTGCACCCAAGAATGAAGAAACTATTTCACATGCAATGACGAAATGGCCTGTAACTGGGATTGGGGCTTAGCCAGCGAATGTGCATGAGCAGCATGAGACCATGCATGGGAACTACAGGACTGAGCAAGTCTGGTTATGTATCTGTGAGCACAAACTGGGTGCACACCAGTAGACACTGGAACAGAAGAAGCAAGTAAGGACCAAACAATACATGAAGTACCAAGGCTATACATTGCTGTACAATAAAAGCTGGAATGATACAAGGCAAAAGGCAAACCAGGTAAGACAAATTAGTGTCAAGGATAACTACTGTGCAGGTTAGGATAACTAGGTATGTACAAAAGGGAAAATAACACACAAGGATAAATGCACGGCAAAGCTAGATAAGTATGAATACAAGGCAATTTTCAAGGACTCTTGAATCACAGGACATAATAGCACAGCACAAAGCCAGAAGTATGCTTAGACATCTTGTGGAACAGGAGGAAAGAATAAATAGCTACCCAACAGCCAGACAAAAGTACACAATAATCAGAAGTGCAAGGCAGAGAAGTGTAATGCCGCGTACACGCGGTTGAAATTTTCGTCTACAAAAGTCCGACGGACTAAAGCTGGCTGACAATCCGATTGTGTGTGGGCTTCCCTGGACTTTCAGCGGACTTTTCCAGCCTCAAATCTGACGGACTTTAGATTTGGAACATGCTTCAAATCTTTACGTCGTAACTACGCCGGACCCAGAAATCCGCTCGTCTGTGTGCTAGTCCGACGGACAAAAACCCACGCTAGGGCAGCTATTGGCTACTGGCTATCAACTTCCTTATTTTAGTCCGGTGTACGTCATCACATACGAATCCGTCGGACTTTTGTGTGATCGTATGTAGGCAAGTCCGTTCGTAAGAAAGTCTGCTGCAAGTCCGCCAAAAGTCTGTCGGACAGGCTGTCGGACTTTTGTAGACAAAAAGTCCGACCGTGTGTACGCGGCATTACCTGCAAAGCGACCAGGTCCTAACACAGTGCTCCCAGCAAGTGCAGGACTCCTTTTTGCACCTGGGGTTTAGCCTGGGGATCTCTGTCTGGAAATATTTGTTTTTATTACTGCATACAGTAGCATGTACATCAGTTGGTGCTGGTATTTTCAAGAGGTGCTTTGGGGGCCAAGAGGACATGTAAGTCCTGCAGTTACCCCATCCTTTCCCTGTTGTAAAATGTCTCTTATGCTAAAGCACCCCTTATCACTCAAATCACACCACACCTTAACCCTTAAAGAAGATTTAGAGTTATCATTTTTATTTTACAGTTCTGACCAATGAGGGACAAAGTACATGTAGTACTTTGTCCCATGTTTTTTTCTTATTTATTTTATTTATTTTTATTTTTATAAATTGTGTTTTAAAAAAAATAAAATTTTGATGACTTTTATTGCTGTCACAAGGAATGTAAACATCCCTTGTGACAGTAATAGGTGGTGACAGGTACTCTTTATGGAGGAATCGGGGGTCTAAAAGACCTCCAACCCCTCCTTTGCACTTCAAAGTATTCAGATTGCTGAAAACCGGGATTCTGAATACTGTGTATTTTTTTAAAACCAGCGCCATTGGCACCCAAGTAAACGGGAAGTGACGTCATGACGTCGCTTCCGCGTTTACAATTAGAAGGCTGGAACAAAGCCACCCATGGCTTCATTTCAGCCCGCCCCCAGCCGCCGGAGGCATCCGATTGGTCACGGGGCCTCCCGATGGCACGGAAGGGCCGGTAAGAGCGGCGGGAGGGGGGGACGTCCCCTCCCGCTCCTCCGGTATAATAGCCGAGCGGCTTTTAGCCGCATCGGTTGTTATACTCGGATAGCCGATCGCCCGCTGTAAACAACGGTACCGGGATGATGCCTGCAGCTGCGGGCATCATCCCGGTATAACCCCGGAAAGCCGAGTACGCACATTTGCGTATGCTCGGCGGGAAGAGGTTAAAAATAACAACCTGCCCCCCTTCCCCTTGCTCCATGGTTGATCCGGCAACAACTATGAAGGAGACGACTGATTCATAGCTACAGCTTGTTTCAGCTGTGTGCACTTTCCTGAGATAAGCAATGGCAAGAAGAATTCAGTGGCTGAAAAGTCCCCCTCTCTCTGCTTTCCTCCTGCCACTACTTGTGTCAGGAAATTTCTAGAACCCGAGATAAAGTGCAGCTATGCATCAGCCATCTCCTTCATAAATGTCGTCTGTTAACAGAAGGGTAGGGGGTCGGACTGGTATTCATACCGTAACTAGGACTAGAAAGCACTTCAAAACATGGGACAAAGGGCTACATTTACTTTGCCTTATAGGGGACAGAACTGTAAACGAAAAACCATAATGATATATACCATCGAGTGTTTTTTATATTTTATGAACAAGTTTAAAAAATCCCTGCTGATCCTGTCAGAAATCAACTAATAACTTCCTGTGGACTCCATAGTGTTAAGGTAAGTAGTGTTTTCCCTCCTGCACAGTTATCTCTGTGATCTACAAACCCCTTCAGGTTATACATAGAAGGGGGGGGGGGGGGTTGTAGTCATAGTGAACTCTCTGTCTTAAAGTGACAGTGCTGCTTTGCCATAGATAAAGTAGGGTGAGCGAGCATTGCCATCCTAAGATCTTAGATGACTCTGTCCCAAAACAGTGTGTGGTGACAGAAAATAGTGTAATCAGGTGCTAGGTCCCCTTTAGTTAGAGCCCTTGTGTAGTGATGTCATGGGTGACTCAGTCAAACTACACCATCTGCAAGAATTTGGGGCCTCATAGACAACTATTACAAAAGATTGCACACTGTCATGACACTGACGCTATGGGGGTAATACACAATAAGGATATGCAGACTTTTGAACAGGAGTCATTTCATTTGTTTGCTGGGTTTTGTTTTATGATTCTGCCATTCTGGTATGCAGGGCCAGATTAAGAGCATCATGGGCCTGGTGCTGAGGATTTTGGTGGGCCTTTTTATGTAAACAAAATGAAAATGCAAACATTTTTTGCTAAAACAAATTAAATATACTCTCACCAGTAATACCAGCCGTGCAGCCTCTGAGCAGCAGCAACACCACCAATACCAAAAATAATAAAAGAAAAAAACGCGCTAAAAAGCAAAATAGCAAAAAGAACTGCAGCTGCAACAAAAACCACAAATATCAATGTAGTGATAACTAAGAAAAATAAAATAAGTGCGCTTGCAATAAAGTGACATAAATAAGTGATCATAAATCATGTGTGACACCACCAATACCACCTGCTATGCAGTCTCTCACTAACAGCAACATAGGGCAACCACAGTTCCAAACTGCCTTTCAGGGACTTCCCCCCTTCCCAAAAAAAGATGAGGGGGGTGTAGTCTCGGGGTTGATGGGGAAATAGGTGTCGGGGTGATTTTTCGGGCAAATGGCTGGTGTTGGCACTTAAAATCATCCTGACATTATGCTTGATATGGCGTCAGGATGATCAAATTCCATTATTTCTATTACTACATTGTAATATAAAATGAAATAGTTCAACTCACCATAATGCAGAATCAGTGGGAACCTGAGCTTGTCACTTGCCACCAGATGCAGTGTGTCACTTGCCACCATCGCCTGCTGCCAGATGCAGCATGCCAGATGCCACCCATAGCCTGCCATCAGATGCAGTGTGCCACTTAACACCCGCAGCCTGCCACCAGATACAGTGTGCCACTTGCCACCAGAAGCCTTCCACCAGATACAGTGTGCCACTTGGCACCAGCAGCCTCCCACCAGATACAGTGTGCCACTTGGCACCAGCAGCCTGCCACCAGATACAGTGTGTCACTTGCCACCAGCAGCCTTCCACCAGATACAGTGTGCCACTTGCCACCAGCAGCTTGTCACCAGATACAGTGTGCCACTTGCCACCAGCAGCCTTCCACAAGATACAGTGTGCCACTTGCCACCAGCAGCTTGTCACCAGATACAGTGTGCCACTTGCCACAAGCAGCCTTCCACCAGATACAGTGTGCCACCTGCCACCAGATACAGTGTGCCACTTGGCACCAGCAGCCTGCCACCAGATACAGTGTGTCACTTGCCACCAGCAGCCTTCCACCAGATACAGTGTGCCACTTGCCATCAGCAGCCTTCCACCAGATACAGTGTGCCACTTGCCACCAGCAGCCTGCCACCAAATACAGCCACCAAATACATTGTGCCACTTGCCACCAGCAGCCTGCCACCAGATACAGTGTGCCACTTGCCACCAGCAGCCTGCCACCAGATACAGTGTGCCACTTGCCACCAGCAGCTTGTCACCAGATACAGTGTGCCACTTGCCACCAGCAGCCTTCCACCAGATACAGTGTGCCACCTGACACCAGATACAGTGTGCCACTTGCCACCAGCAGCATGCCACCAGATATGGTGTGCCACTTGCCACCAGCAGCCTGCCACCAGATAGGGTGTGCCACTTGCCACCAGCAGCCTGCCACCAGATACAGTGTGCCACTTGCCAACAGCAGCATGCCACCAGATACGGTGTGCCACTTGCCACCAGCAGCCTGCCACCAGATACAGCGTGCCACTTGCCACCAGCAGCCTGCCACCAGATACAGTGTGCCACTTGCCACCAGCAGCCTGCCACTCCCTCCAGGACTCTGCCCGGACAGATAGAAGGGACAGGGCCTGCATAGTCAATCAAATCCCTGGAGCCCCCACCCCTCCTGAGCTGGGATGGTATGGCCGTGTGTGAAATGAATGCCAGGAGTATTGATCAGACCAAGTTCTACAGGGGAGGGTATTGTGTGTTCAAATCTTTGGGCTCACATCAGTGTGCTGCAGTCGGCCGCACTGCTTATGTATCTGCAGTTTTAGCTGCAGTCCTATTGATATATATCAGGTTGCAGGTTTTTGTTGCATTTTCTGACAGTGCGCCAAAGATGCAGCATGCAGGAATTTTGGTGAGCTTTCAGAAAATGCAGAAAAAACACACAACCTAATAGAAATCAATAGGACTGTGGGCAAAAAGCAGGAAAACTGCAGATACACCAGCAATGGGCCAAAACACAGCAAACCAGTGTGAACCCAATTAAAAGCACAAGGGACCGAGCACTACCGCAGGCTGATGACACAATTCTAAACACTTTGGCTGCAGTTATAAGAGCTACTGCTGGAGAAAAAAGTTAAAACGAGGGGAAGGGAGATAAGAGTCCAGTCACTGAGCTCACATTTGGATGGTCCCTGGAGGCTCATCACTCAGAGATATCCTGTTCACCTTCTATCTGCCGGTGTTCTGTTCATAATTTCCCACCCACACGGCTCCTTCACTGCTCACTGCACGGACTTCACAGAGGGAGAGGGGAGGGGAAAGGCAGAGCCGACTCAACCTCTCCCATTTGTGTAAGGGGGGGGAACTGTGCACTATGACATTGTAATAACCACAGTGAGTCAACACAGGTACAGCCAGACACCCCTACATTTACACACAGCTTCTCCTGTCCTATAGAAGTTTATGGACAGGAGATGTTACGGAAATATTTATACCTCACTTAAACGATTAACGATACAAATATAAGTGATTAAACCTTTGTCTATATAAAAATAAAAACGAGTGATAACAGGGAAAAAAGATAAAAATTACATTTATTTACACAGAAAAAGAAGGTTAGAATGATTAGAATTTATCATATATCTCTATAGTGTTGGCTCTAGGCTGCAAAGTTAATTCAAAGTTAATTCAGGCATAAACTCATAAATGCTTTCAATGGACATATACAAGATATACAAAGTCATAAGATAAATCCTAGGATTAAAAAAAAAGGTTAGAAAGAAAGATAGACATAGATACTTTACACAGACAGCATGTCCCTCAGATGTTCTCGGGCTGGACTGCCTGTAACCATTTAGCCCACTTCCTTTTATATGCATTCTCCACCAATCAGAAGATGCCACAAATGAAAGAGATGTCTCAAAATTCATGCTCGGACATTGCTGTTACAGTGCGACCCCCTCGGTGCCTACCAGTCTATGAATTAATGAACAATCTCCTTTGATCTCCCAGCCCAAACAGTCCCGACAGTAGTATGTTAATGGTCCCTGGTGAGTTGATTACCACCTAGGGGACCTTTCCTGATTCTCATCAGTGTATTGGAAGCATGTTAATGGCCCCCTGAAGAATGAATGCCTTAAGGTCTGCCAATACCCTTTAATCTAATCAACACCTCTAGGGCTTCTCGGGTTCACACCAAGGTAAACATATGTCTCAAGGTGAGCTTTGTTCTATCATGATATTAAGAAACATTCCCATATATGAAACATATATATACCCACACATAGATACCCACATATACACGCAGATACATATATATATATATATATATATATATATATATATACATACACATATACATATATATATATATATATACATACATACATACACACACACATCCTATGGGGCAAGGCAGTTTAAATTGGAGTCCTTGCAATGGTCCACTTGAATCTCATTGATATAAATATGATATCCAATATTTCCATCACATTTCCCCCTGAAGTTCATTCTTGAACTTATGTCCTCCTTCAATGATCTTGCACCCACCCACAACAGCCCAGAAGCCCCGACCCTTCCCCACCACCACTGCGGCCTCCTCTTCCTTTCTTGAACACGCCGGAACTCCTCAAAGTAGGCTTAAGATAGCAAAGAAATCCTGGTCCTTTGGCGCCTTCACATCCAAACCATGAGTGTCTGTATTGCAATGTTTCATCACTCCTCTGCCTTGGAGGAGCGGAACTCCAACATTGATGGCGGGATCCTGGCATATCTAGTCCTGTATCTTTGTAAGACCATGTAATGGTTGCATTGATTGGATCGGACCGCGAGACAGCACTTTTCAGCATGGTGAAGGAAAGTCCAGGAAAGTCTTATTCGTGACACATTTATCTCAAGAAATAACTTGGTGGTCGCTGCTTCTTCAGGTGGGGTCGGGCGGGTCTCCAGACAGTCGTGCATGAATACAAAAAGAGAGAGGAAAACGTTAGTGTACAGATATTGGAGAAATGCTGGACAGGAACAGAGTGTTGGCCATTAAGACTAAATACTCATAAAGGGGGTAATGTGGACGAGTAGAGTGGGTTCCCCACAGGGTACAGAGTCTGAGCAACAGCCAGTATCATCCATGGCCCTTGATGGTAGGGATAGACAATACTGTCTGTTATTGCCAGGTCCCTGGGTTCACCACACCTGCTCACGGGGCTCAGGTTAAAGTAGTAGGTAGACTAGGGGAGGTGAAATTACATTAAGACATAAAACTGGATGTCCAGGGATACTTTAGTTAAAATATGGTCTTTTTTAATAAATAAGTCTTTTTTTTAAACAACAATGATATGACTGATGTCTTAATTACATTATCTTGAGAAGATAGATGATAGAAATCAAAGGAAAAAAAAACTCAGAGAGCATAATATTAAAGAAGAAAAAGGAATGGAAGAGAGGTGAGTAATGAAAATGAACAGGAAAAATAGTGGAAATGAAAAAAAGAACAAAAAACGAAAAAAAACTACAGATTGAACGCTGCTCCAACCAAGACTGTTAAAGAGCCTTGAATCTGTATATATAAAAAAAAAAAATGAATACATTGGTTAACAAAAACATAATAAAAAAAAATAAAAACAAAAAAACAAAACAAATGTTTTTCTAAAAAAAAAAACTCCTCTCCCATTAACAGTATTTTTGCAGGTCAGGTACGGTACATAGATATTAACAACAAAGGGGAGAGAAAAAAAATAAAAAAAATAAAAAGAAGTTAAAAATTATAAAAAAATGATTAAAACTTTTGGAATTTAGGTAAACCTGACTGCACTTTATTACTAAAAATTGAAGAGGCTTATCCCTGGAACAAGAAAAATATAGTTCTAGGGTCCTCTCTTACATGTGCAACTTCTTAGTACTGGTCTGGATTGGATCTGGCTTCCTCAGAGATTTGTTTCTGAGTTAGTGGCCTTTCTGTTCCTTGAGAGAAGATACCTTGTTGAGGTACACATTCTCATAGCTTTGACATTCATTCTCCTGATAGTAACGCACATTATTACCTGCATCAGGAAAAGCAATAAGGCTGCACAGGTTAGGACAACAACAGGGTGGAGCAAAATGTTTAGGAAAGCTGTAGCGTTCGGACTATACCCAAATAAACTTTCCCACCAGGAAATCTTAGCGTCTGCATCTAAAGCGTGGGATACTTGGATCAGTCTATTTTGATCATGGGTGAGTCGTATGGTGGCTTGTTTTTCAGCATCTCTTAGTACATTTAGTATTTCATCCTGTTGTCCGAAATCCATCAGCCAAGCTTTTAACTCAGCCCCAAATCCCAGAGGAAGTTTCTGTAAATGTATGGGGGTATCAGGTTTGATATCAAGCCTTTTCTCTGGGGTAATAGGGGTCCGCCCTTGTGTCCCTGCTATATCTATTCCAAGGACAGGGGAAGATGTGCAGTAGACTCCTTGAGGTAACGTACCACGCTGAGTACAGTTCAACCCGTAGGCAGAATATAGGGCATCACTGGACGTTTGATACCAGCACCAATACCCTTGGCCCAAGTATTTTATATAAGGTTGGGACATTTCCTCGGCATCCATGAGACATGACCCTTCCCTGTGCCAGCATTGTTGTCTCATGATCCTATCCTGTTTCCCTTGGCATAACACAACCCCTTCCTTTCTCCAGCACCCATCAGTATCAATCATTTGAGGTTGTCTGGACTCATAAACCATCAGATCATGATGGACTCGGGGGTGTAACACGGTAGAGCCCGATAGGATAGTACCCAAATTGACTGTGGTATAAGCACGATGCTCAGTCCCTGCAACCGGAATCAGGGATGAGACTGTGCAAGTCAGGTTTTTACAGCCATGGAATTGAGTCATCCACCAATCCATATGACTCATAGCAAACTTGGATACTACCCTACCTGCTTGTTTTCTCAAATTTAGTGGAAATTGTCCTGCTGAAAAAGAAGCAATCATTACTCTGAGGTCTTGGGACAATTCTGATTGTACCTGGGTGCAAGATAAAGCAAGTTGGATGCTTTCCTGTACTTTGGATAAACCCGCTATCAATCCTGTGAATTTCTGTTTCATTACCTCAGATATTGAGGCAGTAGCATCGATATGCGCATGTTGTAGATTTTCGAGGATATGATTCACGTCTAGCTGCACCTTGACCCCTTCTCCAACATGTTGTGCCAACCCTCCCAACTTGTTTCTGAGTATTTCCAAATCCATAGTGTTTAGGCTACCCAGGGCAACACCCCCTGCTCCTAAGGCAGTCTCTGTTAGACCTCTCTTTACTCTAGTGTGGGAATATTCTGAATATCCCGACTGCAGCCACCCCTTCAACATGTATACCTGATTCTTTGTGAAGGCTGCACACCGTTTATCCCACTTATCAACCCGGAAATCAGATAAGGTTATCCTCCAAGTATATAACATAAATTGCGTGTCTGTTAATACCGTCCAGTGAGAAGAGAGTAAAGGGATGACTAGATCTGCTGCCTTCACTATAGGAGCCTTACAGGAGTCTGAACTAATTTTTGCTGGCACAAGAACATCTAATTCATTGGGTACCCGTACAACTGTCACACAGATTTTTCCTCGCCCCTTCCAGGGATACCAACGTTTAGGATCAATAACTGGGGTACTGATTCCGGGAAACATGTCATCATTCCTAAGCTTTGTCATTTGCATAAAGGTCCAACAGCCTTCGTCAAATGCGTTGCAGAATGGCCACACAAATGGGCCATCTAGATGTAAGTCTAAATCCAAATCATATCCTTGGGGATCCTGCCAGTCTACAGTCATATGCACGCCTCTCATTTCTTCATTCATTGGCCTTCCATTCATCCACTCATTCACACTAGGCAGATCCACACCATTGCATAAAACATCCCACTTCCATGGGTTTGGACTGTTAAAAGCCAAGGACTGATTTGGGGGCCAATAAGCGGTGTCAATAAAATAGTGACCCTCTGTATCAGGGGTCACAAGTTTCCCTCATTACTTGCAACACAAAGGCATGTATGGACAGTCTTGGTTGTAAATCCAGGACCTCATACTGTTTGTTTTTAGCATCGGTCCTAATTTTTAGGATTACAGTGTTTGTATATTTGGTAGAAAGAATCACATTTGCTCGTTCATACCACATAGCCTGATGGGCGCTACTACAATTCAACTGCAAGACAACCTTTTTCTTTGACAGATAGTTTAGTGGATGTGTCTTCCTATCATAGGTGGGCCTTTTAGTGATTAAGATCTCAAGGGTTCCCTCCGCGGGGTGGAAACACTTATCCGCTAGTGACCCTTGAACAAGTTCTGGGAAGTCATAATAGTACCTCTTATGTTCTTTCTCTTCCCCCTGATTGAAGATAATGTAAACAATATACCACCCTTCATAGTTCTCCCCTGTGGGATCTACGGGATATAACTTGCTATTTTTGCATTTTATCCTCCATAACTCTGACCCCTTGGTTAAGTTTGTTATGGACATTTCATAGGTCTCGGTATCGAGATCTACAAACATCCTCTGGGTAGATTGACTGTCATTTGATCCTTTAGGAAAAATTCCTGGGATTAGACATTCCATATCCTTGGGGTCCCAATCTCCTTCACACAAGGCAACGTAGTCATCTAGGTGATATGTTACATACATTGTGGTATCAGGGCTCTCTCTTACCACCTGCTGTATTCGTTCCCGCTCATCTGGACTGGTCTTCCAGTACGCAAGACTGCAAAGCCTATCTAGTAGATACCCTGCATCAATGTCCCCAAAGGCTGTATGGAATCTGTAAGGGTGGGGATCGAGGCCGGTGGTATGTTCTAGGAAGGTCCCATCAAAACCCATCCCTGCTATGGCATGAATGAGTATATACCCATGAAAGTACATTGGGTATCTGGGGAGAAGTTGTCCTTGTTTGTACTCGGCCTTATGGATCTGTGTGTGACTCCACCCCTCAGGTTTTATTACCCATTTACTATACTCCTTCGGTGGGATCCAGGGTACAGGCTCTGTTTGTATTTCCTGCTTAGGAGCTGGTGTTTCTTGAGCAGAAACGAGAACATACCAGCTGAGTAAACCTAACAATAGGGAAGATGTGCCCATCCCACCCACCTTCCTAAATCTCCTTCTGAACTTGTTTGCAATGCGAAGCATGCACCCAAGAGATTTTTCCCTCTATCTTCACTGAGGTGGGGGTGGTCAGCAATACCTGGTAGGGACCCTCAAACCTGGGTTCCAGTCCTCTTCGTTGAAATTTCTTGATTACCACCCAATCTCCAGGCTGTAGGGAGTGAGATTTACCGTCAGAATTTGGGTCTGGAATAGAAGAGAACACTTGGGCATGCAATTTGGTGAGCTGCTTATGTAATTCCTGCACATACATCTTTAAGGAACAATGCATTAATGTCATCTCTTGTGGAAAAAACAATCCTGTCATTGGGGGTCTCCCGAACAATATCTCGAATGGAGATAGCTTTTCTGGACCTCTAGGAGTATGTCGCATGGATTTCAATACCAGAGGGAGAGCTTGCACCCAAGTAAGGCGCGTATTTTCACAAATTTTGGCTAGTCTATTCTTGATCATTCCATTATACCTCTCAACCTTTCCTGATGCCTGTGGGTGATAGGGAGTATGGAACTTTTGTTCAATTTGGAGTCCTCCCATAACCTCAGCCATCACTTGACCTGTGAAATGGCTCCCTTGATCTGATTCTATGGTCTCCATTAGGCCATACCTGCACACAATTTCCTGCAATAGTTTCTTTGCGGTGACCGACGCAGTAGCATTGGCTACAGGCCAAGCTTCTACCCAACCTGAAAACATGTCCACACATACGAGAACAAATTGGAATTGTTGGCATTTTGGCAATTGAATATAATCAATCTGCAGTCTCTGGAAGGGGTACTGGGCTTTGGGCAAATGTTTAGTTGGAGTTTTGACAAGCCTCCCTGGATTATGTATCTGACATGTTTCACACCCATGACAGAATCTCTCCGCAACAGTGGTGAATCCGGGGGCCACCCAATGAGAGGTGATTGTGGAGACCATAGCTCCTTTGGACAGATGAGAGGGGCCGTGCGATGCCTCAGCCAAATATGAGTACAGTGCTGGAGGGGCACAGTACCTTCCATCCTCATGGGCCCAAAGTCCAGCTGTTTCTTTACATCCCTGGTCTCGCCACTTCTGTTTTGTCTTTTCGTCAGTTTGCACTTGCAATCTCTTCAGAACAGTCAAATCTACCTGATCAGGACTGTCGGAGCAAGGTGTGGTCATGAAGATTCCCACAGACTCAGTACCAGTTACAGCCGCTGCCTTTGCAGCAGTATCTGCTTTAGCATTCCCAAGTGAAACCTCATCCGTGCCTTTGGTGTGTGCGGCACATTTTAGGACTGCTATTTCCTCTGGGAACAAAAGTGCCTCAAGGACTTTCTTAATGAGCTCACCATGTTTAATAGGTTTTCCACAGGTGGTCAGGAAGCCTCTCAGTTTCCATAGTTGGCCGAAATCGTGACATATTCCAAAAGCATATCTCGAGTCAGTGTAGACATTGAGCTTTTTTCCTTTCCCTACTATGCAAGCTTGCATGAGAGCCATAAGCTCTGCCACCTGGGCAGAATGATTGCCAGGTAGTCTTCCTTGGAACAGGATTTCATCCTTGGTGACTACTGAATACCCAGTAACAGGGTGCCCTTCTTCAGTATAGAAGCGGGACCCATCTACAAAAACAGTGAGGTCAGCATTGTGGATAGGGGTGTCTCTTACTCTCTGTGCTTCACGATAGTGATCTTCCATTTCTGCATTGCAGTCATGGCTTTCTATTTCATCTTGCGATGTTTCTGGTAGCAATGTAGCTGGATTTAATTTTGCACACCTTTTGAGGGTAATATTTGTGGGCGTTAAAAGTGCCAGTTCATATTTGGTCAATCTTGCTGACGAAATGTGCTTTGTGGTCAGGTTCTGCATGACCACGTGAACCTCATGGGGTACATAAACTTCTAACGGGTTCCCTAGCACAATGTCTGCAGTTTTAGTCAGCATCTCAGCAGCTGCTGCTACTGCCCTCAGACAGGGTGCCATTGCATTGACAACTGTGTCAATCTGACAACTGTAATAGCCAATGGGCTTGTCATGTCCTCCATGGTCCTGTGTCAGAACTCCAGCAGCGTGGCCTCTAGACTCATGACAGTAAAGCTGGAATCCCTTGGTATAATCTGGCAGGCCCAAAACAGGGGCTTCACTGATTGCAGCCTTCAATGTCTGAATAGCATGTATTTGCTCTTCACTGAGTTCCAGTTTCCCCTGTATGTTTACAGAATCATAGAGTGGCTTACAAACATTGGACATTTCTGGTATCCATTGTCGGCAATATCCAACCAACCCTAGGAATCCCCTCAATTGTTTTGCATTTTGTGGCATTTTGCTATTCAGAATAGCCTTCTTTCGGTCTTGTGTTAAGTGTTTTTTTCCTTTGGAAATGCAATGACCCAAAAACACAACTCGGTCCATGTTGTATTGTAACTTGGCGGGGGATACCCTGCATCCCTCCTCTCCAAGGTGATTCAACAAGGAGATAGTGGCCTCTCTACATGCTTCTCTCGTGTCGCCTCCAATCAGCAAGTCATCCACATACTGAAGGAGAGTGATACCCTCCGGGCAGTGCCACCTGTCCAAGCACTCTTTCATTGCTTTGCTGTACTCGTTTGGGCTTGATACCATTCCCATGGGCAATCTACACCAGGTATATTGCTGCAGTTCAAAGCTGAAGGCAAAGAGGTATTGACAGTCAGGGTGGAGTGGTACCGTGAAAAAAGCATCCTTCAAATCCATAACTGTGAAATATTGATTAGAAGGGATGATGTTACTCAGAATAGTATGAGGGTTTGGTACCACTGGAGCATCCTCTTGGATGATTTTGTTAATTGCCCTCAGGTCTTGTACCATCCGATAAACGTTCCGGCCTGGTTTTTTCACAGGGTACAATGGGGTATTAGCTGGTGAGCTCACTTTCACCAGTATACCCTCCTTAAGGAGGTGTTTGATTTGGTCCCTAATTCCCTCCAATTGAGCCAATTTCAAGGGATACTGAGGTAATCTAGGAATTATAGCATCTGGTTTTAGTTTGATCCTAACAGGGGGACAGCGGATCATAAGTCCCGTGTTCCCCTCTTTAGCCCAAACATCTGGATTGGTGTTTTTGACTAAATCACTGGGCAAGCTTTCTGCAAAGCTTGCATCCTGTTCTAATTTAGACAAAGCAATGATGCTATCCCAGGTTTCTACCATTTGGTGTTGGCCAGGATCAGAAGGGATCTTTACTTCCACTCCATCCTCAGTGAATTGTATTTGTGCTCTCATTTGTGAGAGCAAATCTTTTCCCAGCAAATTGCAAGGAACTGAATCGCTCAAGAGCAGGGAGGCTTCAGTTTGAAAGGGTCCGACTCGAATTTTTGTGGGAGTGGTTTCAAATAGGGGATATGATATACCCCCTAGCCCAACTCCTCTCACGGTATTTTGAATGGGAAGATTCACCTCACTAGATTTTAAAATGGTACGAGCTGCCCCGGTGTCTGTTAATAGATTTAGGGTCTGATTATTTAAATGCATTTGTACATAAGCACTCCCTTGTTCATTTGTCGAGATTACAGGCAACACCGGGAGCTCTCCCCATCACTGGAGGTCTCTTCCAGATTCCTTCTCCTGTCGTGGTGGCCTATTTGGTCTTGCTGCTCTACAATCCTTCTTGAAGTGTCCGGGTCTGTGGCATTTGAAACAAACCAGTTTCCCTCTTGGTTTCTGTCCAAGATCTGCACTGTTCAACTGATCAGTGACAATGCAGATCTTTTGAGGTTTTTGTGACTCCCAATCTGCTATATTCCTTTCAATCGCAGTTGCAAGTGACAACAAAGAGGAGAGGGGCTTATCTCTCCAGTCTGGATTTGCAGTCATCAATTTTTCCCTGATGTTTCCTCTCAACCCGGTAATGAAGCTATGGATCAATACGGGGGATAGGGCACTGTTATTAATGTCCCCACCAGCTGATTCCACGGCTTGTTTAAAGTGATTGTAGTATGTCATACAATCTTCCTTTGGACCTTGGATCACTCCTGACACCTTGGTCCAAGACTGGGGAGGGTAGACTGTTTTAATCAACTGTGCTAATTGTTTAGTGAGTATATCTCCTTGATGGCTGGAGTCCACATACAGGGTTCGTGGAATATTGGTTTTACTAAGGATTTCATCCAAGTCCCCATCTCCACAAACCCTCTTCATTATTTGAAGCATATCACTCCAGTTTGCATTGTAGCTTGCCTGGATGTCCAGCAGCTCTTTGGCAAATTTAATAGGATCTGTCCTTGGATGGGGGATAACACTCAGAAATCCCTTCATCTCAGAGGGAGTCCATGGCACGTGATGTGTCATCTTTCCCTTGGATCTCCCACTGTTGTCATAGACCACCTGTTCTCTTACAGGATAGACAGATACGTCATCTGAAAAAGATATCAGTTGTGGATTGCTCTTTTGGGGTTCTGTCACAGAATCCCAATAAGACTGTGGACGATGGTTGCTGCCAGGTGGGGGCACTTTATCCAACTGCAAAGTGCCCTGGAGGGTGGCATTAACAGTCCCATGGTACACCGGTGTGCCCACATTGGGTGATATCCTTTCCCCATTAGAGTGACACCACACAGGTCCTTGCTGTGGGGTGCTAGTTACTTGGGGGTATAAAGGTACATAGGCTGTGTACTCTGTAGCAGAACTGCCAGTATTGCTTACAGGAGCAGGGTTGCTAGTTAACTGCCGTTTAGGGGAGAATACTGGCTCGCAGCCCGTAAATGGGGGATTACTATATTCGGGAGGGTCTTCCGTCAGAGGGGAAGAAAGTTTCCCTTTTGATGGTATCTGCTCTCTGGGACTAGGGAGATTTTTCTCCCCTGATTCCAGCACTCCCTCCCCCTGGTTTGCTGTGCTATCTCTTTCCTGTGGTTTCTTTTTTTTTTAATAATCAAAATTTTATTCGTTTATATGATACAAAATACATACATACATACTAAGAAAGGGGGGAGGGAAAGAGGCACAATTTATTGATTATGGTCTATAGTGATCTAAGACACGTATTGAATGAAGGGGAAACTCACTGATTTAAAGTAATAAGCACGTTTGGATATGGGGGGAGGAGTTGAGTAAAGTGGTATTAAAGATGAGAGGGAAGAATCACAGAAGGGAAAGGAGGGGGAGGGGAAGAAAGGGGGAAGAGGGAGAGAGGAAAAGGGAAGGGGAAAGGGGTTACTTTTTTTTTTATTTTATTTTTTTTTGTGTTAGAGTTTGGGGAAGACACTTATAATTTATAATATTGTTATTCACGTTTGTAGGTTAGGGAAAGGGAGTTGGAGCAATATAAGGATAGGGGTGGTTGGAGATACTAACAAGGAGGAAGATTGTGGATCCCTTCTTTTTTTTTTTTTTTTTTTTTGTCCTACCCTGGTTAAATGGGATATATGGGGTAACTGGTGTTTTGTTATTGGATCTTGGGTTGAAATTAGGGGTATAGTAAGTTGAACGAATGTTATTGTATGATGTACCGTATAAATGAATAAGTATGTACTTTCCTGTGGTTTCAATGTTTCACAGGAAGAGTTTTTCTGTGATTCATTGGGGGTTTTAACTGGGGTGTTAAACTTGGCAGCAAGTTGTAGCTTCCCCTTTTTTTTCATCTGCTGATAGATGACAATTCCTATCACTTTCTGAGTATCTGGCCAACAAGGACCGGGCGGCTGTATAAGGCCCCAATCCTGGCCATTCCTCATCATCCCCCTGTTCATCACTGTCACTACTCTGGGGATGTGGCTCTAGTGGCTGTCCCTGCTTGTCCCTACTCCGCAGCATCATCTGGTGTTTTTTCTCCTTAACTCCCACCGTAAAAATATTCACATCATCAGTTCTATGCATGGATTCTACCATCCACGCGCTCCACGCATCTCTTTCATTTGTTCGTGTCATCTTCCCGCGGTGATTGTACCACAGGGCTTCCCAAGCGTTTAGCTTAAAAGTACCTCTTTTAGAATACTTTTTCCCAGTCCAACTATCCCAATCTTGCAAATATTTCACAACCCAAGGTCCATATTTATCTATCATCTCTTCCCTCGGGGTCAAGTGGTAGGGTTCCTCTTTGAAGCGATTCGATTACCCATCCTTTACGGACTCCGGACCTTGAACTGATTCCCCCAACCTTTTTACAGGTTGCCTTTACTTCAGAGGTAGCTACTCTCTGACCAAGAATTGGGTTGACAGGTACTGCCCCTGTCACCCTTGCTGATTTTTTTTCGCTACTTGCCAGGCCAATTCCCTGTCCTGGCTATAGTCCTTCAAAAAATCAGCCTGGAGATTTCCCAAACTAAATAATAGTTTAATCCCCCCGTGGACTTTTCTGAAGTACTCTAAAAGAAATGCTTAATGAAAGGTTATTACTAATGATTAGCACGAACTTAGATAATCAGGACCCTATGCGTGCTTGTAGTACAGGAGGTAGTTAACTGATGCACACCTAATTGCAATACGATTTGTAGGAGTTACAACATTACAGATCTAATCACAGAGTTTACGATCCCCAGTTAGTAGTTTACACAGAAAGATAGATACATACATCGAAGATCATTCAGTGTGTACTAGGCCCACAGGTGCAATTCGATCTTAAAGACCGGGAAGCGTCTTGACCTAGACTCATGCAAGGGTCAACCAGAAGCGCTTGTTGGCAGAAAGGCCCAGATCCTACTTCTTTCTACTGCCTTCAAACGTCCAATCAGAACCCCTTATCATTCACGCAGACACCCTCCTGCAGTGTTGGCCCAACTGAGCAGGATGCCTTCTCATACACTCTCAGTACAATTTTATTTCACTTATACTGTTCATATCAGTCTCATCAAAGTATAAGTACAGACAAAAGGTTATATATATATAAACAATGTTCAAAGAAGCTTGCTAGTTTGGGTGTTCATACAGGGGAGACAGACATACAAACAAAGACATAAAAATGCTTACCGTTCCTGGAGTTAGACTTGTCCTCCACCCGCAAAATCACTCAAACGTGAAGCTTCCTCACACAGGGCACCATTTGTTATGGAAATATTTATACCTCACTTAAACGATTAACGATACAAATATAAGTGATTAAACCTTTGTCTATATAAAAATAAAAACGAGTGATAACAGGGAAAAAAGATAAAAATTACATTTATTTACACAGAAAAAGAAGGTTAGAATGATTAGAATTTATCATATATCTCTATAGTGTTGGCTCTAGGCTGCAAAGTTAATTCAAAGTTAATTCAGGCATAAACTCATAAATGCTTTCAATGGACATATACAAGATATACAAAGTCATAAGATAAATCCTAGGATTAAAAAAAAAGGTTAGAAAGAAAGATAGACATAGATACTTTACACAGACAGCATGTCCCTCAGATGTTCTCGGGCTGGACTGCCTGTAACCATTTAGCCCACTTCCTTTTATATGCATTCTCCACCAATCAGAAGATGCCACAAATGAAAGAGATGTCTCAAAATTCATGCTCGGACATTACTGTTACAGTGCGACCCCCTCGGTGCCTACCAGTCTATGAATTAATGAACAATCTCCTTTGATCTCCCAGCCCAAACAGTCCCGACAGTAGTATGTTAATGGTCCCTGGTGAGTTGATTACCACCTAGGGGACCTTTCCTGATTCTCATCAGTGTATTGGAAGCATGTTAATGGCCCCCTGAAGAATGAATGCCTTAAGGTCTGCCAATACCCTTTAATCTAATCAACACCTCTAGGGCTTCTCGGGTTCACACCAAGGTAAACATATGTCTCAAGGTGAGCTTTGTTCTATCATGATATTAAGAAACATTCCCATATATGAAACATATATATACCCACACATAGATACCCACATATACACGCAGATACATATATATATATATATATATATATTTATGGTCGGAGCCCTATGTCCGATATGGACATAGATAACACTTATAATAAAGATAAGACTTACCATCGGAAATAGACCTGGAAGTGTGGACTTACCATATGAAATGGACCTGAAAGTGTGCCTTGGTCTAATGGCCGGTATGCCAAAATAAGGGGGCATACCCTGGTTTTAAGAAATGATTATTCTGTAGAGAGAAATGAGATGAAATGAATGAAATGAAATGAATGCCTTGAAATGGGGATGGGAGGGTGGGTATCGCGCACAGGAAACCGACAAGCACCACAGGTGAGCGGGCTGCTTAAATACCCACCGGGCTCCTCCCATAAATTCAGGCCACCATACTGGCCTTCCTACTTATGGTCGGAGCCCTATGTCCGATATGGACATAGATAACACTTATAATAAAGATAAGACTTACCATCGGAAATAGACCTGGAAGTGTGGACTTACCATATGAAATGGACCTGAAAGTGTGCCTTGGTCTAATGGCCGGTATGCCAAAATAAGGGGGCAAAAACATTCAGGTAGGGGTATAATATATAATTGGTTTTCAGGTATTCATTGAGCCAATTTGGAGAATGCCTGTGCCATCTCTACTTGAGGATTGGGTATATACCGGGCGACGCAGGCTGATTTCCATCTGCCTAGTCTTTTGATGACGTGGTCTGGAACCCCCTGGCGGGTTGCTGCGGAGGCTGCTCCGATGCGGAAGGAGTGTCCAGAGTACTGACTGGGTTTAAGGTGAAGATTGCGGAGAAGTATCCTTATGTGTTTTACAAAGTGACATGCGTTTAAGGGTTTAACTGGGAATGGTAGAAGAGGACTGGTGTCCGATTGTTCAGGCAGGAGTGAGAGGAGACGGTTAAGTACGGTGACTGGACACCAGCTGTTATTGGTTCTGTAGAGGTGAATGTCCACTCCAGAGCCTGTTTCCTGGGTTTAAGAAACCTCGAGGTGAAAGATGAAATGGTCTTGGTGGCGAAGCAAGTGCCGTCTGCGTAATACTTGGTCTGTGGGGTGGTTATAGGTGAACCCGTAGTAAGCCAACTATATGGCTGCTTGTAGGACCGTGCTGGGCAGTAGACCGAATGGCGAAGTAGCCAGAATAGTCGACATATCCCTGAAGATGGGCCCCGTAATGGGTAAGCGCTTAGTACTGATCACTGGTTGTTGTTTCTGGATGCCCCTTAGGATGGCTCGTATAGCGTGTGATGAGAACAGTGAAGATTTTGTGGGGTCTTCCAGGGTCACGAAATGTTGTATGCCGGCTAGGTGTAGCCGAATGGTATTGTAAGATAAAGCCAGCTGAGTGTGGCAGTATGAAATGAAGGCCAGTACCTGTTTGACATCTATTGGTCCTTTACGGCAGGATGTGAGAAATTTATTGAACGCCTTTCAAGCTGTCTGGTAGGCTTTGAGTGTGTTATGAGAGAGTGAGTGATTGATGAGCTGCGTTGCTCCTTGTAAATGTTAGACTAGTCCAGGGTCAGTTGTGACCAGGCAGGGATAGGGGCCGACACTGGATCGGCTCCGGGAACCTGTTTGAAAAGGAGGTGTAGTTAGAACGTGGCAGTGCGTCAGCAGCTAAATTGTGTCTGCCTGGAATAAATGCACAGTGTATGTTAAACTGATGCTGTAAGAACAGTTGTACCAATCTGCGCAGGAAGGACATGACTGCTGGGGAATTGGACCTGCCTTTGTTGATGTCTGCCGTGGCCTGATTGTCGGTGGTGAAGACTACGGTTTGCCCTGTCCAATGGTGACCCCAGAGTTGTGCAGCTGCCACCATGGGATAGAGTTCGAGGAGGGAAGATGTTTTGAATAAAGCCGGGTATCAACAGTATCTGTTGAGGCCAGGGTCCTGAAAACCAATGATGGCCAAAAATTGCAGCGAAACCTGTGGTGGCTGCAGCGTCTGTCACCACCTGGGGTGACAGGGCTGAAACCATGGGTATAATTAGGGATATGCCATTCCGGGAGGACGGAATTCGTCCCATATAGATAGGTCCGCTATTGCTGCGGAGTCTAGATTTAAGATCTGATCGGGGTCTTGTGTTTCTGGCAGGAATCTCAGCAGGCGTGACACGAAGGTGCGGCCTTGTGGAATAATTCGTATGGCGAAATTCAGCATTGCCAGGAGAGATTGCAACTGCTTCTTGGTACACCCCTTGGTGTGGGTGAATTTGTGAAGGACCGCCTTAATGCGGGTTAGTTTGTCGAGGGGGAGACTGGCTTGCATAGCGCAGGTGTCTAAGTTGGCCCCGAGAAAGGTGATGTTATGTGCTGGGCCTTCTACTTTGTGCTCGGTGATGGGAAGATTGGGTTTTCCGAATATCGCTCTGAGTTTGTCGAGGTCTCCTGGGGGCTTGCTGGGAGGTTCTATTAGTAGGAAGTCGTCCAGGTAATGGATGACTTTTGTCACTGAGCCTTGTGTAACAGTATCCAAGCAAGAGACTGAGCGAATGTGTCGAAGATCCAAGGGCTGCTCTTCGAACCGAACGTCAGTTTTGTGGCCAAATAATATGCCTCCTTCCACTTGATGCCATGCCAGCACCAAAGGGATGGATGGATAGGCAGGAGCTTAAAGGCATCCGAGATGTCGGTTTTGGAAAGCCAGGCACCTGTACCTGCTTTGATGACTGCTTGTATCGGCATGTCTACGGAGGAATATTTTAGGGAGAATTCTTCGGAGGGAATCAGGGAATTGAGACTGGGGATGTGGGAAGAATGAGGCGCAGACAGGTGGTACCCCAAACGTAATTTATTTGTGAATTTGCCCTTGACAAGCCCCAAATAGGGCTGACTCTCCAAGTGCTGAAAGGGGGCTGAGTGAAAGGCCAATAACGTACTCTCGGTCTAGTTCTGTTTGTAAGAGCCGATCTATGGTTTGTTCGTCGATGGCTGCTGAACGAATATTCCCACATTCGTACGTACTGTGAGGTAGTGAAATGAGGCCTGTGAGAAAGCCGACAGAGGGGCCGTGAAGTCTTCGCTGCCGGCCTGTGACATGATTTGATCTGATGAGAATATCCTGTTTTTGAGCTCGTATATTTTTTTTTTTTTTTTTTTTGTGAGAACGAAATGATTCGAAATGTTTGCCTTGATGTTTGAAATGACTGAACTGCATGACAAAGGTCCGGCCTGGTCGTGTCGTGACTGATGCGACCGTGAACCGGGCTCTGGAGCATGTACTGAAATGAGGCAACAGAAAATATTGGTGCTCCTGGGACGAATCGGTGCTTGTTTGATGCATCTGGATTCGAATAGGAGTGCAGTATTAAATGAAATGAGAGAAATGATTGTTTTGACCGCGGCTCGAATTGGTTGTGCCGTGTTAGCGACTGGCAACTAACCGAGCTCTGGTATAGGTATGAAATGCGATCGGAACCAGTGATGCATGCCGTGACGAATCGGTGCACCTCAGATGCGACTGGTTTCGAAACGGTGATGCGTTGTGGGAGTGAAATGGTAGAAATTGCATGACAGAGATGTGGATCAATCCCCCGATGTCTGCGATTAGCTATGATCTGGACTCTGGAGCATGTGTCAGAAATGTGGCCAATCCTGGGCACGCCGAGACGAATCGGTGCATTTTCATGCGACTGATTTCATGTCGGAATGTGATACGTGAAAATGAAATGATAACCATGACAGAGGTACAAATGACTGATAACGTAACTCTGGAGCATGTATAGAAATGAGGCCAATCCTGGGGCATGCCGAGATGAATCGGTGCATTTCATGCGACTGAATTCATGTCGGAACGTGATACATGGAAATGAAATGATAACCATGACAGAGGTACGAATGACTGATAAAACGTAACTCTGGAGCATGTATAGAAATGAGGCCAATCCTGGGGCACGGCGAGACGAATCGGTGCATTTTTCATGCGACTGAATTCATGTCGGGACGTGATACATGGAAATGAAATGATAACCATGACAGAGGTACGAATGACTGATAAAACGTAACTCTGGAGCATGTATAGAAATGAGGCCAATCCTGGGGCACACCGAGACGAATCGGTGCATTTTTCATGCGACTGAATTCATGTCGGGACGTGATACATGGAAATGAAATGATAACCATGACAGAGGTACAAATGACTGATAAAACGTAACTCTGGAGCATGTATAGAAATGAGGCCAATCCTGGGGCACGCCGAGACGAATCGGTGCATTTTTCATGCGACTGAATTCATGTCGGGACGTGATACATGGAAATGAAATGATGACCATGACAGAGGTACAATTGACTGACAATAACGTAACTCTGGAGCATGTATAGAAATGAGGCCGTAATAACTGGGGCACACCGGAACGAATCGGCGCATCTTTGGTGCGACTGGATTCGAATCGGAGCGCGGTAGGTGACTGAAATGAGAAATGATTTGAAAATGTCAGAAATGAGTTTAGAAATGTTTTCAGAAATGAGAAATGATTTGAAATGTCCGAAATGAGTTCAGAAATGTTTTCAGAAATGAGAAATGATTTGAAATGTCCGTAATGAGTTTAGAAATGTCTCAGAAATGAGAAATGATTGGTATCGAACTAACTTGATTTGATAATTTACAAAATTGCGACTGGCTATGGCTGTCTACTGATACCGACATGCTAGAAATGAAGCGACGTCAGCGTCGCTGTGCTATCGAATTTGTAACATATCGAAAGTACGAGCGATATACATTGCAGTTTGTGAGATGCGGGTGAAACGAAATTTGAACTCACGGTTTAGTGACATGATATGAAAAACGAAAAGTCCGACGGGACCTTACCTGCGACAGCCAAGCCAGACGCGTGGTACAAACTATAAACGAAAACGCGGATTTCGAAAGTTTTGAGTACGGAGTATCGAATACGGGAACTTGCGAGGCAAGAACTTGCGGACGCTGGTATATCGAATAGTCGGCTTAGTGACGTATATCGCGCACAGGAAACCGACAAGCACCACAGGTGAGCGGGCTGCTTAAATACCCACCGGGCTCCTCCCATAAATTCAGGCCACCATACTGGCCTTCCTACATACATACACATATACATATATATATATATATATATATATATATATATATATATATATATATATATATATATATATATATATACATACATACACACACATCCTATGGGGCAAGGCAGTTTAAATTGGAGTCCTTGCAATGGTCCACTTGAATCTCATTGATATAAATATGATATCCAATATTTCCATCACAGAGAACATCGGGCTTATACTGCTGGCTGGGAGGGGCGATTTTAAGGCAGGGGCCTGGAGCTACAGCTCCTAAAGCCCCTATGTTAATCCGCCCTGCTGGTATGAACAGTTGAATATGAATCCCATAAGAACTAAAATAAATGTGTTTTGCCTGCTCACTCATGTTTTTTTTAAATAAAATGGTACATACTGTATATCACCAATTGTCCAAGGCTATGCAATCTTTTGAGCACAATTGTATTGTGCGATATAAATAAATTGGCACTGCCACCATTTTATTCTCTGGGGTCTCTGCTTTCAGAAAATATATGGGGGTTTGAAGTAATCTTCAGGTCTAAAAGGACGTTTTTATACATGTGCAAAATGGCTCTGGCAGCACAAGGTTGAGGCTCGGTTCACGCCTAAACTGGCCGCGGAACGCACAGCAACGTTCTCCGTCCCTGTTCTCCATTTCAGGGACGGATCAGGCCAGAATCTTTGCCTGAATTTGGCACTGAAATGGAGGCAAAGACGCACAGCGTATCTGTGCAGTGTGCTGTGCAGCCGCCCCGGAGACGTGTGAACCGGCTCCATAGAGAGCCGATCATATTCTCCCGCATCCAATTCGCATAGGTGTGAACCCAGCCTTAAGGGGCCCGCTGGCACGAGAGAACCTGATTCAGCCAAAAAAAAAGGGTCAGGAAATAGGTTCTGATTTGTAATCACTTTCGGGGGCATTGCTATTGTTTCCCCCCCAAATTAGCCGCTCTTCAGGTGCTCTCCCGTTGTTTGCTCAATAGTCGCAACAATGCTTCTTCAGCCAATGAGAATGTGCATGTCTGTACCTAGATTTAATTGTGCTGTCACTTTGATACATGGAACCGCGCTATGTGTGTATTCATACCAAGAATCCCTAATCAATCTCACTATAGTAAACCAGTAATGAAACAGCTGAGGCTCCTCTTCCGGACTCATGGATAATCATATGTCTCTTACTGGGTATGGGTGTGCCGTGATAAATACAGCAATTTTGGTTCATTCGTACTGTCAATGAGTGTAGCTTACTCATGTTTCTTCATTTTCAGTGAGGCGTCAAAGACTGTAATGAGCTTTTGCCAAGAAGTCTTCATCAGATGACAAACTCCAATATCACAGAGCAGCTTTAAACGCCACGCACAAAGCACTGACTCGCTGATGAGCTCATTGTCAGGGATCTGCTCCAACACCTCATTACCAGGACTAACATTCTGTAACACAGCACCCTTCAGATCAGATAAAATTTTGACTGCGGATCCCATTGAAGAACCTCTACTGTACTGGGAAATTAAAAAAAAAAAAAATTCAGGACAAAAAAAAAATCATAAAATAAAAATAATTAAATTTTGTAATTTGTTTATTTTAAAAAAAATGCTATATGAATGTATCCGCATTTAAAGAAAAAGAATATCCTTGCAAATGTTTTGAATATGTGCGAAATGTTATTTTCTGATATTGAACGCCCAGCTCAAAAAATAGTAAAATCCTCTATTGCAGTAGGGGCTTCCCCTACACTACAAGCCAAACAAAAAAGCTTGTTTTTATGTCTAGGGGATGGAAAAGCACTGCTCCTTCAGCAGATGGCGCTCCCCTAGGCTCCAGTAGTGGACTGTTCCTCAGCATCCTTATGTTCAGTACAAGGCTATGGGCTTTGCGTCATTCTTGATGACATCAGGCGTATCCAACCACCAGAGTGCAGGGGAGAAGAAGCTGCAGGGACCAATCTTGCTGCAGGAGAAACCTGTGAGAACAGAGGTTTAATTAAGTAAAACTGCTTTACCCAATCCTCTAGATGTTTATGAGAATTTAAAGTAGTTGTAAAGGTTTTTTTTTTTTTTAAATAACAAACATGTTATCATTATCTGCTCTGTGCAAGGTTTTTGCACAGAGCGGCCCCGATCCTCCTTTTGGGGGCTCCCCGGTGGCGCTCCTGGCCCCTCCTCTTCATTGAGTGCCCCCCCCCCAGGAGAGCTGCTTTCCCTAGAGGCACTCGTGCGGGGGGGGGGGGGGGTGTTGCGGGCGCTCCCGAGTCCTGCTGCTACGTCCATTGACACAGACAGCAGGACTCAGCCCCCATGTCACTGGATTTGATTGACAGAAGCGGAAGCCAATGGCTCCTGCTGCTATCAATCTATCCAATGAGGACCTGAGACAGCGGCTGGAGCTGCTGTGCTCGTCACCAGAACAAACAGGTTCAGGTAAGAAAGGGTGGGGGTCTGGGGAGCAGCTGCAGCACAGAAGGTTTTTCACCTTCCTGCATAGAATGAAAAGCCCATGAGTGTTTACAACTCCTTTAACCATTGCAGTGCATGGGCATCCCTACTGCAAGGGAGGATTTTTACTTTCCCTGGAGTTTAGCTTCAGGTTGTTTTGTGCAGGGAGAATGTAACATTCATTTGGTGACTCCTATTTTTTACCATGTTGTCAAACTGAATGTAATTAGAATATGCTATCATACATGTCATTGTATGGATTTCTATTCAGATTCAAAGAACATTTTGATCCTAAATAGTAGTTTCTAGTGGCAATAATATAATATATTGCAGCTTACCAATTCAAAAATGTGGCGTCTGCTCTCTACTTTCTATGACTCACTATACCAGTGCCTGCCATTGCAAATGCAAATTACTTCTTCACCATAAAGGGTAATATACTGTATATATGGAGTCTCAGCATCTCCTAAAATACACCGAAACACATATAAGAAGGTGAAGCATATATGACCATCATTATACAGTGGGGACGGAAAGTATTCAGACCCCCTTAAATTTTTCGCTCTTTGTTAAAGTTCATTTTTTTTCCTCATTAATGTACACACAGCACCCCATATTGACAGAAAAACACAGAATTTTTGACATTTTGCAGATTTATTAAAAAAGAAAAACTGAAATATCCTATATTCATATATAAATATCCCTTAAGGGGCCTAAGTATTCAGACCCTTTGCTCAGTATTTAGTAGAAGCACCCCTTTTGAGCTAATACAGCCATGAGTCTTTTTGGGAAAGATGCAACAAGTTTTTCACACCTGGATTTGGGGATCCTCTGCCATTCCCCCTTGCAGACCCTCTCCAGTTCTGTCAGGTTGGATGGTAAACGTTGGTGGACAGCCATTTTTAGGTCTCTCCAGAGATGCTCAATTGGGTTTAAGTCAGGGCTCTGGCTGGGCCATTCAAGAACAGACATGGAGTTGTTGTGAAGCCATTCCTTCGTTATTTTAGCTGTGTGCTTAGGGTCATTGTCTTGTTGGAAGGTAAACCTTCAGCCAAGTCTGAGGTCCCGAGCACTCTGGAGAAGGTTTTCGTCCAGGATATCCCTGTACTTGGCTACATTCATCTTTCCCTCGATTGCAACCAGTCGTCCTGTCCCTGCAGCTGAAAAACACCCCCACAGCATGATGCTGCCACCACCATGCTTCACTGTTGGGACTGTATTGGACAGGTGATGAGCAGTGCCTGGTTTTCTCCACACATACTGCTTAGAATTAAGGCCAAAAAGTTCTATCTTGATCTCATCAGACCAGAGAATCTTATTTCTCACCATCTTGGAGTCCTTCAGGTGTTTTTTTAGCAAACTCCATGCGGGCTTTCATGTGTCTTGCACTGAGGAGAGGCTTCCATCGGGCCACTCTGCCATAAAGCCCCGACTGGTGGAGGGCTGCAGTGATGGTTGACTTTCTACAACTTTCTCCCATCTCCCGACTGCATCTCTGGAGCTCAGCCACAGTGATCTTTGGGTTCTTCTTTACCTCTCTCACCAAAGCTCTTCTCCCCTGATAGCTCAGTTTGGCCGGACGGCCAGCTCTAGGAAGGGTTCTGGTCGTCCCAAACGTCTTCCATTTAAGGATTATGGAGGCCGCTGTGCTCTTAGGAACCTTAAGTGCAGCAGAATTTTTTTGTAACCTTGGCCAGATCTGTGCTTTGCCACAATTCTGTCTCTGAGCTCTTCAGGCAGTTCCTTTGACCCCATGATTCTCATTTGCTCTGACATGCACTGTGAGCTGTAAGGTCTAATATAGACAGGTGTGTGGCTTTCCTAATCAAGTCCAATCAGTATAATCAAACACAGCTGGACCCAAATGACGGTGTAGAACCATCTCAAGGATGATCAGAAGAAATGGACAGCACCTGAGTTAAATATATGAGTGTCACCTCAAAGGGTCTGAATACTTAGGATCATGTGATATTTAAGTTTTTCTTTTTTAATAAATCTGCACAAATGTCAACAATTCTGTGTTTTTCTGTCAATATGGGGTGCTGTGTGTACATTAATGAGGAAAAAAATGAACTTAAATGATTTTAGCAAATGGCTGCAATATAACAAAGAGTGAAAAATTTAAGGGGGTCTGAATACTTTCCGTCCCCACTGTTTATAAGATAGATAGATAGATAGATAGATAGATAGATAGATAGATAGATAGATAGATAGATAGATAGATAGATAGATAGACTGATTAGTAGTCAAAATGTAGGATTTGACAACATTTAATTTTAGAGTGATATATTCATTCTAAAAAGTGCTGAAACCAATCATGTTCTGTGTAATTGTATTGGAAATTAAATGAAGTTCCTATGAAGCTGGCAATATAGTAATACTTTTTGTGGGTTAAAAAAAAAAAATCAATTATCCGATGCATCAAGTGTGTGGATGGAGGAATCACTCCCGCTGTGTTATTGTGTTCTTATGTCAGGGAGACTTTCCCACCAAAAGAAAAGAGAAACAGGGGCGCACCAGCCTTGTGCATTAACTTTTAAAACATTTATTTAATAAAAATAGTAAAAAGAAACAACTCACAAGCAATTGGTGGAGGAGGCACAACACAAAGTGTACTGACAACCAGCATTCGACTTAGGATGAGACTTTCCCACCATCAGAATACAATGACTAGTGCTGTCAGCTTTAGCCGGTGGCACTGATCGTTTTGGAAAAACCCAACAGGCTGGTTGTACAGAAGTTGACCAGTAGATTGACTTCTGCACAACTAACTTGCCCATACATGGATCAAAATTTGGCCAGTCCCTGCTGAACTAGTCGAGTTTCAATCCATGTATGGTTACTCTAAGGGAATGCTCCTTGTAGATGGAATGAGTTTTGGTTGCAATGTTGTCTAAATATACTCTATTAGTTGTCCCTTGGCGTCCATTCTACATGCTGAATATGGCCAACAGCATTACTAGACATGCAATTCCAGATTATTATGCTCATAGGATGCTTCATTGTTGCTGTTGTGCTCTCTGGAAGCAGGATCTTGTTGCAACACCACCAAGACATTTTGCAATCTTTTTGATACATGTTGCCATACTGGCAAAATTACAACCAAAACATGTTCCCTCCAAAGTGAAGTGCTATTTTCTCACACCTCACTGGAATTTAAAAGGCAAGGATGGTTATTAAAAAAATATACATTTATACTCACCTAAGTGGATGCAGCATCAGTCCCCCGCTACCTCTAAGACCGAGAACCGAGCAATCAAAGACCTCTGATTTCTCGGTCTTTCCCTCCAGCACTCACTGGAGCGCCGAACTGTGCAGGGGGTGGGAGCCGCTGGTTCAGGCTCTCAGTGGCTCGCTAAGAGGCTCAGCCAGCTGCCAGTCTTGGCATCTGGGTGGATCCCGACATTAAAGTCATGATCTCTCCAGAGCCTGGATCTGCTCTGTGATGTCAGCCAGCAGCTGACTTTAGCTGGATTTGGGTCACAGGTATGCAGAACTAAGTGCACTCCTGTCACCTACAGGAGAAATAAGAGCAAAAGAGCTTTGGCCTTACTTCTTTCTTTTGAACTTGCAGCAGGATAATGCTTCTTGTTGTACTGCCAAGGATGTAAAGGATTGTTTTTCATCCATTCATATTAACGTTATTAACCCCCAGACGATGTCCAAGGAGACAAAACGCGTCAGGATTACACTATGTGCAGGGGCGGACTGACCATTGAGCGATTAGGGCACTGCCCGAGGGCCCTGGGCCACTAGGGGGCCCCATCAGGGTTGCCAGCCTCAGTAAAAACAGGGACAGTATATATAAATCTGTGTTTTTTTTACATCTGTCTGTGTATACTGTGTGTACATGTATGTGTATACTGTGTGATTGTATACTGTGTGTGTGTATACTGTGTGGCCCCATAATCTCTGATTGCCTGGGGGCCCCATAATCTCCTATTGCCCGGGGGCCCCATGAGTTATCAGTCCGCCCCTGACTATGTGGCCTTTCTTTGTTTTTTCCCATCCATCATAACCACCTTTACTGAGGACATCACCCCTGAGGCTTGCACTGTTCCATACACCATCTTTGGATCTTCTTCCACCTCCCACGGAAGTTCATCAGCCGTTGATGACCAAAGCTTGTTTGACCCAATTGAACATAGGTTTTATTGGGTCCAAAGGTTCCGGTAAGCCTTCTTATTGTTGGTGGTGGTGTACCTTCGAATCATCTTTTTCTTTGTCTATAGATACGTGCAATATGAAGTCATATACATAATGAGGACCACTATCACTTTGCAAGACACATTCCTTGAGGACTTTTAGGACTTTTCCATCTTTCTATATACTTTTTATGTCCTCTTTTGTGATATGTGCATTTGAGGAATCTATTGCTCTTCATATTATACAACACATGGTTGTTTTATATTAGCGCTACACTATTTTTTGTTTTTTGGTTTCTGCTTATATCCTACTGGCTGTGTTAGCTGCTTGCTGTTTGGGTAGCGCAGAATTATTTGTTATATATTTTAACGTTATTGATTGGCCAGGACTGAAACACACTGGAACCCTCTGAGCAAAACTAAAGGGTGGTGTGGAAAGGAAAGACCAAGAAACATATGAGAACTCCATTACATGTATAATAAACTGCTGGTATCATATTTTTACACCTGAAGAACCTAAGAATGTAGTGCATTCTATGCCAGAATGGCGCAAAGCTGTGCATCTAAAGGCTATCCAACCAGATATTACCTTTTTGTGCATAAAAGAATGTACCATTACTGTTGGAATAGATTTATTCTCTAGTATTAAATTGTATTCTACATTAAGTATCGCATATTTTTATAGAGAACACAGCGGGATTGATTTACTAAAGGCAAAAGGACTGTGCACTTTGCAAAGTGCAATTGCACTCTGCAAGTGCAGTTTCTCCTGAGCTTAGTAAATGAATTTCTCCTGAGCTTAGTAAATGCAAAGCTTCTCTTTGCAAAAAGTACCCAATCACGTGCAAGGAAAATAAAAAGAATGTATTTTTGCTTGCACATGATTGGATGATGGAAGTCAGCAGAGCTTTTGTTCATTTACTAAGCTCTGGAGCAACTGCTCTTGAAGATTGCAACGGCACTTTGCAAAATGCATAATGTATTTGCCTTTAGTAAATCAACCACAATGAGTTTTAGCACTTTTTAATAAAAACAGGCACACCCCACTTAATGGCCAAGTTACATTCCTACGACTATCGAATTGGTCACTAAGCGAGTAGCTACCCATTACTAATGTTTCAAGCACACTGTACTGGTAGTGGGTTTGTGTCATTCATCTTTAGATATTGTTTTATTGTCACATTTGCACCATTTATAAACATTTTTGTTTATTTATAAATGTTTATACAGTAGTGAGAGTGAAAAATAGTGATGCGAAATTAGATGCTTGACACTGAGACGGCAAGCTGCCGTTACCACGACCAAAGTCCTCATGCAGCATACAATGCCAACTAGTTGGAGCTGGTCATAAATCAGCATGGTCATTAAACAGGTAGGTCATTAAGTGAAGAGCGTCTGGATATTCCTCCAAATTGGACAAAAATCCTATATTTTTCAAAAGTGTCCACAATTTTGGCCAGTAGGGTAGATAGATAAAGTAGATAGATAGATAGATAGATAGATAGATAGATAGATAGATAGATAGATAGATAGATATTTTTGTATTTTAGCACAGATGCTGTCTTAACTGAATATAATTAGCACCTATCTGGGTACATTGCATTCATTGGGGCATTCTTCCTACTGATCACCAAAGTAGCATCTATCACGCTGACCACCAATGAAAACAACATTATTCCACTGGCCATCAATGTAAGGAACATTCTTCACACTGTCCACCAATGTAAGAAACATTCTTCACACTGTCCACCAGTGTAAGGAACATTCTTCACACTGTCCACCAATGTAAGGAACATTCTTCACACTGGCCACCAATGTAAGGAACATTCTTCTCACTGATCACCAATGTAAGGAACATTCTTCCCACTGGCCACCAATGTAAGGAACATTCTTCCCACTGACCACCAATGTAAGGATCATTCTTCACACTGTCCACCAATGTAGATAGATAGATAGATAGATAGATAGATAGATAGATAGATAGATAGATAGCCATTTTTATACTTCCAAAGTTTTAATGAGTCACATGGTCTCCAAGATCTGCCATTGCAACATGTTTTTGCAGATGAGTTCTAACAAATCGCTCCTAGATACAAAGCCTGGTTGTAAGCCCACCCCTTCAATGGCGAGGTCTAATAATCTTACACTATAGAGGTGTCATAGCAGACTCATAGGGTCAGAGCACAGTATAAAAATAGCAATGGGAGCCGCATTAAGCAGTAAGGTGCACACACAGCACTGTAGGGAACAAGTTGGCAGAAGCCCTGTGCGGTAATAGCCTCTGGGGGCGATTGTGTTTCCATGGAGACTGAGCTGTTTACTCCCCACATCCCACAACCAAATGAATATCAAGCTTGGCAAGGTGCCCTCCACAGGAGAGTGAGCACCCACTCCCGCCTCGAAAATCCATTAACCCATTCCAGCCCTCAGCAGGACGGAGATCCAATGCTCCTGCATATTTATTGTTTAATGGTCACTATTATATAGTAAAATAATCTCAACACCCAAAACATCACCTCGGCAAAAATCAGTGATATATTACATAAAATCATCCATATTCTGGGAAAAATTTTAATTCTACCTATGGCTTGAGTTGCTTAATAGATGTATTTAAAGGACCCGTACACAATATTAGATTTAATAAAATACTAGAACATGTTCATAACATACAGGGATAAATGTGCACAAGTAGAACAGATAATGGGGGTTATTTACTAAAGGTAAATCCACTTTAAACTACAATAGCAAAGTGCACTTGAAATTGCACTAGAAGTGAACTTGGAAGTGCAGTCGCTGTCGATCCGAAGGGGACATGCAAGGAAAATAAAAAACAGCATTTTAAATGAATGAAAGATTTATAGAGTGCTGCAAATGCGAACTGAATCGCCTCAAGGCGCTAATTTTAACTTGCACATGATTGGATGATAAAATCAGCAGAGCTTCCACTCATTTCAGTTCTACCCCTTAGATTTACAGCGACTACACTTCCAAGTGCACTTTCAGTGCAATTTCAAGTGCACTTTGCACTTGTAGTTTGCACTTGTAGTTTGCACTTGTAGTGCAAAGTGGATTTGCCTTTTAGTAAATAACCCCTAATATGGTAAATGAAGGTTATATGGTGTATAGGGGGTTTGCTGTTCTTGTTTGTAGATGCAATCTCCTTTAAAGCATAACTCCACTTTTGTTGAGAAAAAAAAAACATTCCCCTCTGGGAGATCTATGTGCATTACAATAAATTTAACAAACTTTGTTGCAGATTCCTACCTTTTGTTATTCTGAAGAAATTCCTGTGTGTTGGTCTGTATCTATGTGGGAAAGTGAGTCTAAGAGCCCTTTCACACTGGGGCGGTCTGCAGGCGCTATTGCGCTAATAATAGCGCCTGCAAACCGACCGAAAGTGCGGCTGCTTTGATTCCAGTGTGAAAGCCCCGAGGGATTTCACACTGGAGCGATGCGCTGGCAGGACGGTAAAAAAAGTCCTGCTAGCAGCATCTTCGGAGTGGTGAAGGAGCGAAGGAGCGAAGGAGTGGTGAAGGAGTCCTTTATCGCTCCTGCCCATTGAAGTCAATGGGACGGCGCGGCTATACCGCCGGCAAAGCGCCTCTGCAGAGGCGCTTTGCGGTGGTATTTAACCCTTTCTCGGTCGCTAGCGGGGCAGTTTTACCCCCCGCTAGCGGCCGAGAAAAGGTTAAATACCACCGCAAAGCGCCTCTGCAGAGGCGCTTTGCCGGCGGTATAGCCGCGCCGTCCCATTGATTTCAATGGGCAGGAGCGATAAAGGACTCGCTAATAATAGCGGCGTTTTACCGCCGACGCCGCCCCCCGCCCCAGTGTGAAAGGGCTCTTATGGGAGTGGTTTCATATTTATCAATTAGCTGTGCACCTGCAGGGCTCTAGTGAGGAATGCTGCAGGGCCTGCATCCTTTTAGATGTGATTTCCTATTGGGAGCATCTCACCAAAAATGACAGTTATGTTGCAGGGGATGCCTGATATCTGACTTGTATCTTAGGGCAGACTGTTGGGAGAATTGGTGAGCTGATCACACAAGTATGAAATTATGTTTTGGAGGGGGGCATATTGTACACATTCTGGTAGCAACACTTCCAGGTAGCAATATTGCATTTTCAGAAAAATGACAGAGCTGAAAATTGAAAAGGAAAGGTAATTTTTAATAACATTCAATTACATTATGACTTGTGTCACAATTGTATGCTCTATATTATTTTTTTCTTAATTTTCTATTTGTTTTTCCCCACAAAAGTGGAGTTACCCTTTAACATAAAATACAGGAAGATATACACAAGATATACCCAATATAAACAACTCTGCCACAATAACACAATGGGGTTTATTTACTAACGGCAACTCCACTTTGCACTACAAGTGCACTCGGAAGTGCAGTCGCTGTAAATCTAAGGGGAAGATCTGAAATGAGGGGAAGCTCTGCTGATTTTATCATCCAATCATGTGCAAGCACATGATTGGATGCCCCCCTCAGATCTAAAGCGACTGCACTTCCAAGTGCACTTGTAGTGCAAAGTGGATTTGCCTTTAGTAAATAAACCCCTATGTATATCTGAATAATTGCAACTGTAAATGGACACCTTCATTGTAAGGGGTCCTAACTGGATGCAAAAACTGGTCTGATTTCCAATCGATCTTTGATGATAAATGTGAACCTGCAGTTTGCCCATTTAGGGCAAAGTGACATCCCATTATTCACAAGTTAAAGTAGTTGTAAACCTCAGGCATGAAATTTAAACAAAGCATATCCCTCTATAGTGTGTACTTTGTCTCAATTAAGAACGCTACATGTCATTTCTGTCTGCTGCTTCCTTCCTCTGCTACCCACATGAATCACTTCTGACGAGTTTTCCTGACACCAAGAGAAAAAAAGGTGACAGAGGAGGGAGCTCCAGCACATAGCCTGCGACTGGCAGCCTCAGGTCTCTTCCTGTGTGCAATGTGATGGGGGGGTGTCCCTTCCCTCCAATCAGCTCTCAGAGCTCTCCTCACTGAGCTCTGCAGTGTGTAATTTCAGCTCTCTGCCCCCTTTTTTCTGACAGCTTAGACAAACTGTATACATTCTGGACTTTTAACAGATGTAGAGAAGGAAAGACTGCAGATAAACAGGTACAACTTATGTAGGAGGATTTGTTTAATCTCTGTGTATCACCTGGTTAGTGACCAACAGCCAAGCTCAAATGCTCTCAGATGGTGGGTCCTTTGTAAGCTTCCACCAGGCTAACTTGGGGCTTATGTGGGGCTGTTTTGCTTGGCTCTGGTAAAAGAATGTGTTGGCAAAGGAGTGCCAAGAAGGAATGGATCAACCACCAAAGTAGGCTATTTACTGAACCTACTACTTTGTGCTAACCGAGCAATCAGAATCAGAGAAGAATAAAGACATCCTAGACATGCATTGTACTCCCCTATAAGGATTTATGTGATATTAAGGGCAAATATTATTTTTTAGAAAAAAAAAAAAATTGTTATACTTACCTGCTTTGTGCAGAGGTTTTGCACAGAGCAGTCCTGATCCTCCTCTTCTTGGGTGTCCCACTAGTGTCCCTGGCCCCTCCCTCCTGCCGAGTGCCCCCAGAGCAAGTAGCTTGCAATGGGGTACCTAAGCAGGCTAGCTCCCTGCTTGTCCATTCACACACAGAGCCGCTGCTCGGCCTCGCCCCCTCTCTTCTCTCATTGGCTAACTGGCTGTGATTGACAGCAGCGGGACAGCAGCAGAGGAGGGAGAGCCCCCCTGAGAGCCGAGGCACTCGTGCACATCACTGGATCATTTTGGGGCTCAGGTAAGTATTGGGGGGCTGCTACACAGAGAAGGCTTTTTACCTTTATACGTAGAATGCATGAAGGTAAGAAACCTTGAGCCTTTAGAACCACTTTAAACCTGAGTTTTCCTTCAGTGTAACCTACAACTCTAGTTCATCCTTTCCTCTTCCTCTTTCCACAGTTGTACCGTAAGGCACTGTGCTAGGACACCTTCTGGTTCCCATCTACACCTGATTCCTTGGTCAGTTGATAACCTCGCCAACAAGGTTCTTGCACATCACTAATTGATTAACCTTCCTGGCGGTATGATTATGTCAGATTTTTGATGCTCAAAGCGGTACAGTACAATGTTTTGCATGGAAATTTGGGGTTTTATATTGTAGGCCTGTAATTCTTAGGAATAACTCACTTAAATCTGTCCAAACAAGAGTCTAGTAGACATCCTGGATATGATAAAGTTTGAAACACAAAATCATAAATTATAATATGATAAATAACTATAAATAATTATACCAAATAATAATATAATAATATTAAAAATTATTCAATAATGTAATCAAATCAAAAACACTGAAATTTGCTCAGTTGCAGAATTGTCGCTGTCATTACTTTCAGTGTTTGATGACGGATTTCCCCAAAAATCACTATCACTCAATTCTGCAAGTGATTCTAATTTACTATCGCTGTTTTCTAGCTGGTCTAAAACTGTTTTTGACGTAAAGGGACACTTTTTGGTTGCTATGGACAATCTCCAGTTTCCAGGCAGAAAGAACAGTATATATAATAAAAAACTGCATGCAGGGCATTGGACAAACCACTAGGGACAAAAGGGAGGTGAAATAATTTGATACAGTACTGTAATCTGTAAGATTACAATGTACTGTATGTATTGTGTTTTTCACTTTTTGAATTTGGCGTCGTTCTCCGTCCCCGTGCGTCGCAAGATCCTGGGGACAAGGTAAGTAACTTTACCTGGATCCTGCGAAGCGATCCCGAGTGTGGCTCGGGGTTACCGCTTTTGGTACTGAAAATCCACCCCGAGCCACATGGGAATACCGCCAGGGAGGTTAACTGATATATCAAAATGAAGGTCAAACCACTTCCTAAATCTCAAATTTTTGAGAAACTGAGCACATAACGTTTCCACCCCCCATGCCCCCTCCCTATACTTTTCCACCAAGATTAATAACACAACTCATTTTCCTTACCCCCATACCAGGGCTTTAGGTGTTACTCTGGACTCTGACCTCTCCTTTCAGTCCTACATGCAATCACTGTCTAAATCTTTTTCTGCCTCCAGGCTACTTAGGGGCCAATTTTTGGCTCAAGAACATTCCAAGATAGGTGAAAACCATCTTAAATTAACCTCCACAGGGTCACTTGCATGCTATAGCCAGCTGCTACAGGACATATAAGCCATTGGGAGGATCCACAGTGTACGGCAGGCAGAGCAGGATTTTGACACACCTAAAGGGTGAATACCTATAACAATCATGGCACAGTAAAGGGGCAGTATTTCAACCCATGGACCGCTGGCAAAGTAGCTTCATTACCTCTTCATTTGCAGGTTGGCTATTTTGTACAAGTGACTCTGTGAAGATAAAGTCACATTTCATTTTTCCTTCCTCGTTGGCACCAATGCATTTTGCCAATATGGCAATATTTCACCAAAATGAAAATTTTTACAAAAATCAGGGCATGAAAACCCCATAGAGATTACTGTATTTTGGATGATGGGTAAAAATATGTGTCTCATGTAGGCAGAGAAAAGTTGTCGCTTTACTTCCGTTACCTCTAGGCACAGGGCTACTGGGTAGATGTTATGGTGAACATTGATGGTAAATGTGTTTCATAAATGCCAAATGCACATTTGTACATTTGTCATTCATTCCTTCATAAAACAAAACTCCATTTAATAGCTACTTTTCATTAAACTGCGTGTCTCTTCCATTCAATGAACCTTTAATCAAGTGATCTCTCGCAGTTTGTAGAATTATTTGGCTTCTGTTCATAATTACAGGCACCTTATCCCACGTTTTCCTGATAACAACAGCGGTTATCAGTTTTTCCTTACATCGAGGAATAATTTTTTTCCCCAATAATAGCAACCAGATTAACTGTGTAGGTCATCCCCTTCACTTTAGAAAGTTAGATAATTATTACTGAAAATAATGATGTTCAGAATAAACACATAGTATTTCTATGACACTACCATCTTTTGATGTGTAAGGCGGTTGGAGAATGCAGACTAATAGATGGAGGGGGTCATGTGGTTTTATGGCTATTATTTTGAGATTTTTAAAAGGAAGATCATTACAGCTAAATTGAGTTTTGTTATGAGCTATGCCTTCATTGTATTGTCCTAAACAGGGGCTACTATGTCAATTTAGCTTTTGGCTGTGCTGTACTTAGCTCAGACTGATTGTATAGTTTTCACCTGGTTTTTCCCTAAGCTTAAAGCAGTTGTAATGTCTTGAGGTTTTTCACCTTAATGCATTCTTTCCAGCGACGAGAATGAGCCCAGCAGCTCCAGCCGCTGTCTCGGGTCCTCATTGGATAGATTGATAGCAGCAGGAGCCATTGGCTAGCGCTGCTGTCCACTGACACAGGAGCCGGGGGCGGGGCAGAGTCCTGCTGTCTGTGTCAATGGACGCAGCAGCAGGACTCAGGAGCGCACCCGCACGAGTGCCCCAATGAAAAGCGGCTCTCCGTGGGGACACTTGGTGGAAGAGGAGCCAGGAACGCCACGGGGGACCCCAGAAAAGGAGGATCGGGGCTGCTCTGTGCAAAACCCTTGCACAGATGAGGTAAGTATGACATGTTTGTTATTTTTTAAAAAAAATTAACCTTTACAATCACTTTAAAGTGGTGTTCCACCGAAAAAAAAAAATGCTTTTTTTTAACTCACCTCTAAATGCCTGTTGCTAGTGGGTCCCTCGTAGTCTGCCTCTTTCAGTGCCTGGGCTGGTGACATCACTTCCCCTCGGCTCAGGAAGGGCTCAGCTCTGCTCCCTCCCTCTTGTCAATCATCTGGGACACATTACAGGTCCCAGATGACTGAGCGGCCAATCACGGTGCGCGGCGTGGCTCGCGCATGTGCGGTGGGTGCCCGGCTGTGAAGCCACAGCCCGGCGCCCACAGTTGCAATGCCGGCGCCGCCTAACGGAGAGGGGGAAACGAGTGGGGCTTCTATCCCCCGCATTGCTGGACCGTGGGACAGGTAAGTGTCCGATCATTAAAAGTCAGCAGCTGCAGTATTTGTAGCTGCTGACTTTTAATTTTTTTAAAAAAATGGGAACTCCTCTTTAAGTTGGCTTGTGATTTCTCACTGTTGCCAGTAGATGTCACTGGTATCACTGGTCATAGTATGAGATTTCACAAACAAAACTTAAGTTATGAATATTTATATTTCCTTCAGCCAATGCGGTAGGAGGTTTTAACCACTGGAGCATGCTGGAGGAGGATATAAATATTTGGGACAGGCCATGTTCTCGCTCTCTTTCCCTGAGTTGAGGCCAAAGAAGGTACTGCGGGAAAGAGGTCTGCTGTTAGGCCCAATGGCCTGTTTTGGTTTCTAACATGTGCTGAAGTGGTCCTGAAGCTTTCCTTCCTGGTCTGGAGGAAGCTATGCCAAAAAGGATACCCAGGGGAGGCCCCTTGCTGGAGAGAGCCAGAAAGAAGGCTGGTCTCTCAGAAAGGCCTGGTGACTCACTTGGAGGAGGCACTCAAATTTGGGAATGTGCTTACAGTGTTGCCAGGTTGACTTAGTGGTTCTGACACTGTGAAGCTGGAAATTGATCTGGATCTGGGAGAGTCTGTAAGTGATCTGCTATGGTATCTGGGACCCCTAACCCTCACCTGCAATAAAACTTTAATAAGACAAAAGTGACTGGCACCCAATTTTCTTTCTCAGTCCCTCCATTTGGTCAAGGTTTACAATATTGTCAGGTTATTCGTATGCTCATAAAAATGAAGAATAATACCAAGGACTTGCCATGTAATCAACTGTTGATGCCAATAGGACATCATGTAAATCAAATGCATGCCGGAAATAAAAGTGTAGTCAAATTTGCTGCATTAGAACGCATTCCGATGAACTCTCGAGGTGGTGACCATGACAAAAAGATCCTACAAAGGGAAATGAGATGGATCCACACCCTAGCTGCTACCACCGTCCCTGGTCTCAATGATGCTAGAAGTTATAAACCATTCTTGTAAAGATAGTCTTTTTTATCCTCGTGTAATTAGACTATATTGGTCAAATTGCTATGTAAAGTAGGATTGCAAAGTAGGATGTCTCAAATTGTTCTGCTGTATGAGAAACTTTAATTTGTTGCTGTAGCCATGATGGTTCAATTTTTCTTTTTTTTTCTATGTTGGTATCTAGCTTGCCTGGTCTGTTATTTGGTGGATTTGGTGTATAGGGTTATGTGCTGGCTGAAGACATAAAACTACTTAATGAAGTGTCAATGAAGTGCAACCTTTCTTGTCGTTACTATATACTGACGTAGCGCTACCCCTGCAAGAGCCGTTTAATGTATGTTTGGTTCTGCACTCTGCTTCTCAACCCCAAGAACGGGCCCAACCCCTCTGGCACACCTACTTGATAATATTGGTGTTGGAACCCACAATAATGATAAACCATGGAGTATATTTACCGAGACCCTGGGTTCCGTCACATCACCAGCTGTGGTAGTAAATAGAGACTCACACAATATCAATGAACCACTCAGAAATGTTTACTTGAAATAAAGAATAGACATAACAAAATGGCATGAACACACAAGTTATAACTGACAGGAAAATATTGTTTAAATTCCAATATACTGAATGTGAACCTTCCTTACCTGAAAAGGTGTATGTGAACAGGTACACAGGGAGGTGAACATCCAACACCCTCAACGCATGTATTGGATATCCGTCCCCTGAGGCCTCGGCACACAGACCAGCATAAACGAACACAACATATGCACACAGTAACACAGTTCAACGTTTTTTTAGAATGTCCCAATAAAATAGCTCCCCCTAGGTTGTAATACCGTAATCAACCCTGCATATAGAGCAGCAGAGCTTGGCAAAAAAGGGCAGATGGTAAAAGTTCTTTGACTCCAGATGTCTTCAGCTAGCCTTTAGTTTAAACTACAGTATTTGTAATCTACAAGGCAAAAGAGAGAAAACAGCAAACTGTAGAATAAATGGTACGTTGTTCACTGCTAAACTGAAAAAATATGGCACTTGTAACTTCCTCCTTATGTGTGAGTGTATTACAGTACTGACCTTACAGCACAGAGAACAACAGACCCCAGAGTTTAACTGTATGTTGCTGAGTAGATTCACATCCATAGAACTACAAGTCTCACCAGCAGTCTTGTAGTGATAACTCACTCAGCAAACAACGCAATCTACTGAAATGGGCAGATGCCCTCTCACCACAATAGACTCAGAGGCTGTGAGGCTCCATCCGGACTCCCCTTCTGATGTCTCAGTCAGATGAGAATATGGCGCCACTGCACTGTACCATTCCTTTCAGATGGCTGAAGTGCAGGAAACTTCCAGATGTCCTGATGCTGCAAACCGATCAGATTGCTGAGCTGGCAGAGTTTTACTCTGAAGTACCTCAGAGGCAGGCGATCTGGCTCTCTGCTGTGTAGGCAGCAGCCTCTCATTCCTGGTCATACACAGACCTCCTCCTGACAGGATTTTAATGGCGTCCAGAGAGACTGAAAAAAGGCCACACCTGTCCTTTTATTACCGCTACCAGCATGCCGTGCTGCGTGCTTTGCATTGTCTGTATTGTAGTTCAGGGCTGATCCAGCTAACAGAGTCACTTCCTCCTCCAGACTACATCACCCACAATGCTTTGCTGCATTTCCCTTTGCTGCACTTTCCTTGTGATTGGCTGTCAGTCTCTCTCACAGTTCTGTGTGTCTCTGTGTATGTGAGAGAAAAAGGAGGGGGGGAGCCCATGCAGCTGCTAGCAGGCAGCTCACCCCTCATGTATTAAATCAGTCTGAAGGGTACCAGCTACACTGAGATGTGACATTGTCGATCTCTATTTTGGCCTTTTTTGCCCTTTTTTGATCGGTGGACATGTTGTATGGCGAGCACGTTTGGACATGCTGCGTCCTACTCTGACGTTGGCATGTATCCATGGCCGTATGCATGCTTTGTATAGATGCGAGGATGTGATGTAATGCATGTGCGGTGATCATGCGGTGTGTCACCGCTTTGGTTGTTGCATGTGAAGTGTGACGTGGTGTATGCGCGGTGATCACATGGTGCATCATTGCGTCACTTCCCGCATGTGATCTGCCTTGTTTTGATCTGTGCCCATTGGGCCACCTTCTAGGGTTGCATGTAGAAGTGCGCCAACTTGTTTAGGTGCGCTAATACCTTCCCTTGTTGCCTCCCCACTCTTGCGGATAGGGTCGCGTGACTTACAGTCACATGACGACATGATGCGTCACGTGATATGGTGTTTTGGCGCCAACAATCACGCCGTCACGCCCTCTCTGTTACCCTATGCCCTTTTATAAAAAGAGAGTGTTTGGAAATCTGGCTTACACACGGAGGGGAAAGCTGTACACACTGAAGTAGTGTTCAAGGGTAAGCTTTAGGCTTGACAGTTTTTCTAGGGAACTGTCATGTAATGGTTGTTTACGTTCAGTTACCCCATCCATATACCTTCTTTTCTTTGTAGGGGTATATATTCTCCCTCGCTTATGTGGCATTATCTGCCTGGGTCTTACCAATAGGCCTTCCCATTTGGGATAAGTGTAATACTCATACACTCAGGTGGGTGTTTATTTATCTCTCTGTCCTATCTCTGTCTGCACTTAGGTTTTTACCTACTTATATTTTAAGTACCTAATAGGCGTTTATACTCTTTTCCCAGATATGCCATCTATCTTTATAATCGAGGGGATTCTTTACCTATCTAACATATTGGTATTGTAACTTTGAGGCCATATCTGGTACTCCTGGTAAGCACCATCCTTGATTTTCGCTCATTAATACCCGGTTTAGAGGGCTAATGCCTAATTGTAGATACTATCTATATATATTCTTTCATATTCTCTGCCGGAAACGTTGATAGTGAGACCCCCTTTTCCCTGGATAAATGTTGGAATAACTACTGTTATACTTGCACAAATATGTACTACATGAAATACTGATATATGCACTTTTTCTCCTTTTAAATAAACCAGCACCCGCCCAGTATCTGTCCTGAGGAAGCTAATATTCTAGCGAAATGCGTCGACAAGCAAGGTCTTGGAGGCATTACTGGATCAATTCTTTTTACTTTGATACATTACCAAGTCAATCTTTATATTTTTGATAACTGCATTATTGGGTAACTGGTAACTGTGTCCATACAGGGTGTTGTTTTGTATGTTGTTTATATGTTTTTTAACTATGCTGTAATAAAATGTATACTTTTTGAATGATTCCTCCTCTCATTATGTGCCCATAAAGTCCCCCAATTTATTGAGTCTTTCAATCCTTACATATATATTGCAAATATTGGCATAGTGAGGGTATTATAAACAATTATTCCTGCGCTATCATGTGTGTAAACGTAAGAGCTCTAAGGAAAAGCTGCCTGCACCGAATCGGGTACAACCAGACCCTCACAAAAATGAATAGATTCAGTAGAATGGTGCCGCGCTCATCCAAGCAGAAAACACAAATAATATCAGTAAAAATGCTCCTAATACCTGTGATAATCCACACTAAAATATACGTCGATCAAAAAATATAACAGGTATAGTGGTGGTCTCTTGGAAGGGTCAGCCACTAAACAAATGCATAATCTAAAATAAAAAATATATATGAAGTGCACTAGTGCTCAGTGCTACATTAATAAACAGTGACTCTAAATACCAAAATATTAATAACAAGTAAAACAGTAGCAACTCCTATAGGGAGTATAAAAATCGAAAACAAATAAATAATATGTTATTTTATAAAGTGCACTAGTGCTAAGTGCTATAATAGAAACTCAATGTGACAAATTATTAATCAGTGCAAAGGTGCTGGTAACAGATACCGCAATAGCAACTCCTATGTAAAGTGAAAAACTCCAATATATAAGTGAATGCCACAGGTGTAGCATACATGCAATCCTCAAAGTGGCTATGTGCAACAAACAATTAAAAAAGGCAGCATCCACGTGATGCTTGAAATAGACAGTTCAATCAAAGTGTTTCGATATAAAAGAACAGTCCTCCTTCATAAGGTGATGACAACTTCCTAGCATACAGATATACAGTGAGGTGCTCAAATGTGACAAAGTGGTGCTCCTCTTCGTGTTCACACACTAGTGGGTAGTGGCCCCTTACCTTAGGGTAATGGGGTGACAGCAAATAACCAGTAATGGGGGTACCATCCTTTAGCTTCCTTCTCAATCCTTACGATCCCGCTCCTGGAGCATATTCCCTCAGAAGGTGAAGGGGCGCGGAAATATAAAAAAAGAAGGTCCCATAATAGTGTAGTATTGTTTGGCAAGACTAATTTTATTCTCAAACAGCATAGGTACTCACAGTAATAGTAAAAAAACAGCGCTTATCTCCAACGAGCGGCGAGCTCGTAAGCCGCTGCCTTTTTTAATTGTTTGTTGCACATAGCCACTTTGAGGATTGCATGTATGCTACACCTGTGGCATTCACTTATATATTGGAGTTTTTCACTTTACATAGGAGTTGCTATTGCGGTTATATTTTTTGATCGACGTATATTTTAGTGTGGATTATCACAGGTATTAGGAGCATTTTTACTGATATCATTTGTGTTTTCTGCTCGGATGAGCGCGGCACCATTCTACTGAATCTATTCATAGTGAGGGTATTCCCTTCACCTGATGAAGGTCCAAAATGTCTTGCTGTTACATTGTAATATGGCAGCGGTAATCCTGAAATTGCGATTTAGCTTCAGGATTCTGGTATTATGTACTTTCAAAGCTTCACATTCAGAATTATATACAAGATTAGGAATCTACCTATTTTGGAAATTATGCAAGTCAACCAAGCGTGTGAAGTTGTTAAAGTATACAGTATTTAAACACAATCAGTAAAATCTTGCATACACTCATTCAATAATTTTTTTTTTAAAAAATCAGTTTTATTAAATCTGCAGCTTTCAACAAATGATACCTTGTGATCCTGCCATGTAGGTCCTTTTTCAAGTGCTTCCTGTTACAACAGTGAGAACGCTCTGTTGCTATCTCCGAGTTATGCTCTTGGGTTCTCACCCTGCCATATGACCTTCTCATTAAGTGACAGGGTCATTTCAGTTTATTGCAAGCTGGCTGGGAGCCTGCGAGCTAAGTGAGCTGGGAATTTTTGTTTGTTAATTTTTGACATGCGTCGCCCTTTCATGTGCTCCATGCTGCAAAAAACATTTATAGGTTGGGGTGGTTGCCATTTGTTTGTACTGTTGGTAATTGGTGAGGGGATGCACTGGATACCTTCACTACCATTGTGCTATTGCTGAGTGTCCAGTGCATCCCTATACTGTACCTTTTAAGGAGGGGTGTGCTCCCTCCAGGCATACCTTCCCCTAATCTATCCATTATTATATACTGAATGTGCTCCAACTCAGTAGACTCTCAAAGTTATAGAGTTAGGACTGCAGTACACTGGGGTGCCATGACGTGACCGCTGCAGCTTACGCATCTATTTGCAAATGTGTGCAAACGAAACCCCTTGATTTTAATGTGACGTGTTAGACAGGATCAATTCGTTTTTTGCAGGTGGCCTGGTAAGCGTGCTGGGAATTTTTATTTGTTCTTTTTTGACATGCGTCACCCTTCCATGTGCTCCTTGCTGCAAAGGCCAGTCATAGGTTGGGTTGGTTGCCATTTCTTTGTCCTGATTGAATGACCCTGACAGAGAAATGGCCATAGGACTGGCAATGTGGCCAATACTCATCATGGCTTCACCAGACAAACCTCCAGGCGCATTGGCGTATGCAGATGCCCGACGGCGCTAACAGTCATACGCAGATGAGCGACAGCGCTAACAGGAGCGTGCAGACGCAGGTTGTGATAGTTTCTGACTCCCATTGCCTATATAAACCCACTGCTGAGATCCCTGAGTTGCTGGATTATTGTCAGCTCCCCTGTGTTCCGTGTGTTCGTGCATTCTGATCTTGGACTTCCCGTTGTATGACCCGGCTTCCTCTACCCGCTTATCCTGATCTCCTGGCTTGACCCCTGGCTTATATTCTGACCTACTTCTGCCTGCTCCACTGCTTGATCTGGGGTTGGCTCACCGACTCTGCTTCTGCCTGTCTTACGGTGAATGACCTTGGCTTCTTACAGTGACCCGACCTGAATCCAGAATCTGCTTAAGGACTGATCTTACTGTGTATGACCCCTAGCCTGGCTTCTGATTCTCTTGCTGGATTTCCCAGCTACCCGCCATGTCTGGCTCCTTTCTAGCACGCCTGCCACACAGTGCATCCAGCTTGCTTCAGCTGCTCCACAGTGATCAAGTCATCAGGCCACAGCCACCGGCAAACCCTGCTTCTTTGGGAACTGTATTCCCTGTTCCACCTTCAGGGTTGCGCTGCACTCAGCCTCAAGGGGAGCCCTCTCAGCACCTTGGCCTCCAACTAGACTTCTGACAGACCCTTTCAATACGCATTAGGCAGGTGTGATCTGCTGTTGTCATCAGCAAGAAACCCACCCTGAGAAATACTATACAGCCATTGCTTGAGTGCATGTAGGTGGTAAAGTAGAAGATGCAGGAGAGAAAACAGCACTTAAAGTGTTACTAAACCCACAACAGTAAAATCAGTCTGTATATGCAGTAAAGTATGCTTATTATACTCACTGTGGAACCTAAGCGGTCAATCCTCTGCATTGTGTGTATTGTGTATAGAAGTTGTTTGATCCTGTCTCTCTGATCCTCCTCTTCTTCCACTGTCTCCAAAAAAATAACCTGATATTTACAGAGTCAGGGGACAGGCTACACATGCTCAGTTTGGTGTGTATTGCTAGAAAGTTCTTTTTTGTTTCTTGGGAGGGGACATGTCCAGACAGAGGATCAGGGGAGAATGAAATCTCCTCCTACAAGCTTTACTAGGAACCTAATATTTACTAAAATAATTGTGTTTCCGTGTTCTGTGTACTGTGGGAGACCAGATATAGTGAATGCAGATTCTGGGTTTAGTAACACTTTAAGTGTAACAAAGGATAAATAATAGTGAAGTATTGTATAAAAGAAAATGGCAATTGTTTGATACACAGTGCGTAAAAATCTGTCATTCTGTTTGGGAAGTGGTTCTTTAAGTAGTTCTAAAACCGAAACATTTTTTGCATTAATGCATTCCTTGTATTAAGGTAAAAATTTTTTAGGCATCAGCATCCCCACTCACCCCCCTCCCCCTTTTACTTACCTGAGCCGGTTATTCGATCCAGTGCTGTGCCCCTCTGCAGCTCTTCTCTCTCCTCACTGGCTTTGCTGGGGCACCAGGAGCCATTGGCTCCTGCTGCTGTCAATCAAATCCAGTGACGAGGGAGCGGGGCGGGGCCGAGTCCCGCTGTCTGTGTCAATGGACGCAGCAGTGGGGCTGGGGAGCGAGCACGCACACGTGCCCCCATTGAAAGCAGCTTCCCATTGGGACAGTGGATATAGAGGAGGAGCCAGGAGCGCCGCAAGGGAACCCGAGAAAATCAGGCTCGGGGCCGCTCTGTGCAATTCCATTCGTTAACCTTTTTTTCTTTAAAAGCATGCAAAATCTCGAGGCACTCCAGTGTACAATATAAAAAATATAAATGTTACTTATTATTGGGAAATCTGAGCCTGGGAGGATGCAAGCAACTTCCTTGATGAAATTAACTTCACATCAGAAGTCCCCCTTCACATAAGAGCTCCTTCCATCACATTGGAGCCCTTCCTTTACTTAAAGTCCTGCCTTTACAATAGAGGTCACCTATCACATTAGAGCACTCCCTTCACATTAGAGGTCCCCATATCACATCAGAGATCTCCCCATTAAATCAGAGCCCCTTCACATCAGAGGTCCCCCCTCATCACACCAGAGTTACCCCTTCACATCAGGGGTCCCCCATCACAGAGGTCTGTCCATCACATCTCATAGTCCCTGCCCCACATCAGAGTCCCCCCCCCTCTCATTAGAGCACCCCCTCATCACATCAGAGTCACTCCTTCACATCAGGGGTCCCCTATCACATTAGAGGTCCACCCCATCACATAAGATTCTCCGAACACTTCAGAGGCCTCCCTTCACATCAGAGTTTCCCCTAACATCAGAGGTCCCCCCTTCTCATAAGAGCCCCTCCTTTAAATCAGAGTCCCTGCTTCACATCAGAGGTCCCCCCCTCATTACATTAGAGGTCCCCCATCACATCAGAGTCACCTCTTCACATCAGGGGTCCCCCATCACATCAGAGTTCCTCCTTAACATCAGAGGCCCCCCATCACATAAGAGCTCCTCGTGTACATTAGAGTTCCTGCTTTATATCAGAGTCGCTACTTCACATCAAAGGTCCCCCCAACACATCAGGGTTCCCCCTTCACATCGGAGTCCCCCATCACATCAGGGGTCCCCTGATCACATCAGAGCCCCTCCTTCACATCAGAGGTCCCCCCAATCACATCAGAGCCCCCCTTCATATCAGGCCCACACACACCATGGCAACTCATGATGTTGATAAAGGGCAAACTAGGTGGTCCAGTGCTCGTGGCAACCCAGGTTGAGAAACACTGAATTAGGGTAAACATTTACTTAAATAAATAAATAAATAAATAAATAAATAAAACATTTGAATGCCTTCTAAGGTTGTATCTCTAGATATAGTTACGCTATGTGATATGTCAGTTTTAGTTCTTTTTTTTGTTTTGTTTTAAATATGAACATTATAGAGGAACTATACTGTTATCATTTTTATGGATTAAGTTACAATACGGGGAGGAGATAAGTGCTTTTATTTAGTCTGTTTTTAAGGCAGCAGTAAGTTATATCAGTAATTTCATGTTTGCCTTCCCTATTCATGCTCTCCCCACCAGCACGTGCGATATACGCACACAGACAAGATCACGAAAGATACTTTCTGCAGCATAGTGGCATAACAAAGCAGATACACAGCAGATTCACAGCGAAGCCCTGCCATATATAGATCTTTCATTTTCATTTGATTATTTTTAACTCCTACATGCCCATCTTTATGATAACAGAGGTAAGGAATCAAAAGAATAAAAACAATTTCTGATTTGCTATCTGCCTCTACCAATGCATTTGTGATTTTCTTCTGCTATGGTTTTATAAAAACTGATAAAAAAGAATATATTCTTATTCTGAAGATATATATATAATATAAGAATACATATTTATCACACATATTTATATATCAGCAACAATTTACACAGTGCTTTACATACTGTACATTCAGATCAGTCCCTGCCCTCCAGGAGCTTACAATCATTGCATACTAGGGCCAGTATAGACAGGAACCAATTAATCTACTACTGTATCATGTCTTTGGAGTGTGAGAAGAAATCCATGCAAGCTCAGGGAGAACATCCAAACTTCATGCAAATAGTGACCTGGATGGGATTATAAATAAGGAAAAGGGCGGCTGGTGCTCAAAATTTTTGGGGGGCACAAACAAACAGAAATATTCTGAAAATACAGAAAAAAACCCATCAATTGCAACCACTGTGCCCATCAATTGCAGACACTGTGCCCATCAATTGCAACCACTGTGTCCATCAATTGCAGACACTGTGCCCATCAATTGCAACCACTGTGTCCATCAATTGCAACCACTGTGCCCATCAATTGCAACCACTGTGTCCATCAATTGCAACCACTGTGCCCATCAATTGCAGCCATTGTGCCCATCAATTGCAACTTCCTGTGTCCATCAATTGCAGCCACTGTGCGCATCATATGTAGCCTCACTGTGCCCATCAATTGCAACCACTGTGTCCATCAATTGCAACCTCACTGTGCACATCAATTGCAGCCACTGTGCCCCCCCCGGCGGCACCTAACCGATACCTAACCAGCACAACCCCCCCCCCCCCTGGCACTTAGCCAGCACAACCCTAAACCCCCCCCGGCGGCATTTAACCCCTCCCCCCTTGCACACCCGTTGCCTGCCCAGCACTTACTGTGAGCTGTGGGATGGGCGGCGGGTCAGGCAGCGGCTAGCTGTGGGAAAGGCAGCAGGTCAGGCAGTAGCGAGTTGTGGGACTAGCCGTGGGTCAGGCGGCGGCTCCTGCTGTGTGTTTCTTCTTTCCTCCTGTTAGGCGGCCAATAGGATCGCCTGTCCTTTCAGCCAATCAGGTGATGGGTATCAGATCCGCGCTTCCTGATTGGCAGAGAGGCAAGTCATTGTTAGAAAAGCAAATATTCATTTGCTTTTCTAAATCACCTGAGTGAACTCCAAGCGCAATGCTCTGCACCACGAGTTCACCCTATTTTGAAGCCTATTAGAGCCTATGGCTCTAATCAGGTGTTTCAAAAAACACCCCCGTCGCTGTAATTCATTATTCATATAGGGGGTGGTGTGGATAGAGGGGGTGGCAACCGTGCCCCCTTAATGGATGGACTGCCCCTAAATAAGCACCCCAGTGCTGCAAGGTAGAAGTGCTAACCACTAAGTCATTGTGCTCCTTCACAGCAGCACAATTCATACAATAATAAACAATCACCTTCTAGCTGTCATTTTAGTTCAGTTTTTTAAATGTATCATTTATTTGTCATTAACATGTATATAGTGCCGACAGTTTATGCAGTGCTTTACATATTGTACATATTCCAGTGCACACATATCCGTAAGTGATCTTGTCTCAGATGTATTTTGGGAGATATTTACAGATTCTCCCCTACTTTGACATAGTAAACTTATGCAACCAACCTATCTTTCCATTGCAGATACCTTACATGTCTGCTCCTGATCAGCGGCTCTAAGCCGCAAAACGCGTCAAGCTACTAGATATCGTGTACCCTAGTTACACACCTACCTAGATATGTGTTCATGTAATATCTTACCCTCTTAGGGAACGAAAAGACTAATGACTGTGCAGATGCTAGCTTTTTAAATGTATATATCCAACTATGAGTTTTGGTGGACCCCAGGGCCATCTTTAAGGCAGGGCAAAAGAGGCAGATGCCCTGGGCCCTGTCATTGTTGTGGGGCCCAAAGCAGCTGCCTCATACTTGGCAAATATCCTAGTTTAAATTCCCTTGTCCCTTGAGGTTAAGTCCCATGCTGTGTCCTGATATCTCAGTGTGAAGTTCTGTTACTAATGCTGCCCAGCTCTGCCCTATTGTTGTGTACAGATGACTCACCTGCAAACCCTGTGTTTACATGTAAATACCGAGAACAAGAATATTGTTGCGCTACTAAAGAATTTTAAAGTGTAATAGCCGCCAGCATCGCCAGTATAGTAACCGTGTAGAAATGTGAAAAAATAGTAAAATGCAGCGCTAGGTGAAATGTAAGAGATTTGTGTCTAAAAGGGTGAGTGACCACCCTATATATAGTGTATAAAGTAAGTAGTGTGTGTATTCATCAAACATGTGTATGGTGACGATTAAAGATCAATGGTCACATAGAACATAAATTCTAGGAATCACAGTAATCGCATAAACATGGATTCCAATTAAAATAGTGTCCAAAATGTGATGAAAACTCATTGGCAGCAGCACTGTGATGTGCATAACAAGAAGAAACCATATGTGAATTCCTAGATTCTGCGGGTAATCCTCACACATTCAGAATCCACACGGAAATGAGGGGGTAAATGCGCTTACCAGAAGGGGTGGACACTCACACCATACGGCGGGGTGTCATACAGGCTTACGGATCTATAGATCCCAGGGATGTTTGCTGGAGGGTGCTGGTGATGGATCCCAGTGAATGCATCTGCGACAGCCTCTGGAGCGGGATGGTCCGTGTATCCTTAGATGGATGGATGGATGGATGGATCAGTTCCCCTCTTGTAGCACACAGATGACCGAACAGTACAGTTCTCACCCCGTCAAATGAAAAACATGTAAGGAAAAAAAGGGAATCTCCACATGGTGCATGAACCAGTAAAAAAAGGTTTATTCAAAACCATCAGGAACAGAAACGAAAGTTGCACAAACTTCAGATAAAATGGATAAAATAGTGATCACAAAGCAAAGTTGAAAAATGGTTTGCGTGGTAACAGGGTAACGGCTTCAGCAACCCGACACGTTTTGGACTAATGTCCATCTACAGGGGCATATAGATTCCCCTGTAGTTGGACATTAGTCCGAAACATGTCGGGTTGCTGAAGCCGTTACCCTGTTACCACGCAAACCATTTTTCTACTTTGCTTTGTGATCTCTATTTTATCCATTTTATCTGAAGTTTGTGCAACTTTCGTTTCTGTTCCTGATGGTTTTGAATAAACCTTTTTTTACTGGTTCATGCACCATGTGGAGATTCCCTTTTTTTCCTTACATGGTTTTCATTTGACGGGGTGAGAACTGTACTGTTTGGTCATCTGTGTGCTACAAGAGGGGAACTGATCCATCCATCCATCTAAGGATACACGGACCATCCCGCTCCAGAGGCTGTCGCAGATGCATTCACTGGGATCCATCACCAGCACCCTCCAGCAAACATCCCTGGGATCTATAGATCCGTAAGCCTGTATGACACCCCGCCGTATGGTGTGAGTGTCCACCCCTTCTGGTAAGCGCATTTACCCCCTCATTTCCGTGTGGATTCTGAATGTGTGAGGATTACCCGCAGAATCTAGGAATTCACATATGGTTTCTTCTTGTTATGCACATCACAGTGCTGCTGCCAATGAGTTTTCATCACATTTTGGACACTATTTATTTTAATTGGAATCCATGTTTATGAGATTACTGTGATGCCTAGAATTTATGTTCTATGTGACCATTGATCTTTAATCGTCACCATACACATGTTTGATGAATACACACACTACTTACTTTATACACTATATATAGGGTGGTCACTCACCCTTTTAGACACAAATCTCTTACATGTAAATACCGACATTGCTATGTAAATAGCAGCAGCATTCATATGTAAATAGCGGCGGAACGGCAGCATTCATATATAAATAGAGGCAGTATTCATATGTATATCATGCCCCCCTGAGGTCATATCAACCATCACCTATACTGAATGCTGCCCACTGGGGAGATAAAGGGGCATGTTTGAAAGTCCTGCCTACAATTGTGGTCATTAAGCCTAACATCAGCCTGCTCTGCAAAGGTAAGCAAATTACTTGGGGGAGGGTAGTGTGGGGTGTGTAGACATAGGCAGAGAAGGAATTACAGTTTGGGGTGCATAGGTGTGCAAGGAGGGGATGTATAGAGGTAAGGAAGGTGGGTGCAAAGATGAGCAGAGGAGGCAGGCAGAGTTACAGGGGAGGAGGATTAGAGAAGATGGGGGAGGTTTGGGGTGCAGAGTTTAGCAGGTGTTTTAGGGTGAAAAGGTGTACTGACAGGGTGGATAAAGATGTAGGTCACGTGTAGGGCAGCCAATTAATTTCAATGGGCTGCTGTATGCGCTACAAATGCAGAAGAAACTCCCAAACCCTATCCCAAATCACACAGTGTCAAGGCACATGTCAGCAGCTGCGTGAGGGTGTCATTAACAATTAATGGCACTGCTGTGTATCTGCTAAAGGGCAGCACATTTCTCTGGTGTCAGGAAAGTGATTTTGCATGCATTCCCAACACACACAAATGTGAACGCATGCTAAATGTCTCAGTTACATTGGTGGTCAGTGTAAATCTTCTCATTACATTAGTGCTTGGTGTAGAATCCTTCATTCACACTAGTGGTTAGTGTGAATGTCCTCCTTACATTGGTGGTCAGTGTAAACCCCTATTACATTAGTGGTCAGTGTAAACCCCTATTACATTGGTGGCCAGTGTTGAAACTCCTCTTTATATTGGTAGTCAGTTCTCCCCCCCAGAACTGCCACTGATCTCATGAGTCCTAGGATCTGTCATGTACCAGATAAGACCAGAGCTGTGTGGACTGCAACAGAGGAAACCCAGACATGTATAAGTGAAAATATAAATGATTTATTAAAGATAAATTAATAAATATAACACAACCACCTCCAGTATTACTCAGTGCACCACAACCAATACAAAACAGAACCCCACAAATAATAATAATAACAGAACAAAAATATACAAGTAAGGGAAATACCGAGATCATAAACAGAGCCAGGCCAGGGTCGTCAACGGGAGGTCAGCAGCTGGGGAAGGGAAACAAACAGGACAAGAGAGGATGGATGGATCACAGGAGGGACGGGTCAGATACAAGGCTCAGGGTCCAGAGCAAGGAAACAGACAGGGAACAGGATCAACAGGATCAACAGGAATCAGGTTTCAGTAATCATGAATCAGGTAAACAGGATGCAGGCTGCAGGTCAGGGCTCAAGGAAAATACCAGGGCAAGAAGAGTGTGTACTTGCCGGGTATTTATACTACAGCTGCTAATTAAAGTCAGGTGACACCTGTCTGCAGAGGGGAATACCTGCTCCATACTGCCAGGATTCCTCCGCTGGTGGACGCCAGTACTGCGGCCCAAAGGTGACAGAATACTAGCAGGAAAAAACTCTTCTGACAGCTCCAAACTGCCAGGAGACACCTGCTGGTGGACCTCAGTACTGCACGCCAAATGATCGATATTACCAGCTGAGGGGACCTTTCCTGACAGTAACCCCCCCTCATAGGAGCAACCTCCGGTCGCTCCAACAAGCCGTTGCTGGGGAAAGTCCATGATGTCCAGCCGGGCAGCGGGCACCTCAAGCTTGGCAGCGGGCAGTGGCACATCAGGCTGGGTAGCAGACAGGAATATATCGGGTTGGGCAACAGATAGGAACACATCAGGCTGGGCAGTGGACAGAAACACACCAAGCTGGGCAACGGACAGGAACACATCAGGCTGGGCAGCGGACAGGAACACACCAGGCTGGGCAGCAGGCATGGACACTTCAAGCTGGGCAGCAGGCACATCAGGCTGGGCAGCAGGCACCGGCACTTCAAGCTGGACAGCAGGCACCGGCACTTCAGGCTGGGCAGCAGGCACATCAGGCTGGGCAGCAGGCACATCAAACGGTGCAGCAGACACAGGCACTTCAGACTGGAAAGCGGGCTCATCAGACTGGAAAGCGGGCACAACAGGCTGGAGAGTGGGCACAACAGGCTGGAGAGCGGGCACATCAAGTGGGGCAGCAGGCACATCAGGCTGGGCAGCAGGCACGGGCACTTCAAGCTGGGCAGCAGGCACGGGCACTTCAAGCTGAGCAGCAGGCACGGGCACTTCAAGCTGGGCAGCAGGCACATCAGGCTGGGCAGCAGGCATGGGCACCTCAAGCTGGGCAGCAGGCATGGGCACTTCAAGCTGGGCAGCAGGCATGGGCACTTCAAGCTGGGCAGCAGGCACATCAGGCTGGGCAGCAGGCACAGGCACTTCAAGCTGGGCAGCAGGCACGGGCACTTCAAGCCGGGCAGCAGGCACGGGCACTTCAAGCTGGGCAGCAGGCATGGGCACTTCAAGCTGGGCAGCAGGCACATCAGGCTGGGCAGCAGGCATGGGCACTTCAACCTGGGCAGCAGGCATGGGCACTTCAAGGTGGGCAGCAGGCACAGGCACTTCAAGCTGGGCAGCAGGCACAGGCACTTCAAGCTGGGCAGCAGGCACATCAGGCTGGGCAGCAGGCACATCAGGCTGGGCAGCAGGCATGGGCGCTTCAAGCTGGGCAGCAGGCACGGGCACTTCAAGCTGGGCAGCAGGCACGGGCACTTCAAGCTGGGCAGCAGGCTCATCAGACTGGAAAGCGGGCACAACAGGCTGGAGAGCGGGCACATCAGGCTGGAGAGCGGGCACATCAGGCTGGAAGGTGGGCACATCAGGCTGGAAAGCAGGCAGATCAGGCTGGAAGGTGGGTTCATCAGACTGGAAAGCAGGCTCATCAGGCTGAAGAGCGGACACTGGCACCTCTGGCTGGAACACTGGCACCTCAGGCTGAAACACTGGCACCTCAGGCTGGAAAGCGGACATCAGGACATCAGACTGGATAACAGGCACTGGGACGTCAGACTGGATAGCAAGCACTGGGATGTCAGACTGGGTTGCAAGCACTGGAACGTCGGACTGGGTTGCAAGCACTGGGACGTAGCCTGGGTTGCATTAGCTGGTGCGGAGGCAGGTTGGGTTACTGGCAGGATCGTCTTGGTTGGAAAAAACTTTAGTTTTTTCTTGGGTTTAGCCACTGAGGCTCTGTAGGTGGGGGGTGCAGCAGACTGGAAAGGAGGATTGGGATATGGTGGATAAGAGATAACAGTGGCTGGGGGAAGTTTTTGTGGATTAGTAGGCAGCTGAGAAGAGGCAGGTGGGTTGAATGCAGGATAGGTACAGGGAGCAGAGACCGGATATAAGTATCTGGTTGGGAGCAACGTATACTGAGCTGCAACTGAGTTTGGTGTGGGTGATGGGGAGACAGACTTGTGGGCAGGAAGGTATCTGATTGCAGAGGTGGTTTGTTGTGGATTGGTTGGGGTTGGTTGTAACATATCAGACCATGCTGAGAGTATGGGTTGGACAAAGGACGGATCACATGCTGCCTGTCTAACAAGGGTCTGTACTGAGTGAATACACTCCAAAAGCTTCTGCTGAGAACAGATGGAATAGTGCTCAAAAAAGCACGTGGGATCATCCTCTAACAGCCACACCAGAGACTCCACCTGATCAGCACTGAAAGGGGGAGAAAAATCATCACTGGTCTTAGGAACACAGGATAGGGCTAGCTCAGCACATATTTTGATCAAAGGCTGCACATCCCCAAACAACATACAGCCCTGGTCAACCAGGGAGTGAGCCAAACGGATGAGCTCAAGTAGCTGGTCATTGGTCCACTCTTTTAGTGACTGGCAGAGATACTCGCCACTTTCTGACGCCAGCAGAGCATAATATGGGATCACATTGGGATTCATTCCAGCAAAGCCAGCAGAACCAAGATGGTTCCTCTGTGCAGCCACTTCTGGTCAGGGATGGCCCTGGTATTCTGTCATGTACCAGGTAAGACCAGAACTGTGTGGACTGCAACAGAGGAAACCCAGACGTGTATAAGTGAAAATATAAATGATTTATTAAAGATAAATGAATAAATATAACACAACCACCTCCAATATCACTCAGTGCACCACAACCAATACAAAACAGAACCCCACAAATAATAATAATAACAGAACAAAAATATACAAGTAAGGGAAATACCGAGATCATAAACAGAGCCAGGCCAGGGTCATCATTGGGAGGTCAGCAGCTGGGGAAGGGAAACAAACAGGACAAGAGAGGATGGATGGATCACAGGAGGGATGGGTCAGATACAAGGCTCAGGGTCCAGAGCAAGGAAACAGACAGGGAACAGGAACAACAGGAATCAGGTCTCAGGAATCAGGTAAACAGGATGCAGGCTGCAGGTCAGGGCTCAAGGAAAATACCAGGGCAAGAAGAGTGTGCACTTGCCGGGTATTTATACTGCAGCTGCTAATTAAGGTCAGGTGACACCTGTCTGCAGAGGGGAATACCTGCTCAATACTGCCAGGATCCCTCCGCTGGTGGATGCCAGTACTGCGGACCAAAGGTGACAGAATACCAGCAGGAAAAAGCTCTTCTGACAGCTCCAAACTACCAGGAGACACCTGCTGGTGGACCTCACTACTGCACGCCAAATGATCGATATTACCAGCGGAGGGGACCTTTCCTGACAGGATCCCTAGGAGTTTTCTGTCTATTGATGGGCCCCCTCACCTCCCCAGTCCATGGTGTGCAGGCAGTGAGGAGATGATGTGCTGTAACCTCTAACAACCAATCAGTAAGCAGTAATGATGTGCCATAACCTATAGCAATCAATCAGCGAGCAGTATCGATGTACAGTAATCTCTAGCAACCAATCAACAAGCAGAAATTATGTGCTGTAACCTCTAGCAACCAGTCAGTGAGTGGTAATGATACACTGTAACCTCTGGCAACCAATCGCTGTCTAATCTGATTCAGTAAAAAGACTTTGAATCTAGCTGCTTTTTATTGTATGTCTCAAAGCAGGTGGAAAGCGAAACTGCATGGAGGGTGGGGGGGCAAAAAATTTTTTTGCCCAGGGTCCAATCAATATTAAAGGCAGCCCTGGTGGACCCCTTGATTTTATCATGCAATCAAACCTTGTAAACATGTTATTACCAGTGATTACCAGTTCAGAAATTGGCACCATATCAATGAGTGCATTTCTCTGTATTTGCATTTCAATGTATGTAAACATGTTTTTTATGCATCCTTAAATATTTTATTTTCCACCACTCCATTCATTTTGTCACCATGAGCTTCATATAAAGTCTCACTTTCCTTGTTTGCATCTTTGCTGCTCCTTGCTGCATTTTTGCCCTTGTTTGTCATATTGTACATATTGTACATTCACATAAGTCCCTGCCCTCATAAGCTTATAAGCTAACATCCCTACCTCACGTGCATAAATACACATATTAGGGCCAATTTACCTGTCACAAGGAGAACATACAAACTCCATGCAGGTAGTGTCCAGGCTGGGAATCAAACAGGAGACACCGGCAAAAGTTTACATTGCATGTTAGGTTCAACAGGACCTTTCAGTGACTTTACAAGTCCACATGAATACATTCCTCATACTGTATGTAATTATATGTACTCTTTTATAATTAAAATGCAGTCATGCAACCAAGGAACAAGGTGAGAGACTGTAGCAGGGGGTTGACCTGCGTTAAACATTTTTGAACACAGCCAGGGCTTTTTTTCTCGGAAAATAGGTACAGGAACTCAATCACACACCCCCCCCCCCCCCCCCACCGTTCCTTACACACACCCTCCCAACCACATCAAATAGTGGGTGTGGTCAAATTTCACTAACAGTGGGAGGGTCTTAACAGGGTCATTAAATACCAGTAGTGCAATATGTACAGAATGCAGAGTTCAGGGAGGGGGTTACACACAGACTGCTGAGTTCAGGGTGTGCTATGTAAATAGTGCAGAGTTCAGGGGTGCGCTGCATACAGAGTGCAGAGTTTAGCTGTGCGCTACACACAGAGTGCAGAATTCAGCCTTCTTCCACAGCTGCTTACCTCTGCATCCCCCATCCACATCTCACAAATACCTCTCTTCAGCTCTGACCTCTGCATACAACCCCCCTCTACTGTCCCATCTTCTCCCCATCTCCTTAAAAGCTCCACCAACTTCCACAGGTCTTCTTTTTTGTTGCTGTATTAATCTGAATCACCCAGCCAGGTCTAGTACCTTCCTGCATACTACAGTTGGCTCCACCTCTCTCACTGGCAGGGAGATCATCCAGTGGTGATGTTGGCATTTGCACTGCACTCCGTATACCTGCATCTCCCTTGTCCCTATCCTTCACTCAGTGGGAGCCACTCAGGAGATCTGATCTGTGGGAGCTGTTGGGGAACATGCTGTCACTTGTAGGCATAGAAGCTGGGAGAAGAGAACCTGAGCCAGAGGTGTTGGAACTGAGTTCCACCAAGTTCCATCTGAAAAAAAAGCCCTACACAGCCAAGAACTGCACAGGCATTTGGAGTTATATGATTGTGTCCTCTCTGAGCTGGCATCTGGATCCAAGAAGTAGATACTGACCCTGGACGATTCCTGAACAAAGATGGCTCTGTGCTTCTGTAGAGAAAATCAGACAAAGACATTGGTCTCCATTCACAAAGCGGTATCTTACCACATCCGCCTTAGATACAGCACAGCATTTTTCAAAAAGTTTTTTGGGCAGTCCCAAAATGACACTACTAAAATAAAGCATGAGTTCTTTTATGAAGTCATGCGATATTTTGTTTGTGAAAACATGTGGCAAGTTAATGCCTGGCGGTAGCCAGCATATTTATTAACATTAATAGATATTCCATCAAAGAGGGGTGTTTGTTTTTTGTCTCGTTTATCACCAATAGGGATGAGCCGAACACCCCCCGGTTCGGTTCGCACCAGAACCCGCGAACGGACCGCAAGTTCGCACGAACGTTAGAACCCCATTGACGTCTATGGGACTCGAACGTTCGAAATCAAACGTGCTCATTTTAAAGGCTAATTTGCATGGTATTGTCCTAAAAAGGGTTTGGGGACCCGGGTCCTACCCCAGGGGACATGTATCAATGCAAAAAAAACTTTTAAAAACGGCCGTTTTTTCGGGAGCAGTGATTTTAATGATGCTTAAAGTAAAAAAAAAAAAAGTGAAATATTCCTTTAAATATCGTACCTGGGGGGTGTCTATAGTATGCCTGTAAAGTGACGCGTGTTTCCCATGTTTAGAACAGTCCCTGCACCAAATGTCATTTTTAAAGGAAAAAATCTCATTTAAAACTGCTTGCGGGTTTAATGTCATGTCGGGTCCTGGCAATATGGATGAAAATCAGTGAGACAAACGGCATGGGTACCCCCCAGTCCATTACCAGGCCCTTTGGGTCTTGTATGGATATTAAGGGGAACCCCGCACCCAAATTAAAATAAGGAAAGGTCCCTATATACTCTGAACAGCAGTATACAGGCGGTGCAAACAAGACAGGGACTGTAGGTTTGTTGTTAAGTAGAATCTGTTTGTAATTTTGAACATTTTTAATGTGTTTAGCTCCAGCCAAAAAATCTTTTCTAAGCTTTTTGGAAAACATAGGGAAGGGTTATCACCCCTGTGACATTTGTTTTGCGTCTTTCCTCCTCTTCAGAAGATTTCACCTCACTTTTTTGTCCCAATGAAAAATGTTTTTTGAAAATTTGGGTTTTTTTGTGGAACAAGGATTGGAAAGCATCAGTGGAAAGGAGAAATTGTTTTCCCATATTAACTCTTACATGAGAGAATTTCCCTTCCTATGGGTAGATTTCATCTCACTTCCTGTTGTCTCCTTCCGTTTGCAAGTAGGAGTCGTTTGTAAGTTAGATGTTTGAAAGTAGGGTCCTGCCCTATATACTCAGCAGAAATTTGGGCCTTAGGTGTTGCTGTGGCCAAAACACTGTAAGCCCTCACAGGGCCCTGCTGTGAAATATTAGATCAAGAATTGTAATTACATGCCCCTGTTGAACAGGAGCTGAAAAATTAGGCCTTAGGCACTGGTGCTGGTGCCACAACACTGCAACCCCTCACAGACACTCTAGTTGGAACGCAGGAACGAGCCCTGCTGCAAAGTATTGCATCAAAAATTGTAATTACACGCCCCTGTTAGACAGGGGCAGAAAAATTGGGCCTTAGGCACTGGTGCTGGTGCCACAACACTGCAACCCCTCACAGACACTCTAGTTGGAACGCAGGAACGAGCACTGCTGCAAAGTATTGCATCAAAAATTGTAATTACACGCCCCTGTTAGACAGGGGCAGAAAAATTGGGCCTTAGGCACTGGTGCTGGTGCCACAACACTGCAACCCCTCACAGACACTCTAGTTGGAATGCAGGAACGAGCCCTGCTGCAAAGTATTGCATCAAAAATTGTAATTTCACGCCCCTGTTAGACAGGGGCAGAAAAATTGGGCCTTAGGCACTGGTGCTGGTGCCACAACACTGCAACCCCTCACAGACACTCTAGTTGGAATGCAGGAACGAGCCGTGCTGCAAAGTATTACATCAAAAATTGTAATAAAAAGGCCCCTGTTATACAGGGGCTGAAAAATTGTGCCTTAGGCACTGGTGGTGGCGCCCAGAACCAAAAATGTTCTTACAAGCTATCAGCGTGATGATTGAGGAGGAAGAGGATAATTACTCAGGGATAATCACTCAGCATCAGCATAGGCAGTCTTTGAAGGGATCTGAAAAAAATTATTCAGTTACATCAGCATCAGGTGCTTGGTAGCTGGTGGTGATCCAAGACTGATTCATTTTTATGAAGGTCAGCCGATCGACCGAGTCAGTGGACAGACGCACCCTGTGATCGGTTACCACGCCTCCAGCAGCACTGAATGTACGTTCCGAAAGAACGCTGGATGCAGGACAGGCCAGTAGCTCAATTGCATACTGTGCAAGCTCTGGCCAGTGATCCATCCTCAAGACCCAGTAACCCAGAGGATTTTCGGTGGGAAAGGTGTCCAAGTCTGATCTTGCCCCTAGGTATTCCTGCACCATGTAAAACAGACGCTGGCGATGGTTGCTGGAACCGATCATACCTTGGGGCTGCGGACCAAAAAATTGTCTGAACGCATCGGTCAGACGGCCACCTTCTCCACCGCTCCTTCTTTGACTGACCGAAGCCTCAGCAACACGTTGTCCAGAAACAGGAGTTTGTAACCTCCCAGTCTCTGGGAACGCGTTGCACAGACCTTTCTGCAAGGCCTCCCGAAGATGTTTCATCCTCTGCTCCCTCTGCGATGGCAAGATAAGGTCCGCAACCTTACCCTTGTAACGTGAATCAAGGAGGGTTGCCAGCCAGTATTGGTCCTTCTCCTTGATACCACGAATACGAGGATCCTTACGCAGGCTTTGCAGGATCAGGGAGGCCATGCAGCGTAGGTTTGCTGAGGCATTCGGTCCGGAGTCCTCTGGGTCACTAAGGACAACAACGTCCGCAGCCACCTCCTCCCAGCCACGTACAAGTCCATGTGTTCCTTGGGACTGATCCCTTAAAGACTGCTGATGCTGAGTGCCAGGCTCCACCTCCATACTGACACAATCTTCCTCCTCCTCCTCCTCCTCCTCCTCGTCCTCTTCCTGTGTGATCGGCGGGCACGCAGGAACACTGTCTGGATAAAGGGGGCCTTGAGAGCTAAGGAAGTCCTCCTCTTCCTGCCTCTGTTCTGCCTCAAGTGCCCTGTCCATTATTCCACGCAGCGTGTGCTCCAACAGGTGGACAAGGGGGACAGTGTCACTGATGCATGCACTGTCAGTGCTCACCATCCTCGTGGCCTCCTCGAATGGTGACAGGACAGTGCATGCATCCCTGATCATGGCCCACTGGCGTGGGGAAAAAAAACCAAGCTCCCCTGACCCTGTCCTGGTGCCATAGTCGCACAGGTACTCATTGATGGCCCTCTGCTGCGTGTGCAGCCGCTGCAGCATGGCCAACGTCGAGTTCCACCTGGTGGGCATGTCACAGATTAGGCGGTTCTTGGGCAGGTTAAACTCCTTTTGGAGGTCCGTCAGCCGAGCACTGGCATTATATGACCGGCGGAAATGCACAGAGACTTTCCTGGCCTGCCTCAGGACATCCTGTAAGCCCGGGTACCTGCCCAAGAACCGCTGCACCACCAAGTTAAGGACGTGAGCCAAACAGGGCACATGGGTCAGTTGTCCCTGTCGGAGGGCAGAGAGGAGGTTGGTGCCATTGTCGCAAACCACCATTCCTGCCTTAAGTTGGCGTGGCGTCAACCACCTCTGAACCTGCCCCTGCAGAGCTGACAAAACCTCTGCCCCAGTGTGGCTCCTGTCCCCCAAGCACACCAGCTCAAGCACCGCATGGCATCTTTTGGCCTGCGTACTTGCGTAGCCCCTTGAACGCCTACGGAGCACCGCTGGTTCCGAGGAAGAGGCCATGGAGGAAGAAGAAGAGGAGGGGGTGGAGGAGAGAGGTGTGTCACAATCAGCATTTTGGAGGCGTGGTGGCGGAACAACCTCCAACACTACTGCACCTTGTCCTGCATCCTTCCCAGCTGCCAGCAGAGTCACCCAATGCGCCGTGAAACTTAAGTAACGTCCCTGTCCATGCCTGCTGGACCATGAGTCAGCGGTAATATGCACCTTACCGCTGACCGCCCTGTCCAGCGAGGCATGGACATTGCCTTCCACATGCCGGTAGAGAGCCGGAATCGCCTTCCGTGAGAAAAAGTGGCGTTTGGGTACCTGCCACTGAGGAACCGCACATTCCACAAACTCACGGAAGGGGGCAGAGTCTACCAACTGAAAAGGCAGCAGTTGAAGTGCTAGCAATTTTGCCAAGCTAGCATTCAACCGCTGGGCATGTGGATGGCTGGGAGCAAACTTCTTTCGGCGGTGCAGCAGCTGGGGCAGGGAAATTTGCCTGGTACAATCTGACGTCGGTGTACCCAAAGCAGATTGCCCACAAGTACTTGGCTGTGACACACCTAATTCTACACCTTCATTCCTCTCACTGCAGGTCTCAGAGAGGACTGAAGGTCTAGTGGGGTTGGAAATCTCAGCTGATGAGGAGCAAGGAGAGATCCTCTTTGTTCTTTGGTGTGGGTCTTTCAGATACGCTTGCCAACGAACTGCATGGCAGGTCAACATATGTCTGGTCAAGCATGTGGTACCCAAGCGGGAGATGTTTTGGCCACGCGAGATACGCTTGAGACATATGTTGCAAATAGCAGCGGTGCGATCTGATGCACTCGTCTCAAAAAAGGCCCACACCAAAGAACTTTTTGAATAACGCGCAGAGACTGCAGCGCCCTGCACATGTGGAGCTTTGGGGTGTGATGCAGTCAATGTGCTGCCCTTAGGCTGGCCCCTGGAGGGCATCCTGCCTAGTTGGTGATGTGCCACCTCCTCCTCCTCCTCCTCCTCCTCCTCTCTCCTATCAGGCACCCACGTTGAGTCAGTGACCTCATCATCCCCTCCCTCCTCATCACTGGAGCAAACCTGGCAGTATGCTGCAGCAGGGGGAGCATGACTGCCAGATTGCTGTCCTTCTTGGGCACCCCCTCTGTCCGTGCTCATGTTACTGCCTTCATTGAGCTCAGTATCATCATCAGAGCCTTCCAAACGCTGGGCATCCTCCTGGAGCATGTACCCAACACTGTGGTCAAACAGTTCGAGGGAATCCTCATGAGGACATGGTGGAGCTAGGGAAGGAGTCACTGATGACATTGAGCTGAGGGAAGAGGCCGCTGCTTTGCCAGACAAAGCACCCTGGGCATGGGTGAGAGAGGATGAGGAGGATGAGGACGGCTTGGTCATCCACTCGACCAAGTCTTCCGCATGTTGCGGCTCAACACGGCCAGCTGCCGAAAAAAAGGCCAAGCGTGTCCCATGGCCACGTGCTGATGAGGATGCACCGTCTCCACGACCAGCACTAGACACAGAGCCTGCTTGCCCTCTCTTATTGGCTTGTGACTGTCTGCCTCTCCTTCTTGGCCTTCCAGACATACTAATGGCCAGTAGCTGCACTAAGCTGGGATAGAACACCTGTAATTTTCTTCAGGTAGCTTTATATACTGTAACCAGACAAGCCTGCCTGTCAGTAGGAAGATAACAGGAACGGATCTAGCTGAACACTGTGAGCAGGACGCACTGCACTGAATGTAAATACCAGGAACGGATCTAGCTGAACACTGTGAGCAGGACGCACTGCACTGAATGTAAATACCAGGAACGGATCTAGCTGAACACTGTGAGCAGGACGCACTGCACTGAATGTAAATAGCAGGAACGGATCTAGCTGAACACTGTGAGCAGGACGTACTGCACTAAATGTATATAGCAGGAACGGATCTAGCTGAACACTGTGAGCAGGACGCACTGCACTGAATGTAAATAGCAGGAACGGATCTAGCTGAACACTGTGAGCAGGACGCACTGCACTAAATGTAAATACCAGGAACGGATCTAGCTGAACACTGTGAGCAGGACGCACTGCACTGAATGTAAATAGCAGGAACGGATCTAGCTGAACACTGTGAGCAGGACGCACTGCACTGAATGTAAATAGCAGGAACGGATCTAGCTGAACACTGTGAGCAGGACGCACTGCACTGAATGTAAATAGCAGGAACGGATCTAGCTGAACACTGTGAGCAGGACGCACTGCACTGAATGTAAATAGCAGGAACGGATCTAGCTGAACACTGTGAGCAGGACGCACTGCACTGAATGTAAATAGCAGGAACGGATCTAGCTGAACACTGTGAGCAGGACGTACTGCACTGAATGTATATAGCAGGAACGGATCTAGCTGAACACTGTGAGCAGGACGCACTGCACTGAATGTAAATAGCAGGAACGGATCTAGCTGAACACTGTGAGCAGGACGCACTGCACTGAATGTAAATACCAGGAACGGATCTAGCTGAACACTGTGAGCAGGACGCACTGCACTGAATGTAAATAGCAGGAACGGATCTAGCTGAACACTGTGAGCAGGACGCACTGCACTGAATGTAAATAGCAGGAACGGATCTAGCTGAACACTGTGAGCAGGACGCACTGCACTGAATGTAAATAGCAGGAACGGATCTAGCTGAACACTGTGAGCAGGACGTACTGCACTAAATGTATATAGCAGGAACGGATCTAGCTGAACACTGTGAGCAGGACGCACTGCACTGAATGTAAATAGCAGGAACGGATCTAGCTGAACACTGTGAGCAGGACGCACTGCACTAAATGTAAATACCAGGAACGGATCTAGCTGAACACTGTGAGCAGGACGCACTGCACTGAATGTAAATAGCAGGAACGGATCTAGCTGAACACTGTGAGCAGGACGCACTGCACTGAATGTAAATAGCAGGAACGGATCTAGCTGAACACTGTGAGCAGGACGCACTGCACTGAATGTAAATAGCAGGAACGGATCTAGCTGAACACTGTGAGCAGGACGCACTGCACTGAATGTAAATAGCAGGAACGGATCTAGCTGAACACTGTGAGCAGGACGCACTGCACTGAATGTAAATAGCAGGAACGGATCTAGCTGAACACTGTGAGCAGGACGCACTGCACTGAATGTAAATAGCAGGAACGGATCTAGCTGAACACTGTGAGCAGGACGCACTGCACTGAATGTAAATAGCAGGAACGGATCTAGCTGAACACTGTGAGCAGGACGCACTGCACTGAATGTAAATAGCAGGAACGGATCTAGCTGAACACTGTGAGCAGGACGCACTGCACTGAATGTAAATAGCAGGAACGGATCTAGCTGAACACTGTGAGCAGGACGCACTGCACTGAATGTAAATAGCAGGAACGGATCTAGCTGAACACTGTGAGCAGGACGCACTGCACTAAATGTAAATACCAGGAACGAATCTAGCTGAACACTGTGAGCAGGACGCACTGCACTGAATGTAAATAGCAGGAACGGATCTAGCTGAACACTGTGAGCAGGACGCACTGCACTAAATGTAAATAGCAGGAACGGATCTAGCTGAACACTGTGAGCAGGACGCACTGCACTGAATGTAAATAGCAGGAACGGATCTAGCTGAACACTGTGAGCAGGACACACTGCACTAAATAGTCTAGATAGAAGATAACAGGAACGGATCTAGCTAAACTGAATACAGTGTATATATATATATGCAACACCTGGGATGCATATATATACACAATACACTGTAAGTGCAGCTAACTGACTGACTGTTCTGCCTAATCTATCTAACTCAAATCAAATGACACTGTCTCTCTCTCTCTCTATCTCTCAGCACACCGGAACACACACTACACAGGGCCGCCGTGCAGGCGGCCTTATATAGTGTGGGGTGTGTACTAAATCCCCTGAGCCATAATTGGCCAAAGCCACCCTGGCTTTGGCCAATTACAGCTCTCTCTACTGACGGCGCTGTGATTGGCCAAGCATGCGGGTCATAGTGCATGCTTGGCCAATCATCAGCCAGCAATGCACTGCGATGCCGCAGTGAATTATGGGCCGTGACGCGCCACACGAATTTGGCGCGAACGGCCCATATCGTTCGCAATTCGACGGACGGTCGAACAGCCGATGTTCGAGTCGAACATGGGTTCGACTCGAACACGAAGCTCATCCCTAATCACCAACCATAAGGAGATAGAGAAGGGATCCTCATAGTGTAAAACAGTTTTTTATTTTTAAGAACAATCCCCCCTTTTAAGAAATAAGCTTACATCAAATTAAAAGTAAAAAACCATCTCATAATATACGTGTCATTTGCAGCCTTATAACGATACTCGCTCACCAGCCGAAGAAGCGCTCGATCGTGGTGATTCCTAGGTGGAGATCATTAACAGCTGACAATTCCAATCAGGCCGTCTGGTCATGCCTAGACGCGTTTCGTCATTACGTCTTTCTCAATAGCTCTTGAGAAAGAAATTGAAAAAAGGAGGGGTGTGGAGGCGCCAACTGTGGTAGCTTGTTTATGCAAAAATAAAAGTTAGTGTAACAATTACACTTACTGGTTCGCAGGGTGGAGGTGTTTCTTTGAGATGGAAAAGTGTCCTGGGATGTGTTGTTATCTTGTTTCCGGCTCAGATTTCATTCCTTCAGGCGTCTGGGTGTGAAGTCTGTACACAGGCTGAACTGCTGCATCCAGTGCATGGAAAGCTCCACGCTGACCACTCTGGAGTGCAGAAGAGGAAATGACGTCACTGATGCACGGCAAACGTCCAGGCTGGTGTTGGGGATAATGCAGGGATAGTACAGGCTACGCGCTCGGGGCTCACAGCTCCTTCTACTGGCCTGTAGAAGGCCAGTAGAAGGAGCTGTGAGCCCCGAGCGCGTAGCCTGTACTATCCCTGCATTATCCCCAACACCAGCCTGGACGTTTGCCGTGCATCAGTGACGTCATTTCCTCTTCTGCACTCCAGAGTGGTCAGCGTGGAGCTTTCCATGCACTGGATGCAGCAGTTCAGCCTGTGTACAGACTTCACACCCAGACGCCTGAAGGAATGAAATCTGAGCCGGAAACAAGATAACAACACATCCCAGGACACTTTTCCATCTCAAAGAAACACCTCCACCCTGCGAACCAGTAAGTGTAATTGTTACACTAACTTTTATTTTTGCATAAACAAGCTACCACAGTTGGCGCCTCCACACCCCTCCTTTTTTCAACATTGATTATCAACAGAGGTAATGGACACCCTCTGAGGATGGCTGCCTCCTCATTCTAGAATTTACCTGCCTTATTTTAATGTGCTATTATAGCTACCATTGTACTATTTACCTTAGACATCACATGTTGCGGAGCGCCGGAAAACCCCCCCTTTTGTTTCTCTTGAGAAAGAAATAATGACGAAACGCATCCCCGCTGACAGCTGAAAGTAAAAAAAAAATTGCCAATTGATGGGGACAAGGGTCTCTTCCCCACAACCCTGGCTGGTGGTTGTGGGGTTCTGCAGACAAGGGGCTTATCAGAATCTGGAAACCCCAGATTTAACAAGGGGGACCCCAGATCCTGCCCCCCCATGTGAATGAGTATGGGGTTCATAGTACCACTACTCATTCACCCAAAAAAAGGCATACAGTTTTTGCCAAGAATTTTAGGTAAAAAATAAATGTTCCCCCGATGAAGAACCATCGTCAATCACAACGTCCGCCACCACCGCCGACCCCAAAAAAAAGGTCAGCTCACTAAGGGCTCTTACTGTTCATAAATAACTAAGGGGTGGGGTCACCTGGTGACCAAGCGCCCCCACCCCCTTGTGAAATCATCGATCCAGCATGGCCCTGGCCGATGATGTCACAAGGGGCGGGGTCACCCGGTGACACCACCATGTTGTTTACTGGTTCTTAAGGTCCTTAACAACCAGTACGCATTCCACACATACAGCATGATTGGACCACTACTGAATTACCGCATGCATTAAATTATTTATTTCCTTCTGTAGATGGAGTTTAACGCCTGTTTATGCTGGTATAGTGTATTAAGAATTACAGGATCACATTTAATATTTAGGCAAAATGTCTCCGGATACCTAAATATCACATGCAAGTTCCTTTGGTCAATGGAGTCAACAGTCAGTAGAAGTACTGTGATCTTTGCACATGCACATTACTTATCATGCATGCATTATCGTAAAAATAATATATCTGATGCTAGGTTCAGTTTATTGTATCCATAGACATGCCTTGACTAGGATCTGATCCAGATTGGGCAGCAATATCATTCTCCAGTAGCCTGCTTTTTGTGGAAGTGACTTCCTTCACTGATAAACAGCACAAAACACATAGCTCTGAGGAAGTGGGTCATTCCCCCGAAACGCGTCAGCTGGCATTGTCATCCTGTCACCAGTTGGAGAGCGGACTTTCTAATTTTGTGTTTTATGCATCTACATGCCTTTAGCTCACACGGCTTGTGAGTATAATAAGTTTCCCTATACCAGGGATATGCAATTAATTAGCAGACCTCCAGCTGTTGCAAAACAAAAAGTCCCATCATGTCTCTGGGTGTCATGCTTGTGGATGTCAGAGTCTTGCTATGCCTCATGGGACGTGTAGTTCTGCAAGGGCTGGAGGTCTGCTAATTGCATATCCCTGCCCTATATCCTTTAATAATGTGCTAGGCGTTTGTTAAACACTCTGTGTTTTGTGCAGTGTTGGATTCCTCTGTGGGTGTCTCTACCATTTCTGGGTGCTTAATTTAAGTTTGCATCTCCTTTTTGTTTTATTTTTTTTAACTGATAAACAGGTTGTATGCTGCTTTGGAAAGTTACAGGATATTATATAAATCTTTTTTTCACACAAATTTTTTTTTTTCAAGATACAGGTAAGGCAGCTTTTTCTGTATATATAAATTGGCAGCTTTTTCTGTATATATAAATTGGCTGCTTTTTCTGTATATATAAATTAATTTAGTGCAAATATATTCTCACACTTCCCTACTAATTTTTAAAAGGGAAGAAATGTTTATGATGGAATATTGTCAAGGATGATCTAAGACACTAATGGGTCCAGACCAACGATCTCATTAGCAAATAAGCTTTTCTCAGAAAGTTAATAATTTAGTTCTTCAAATCTGGGGAGGTATCCCAATATTTTGACCATGTTAAATTGATTTGGAAATATAATAGACTTAATAAGGTTATGCAATTGGCCATGACAACCAGTAAAATTTAGCTTCTTCCCGCAACCAAGCAAAGTAAATAAACCCCATGAGTCCCGTAGAAGTGATTGGGTGATTGTACAGCCATCCAGATCACTTTTACTACCATACCAGGACTGAAAAAAAAATGCTGCTGCAATCATGTGCTTGTTTTACCATTTCTAGACAGGCCATAGAGCCAATAGTGTATTTAGGTTTTGTGCTGCCCTAGGCCTGACTAAACTCATGCACCCCTAATTTATATATGACCCACCACTTCCTGTCAAGGCCACACCCTTGCTGTTTAAGACCCACCCTGAAATTTTAGAGTGGGGACCCTAGTTCTGAGGGCCTGGGGGGAGCAATGGATTCCCTTAATTTGCATAGATTTCCTCTCACTTCCTGTTTGGCTATGGGGCAGGAAGTAAAGGGAAATCTCTGCAATGGGACCGGGATGGTAAAAAATAAACTGACAGGGGCTATAACCCTCCCTTATTCTATCCACAATGAAAAAAAAAAGTGTTGCCTGTAGTTCTACTTAAACCACATGCCGACCAGCCGCCGCAGTTGTACTGCGGCAGAATGGCACGGCTGGGCGAAACTACATTATGTAACGTCGCTTCGCTCTGTGGCCACTAGGGGGTGCGTGCGTGCCTCCCGCTCGCCCCCTGAGCCGATGCGAGTGCCCAGTGGTCTCGATCACCGCTGAGCTCCCGCGATCGCTCGGGGCACACGGAGAACCAGGATCTGTGTGTGTAAACACAGTTTCCGGTTCTCTGAGGGGAGAACTGACAGATCCTCTGTTCATATAGAGTATGAACAGACGATCTGTTAGTTTCTCTGCACAGTCCACATCCCCCTTCAGTTAGAACACTTCCTAGGAAACACATTAACCCCTTCACTGCCAGTGACATTTTTACCATAATCAGTGCATTTTCAATTGCACTGATCGCTGTATTAATGTCAATGGTCCCAAAAATGTGTCAAAATTGTCCGACATGTCCGCCATACTGTCGCAGTCACGATAAAAATCGCTGATCACTGCCATAACTAGTAAAAAAAAAAATATTAATAAAAATGCCATCCCCTATTTTGTAGATGCTATAACTTTTGCGCAAACAAATCAATATACGCTTATTGCATTTTTTTTTACCAAAAATATGTAGAAGAATACATATTGGCCTAAACTGAGGAAAAAATATGTTTTTTATATTTTTTTGGGGGGGAGATTTATTATAGAAAAAAGTAAAAAATAATGCATTTTTTTCAAAATTGTCGCTCTTTTTTTGTTTATAGCGCAAAAAATAAAAACTGCAGAGGTAATCAAATACCACCAAAAGAAAGCTCTATTTATGGGAAAAAAAGGACGTCAATTTTGTTTGGGAGCCACGTTGCACGACCGCGCAATTGTCAGTTAAAGCGACGCAGTGCCGAATCGCAAAAACTGCTCTGGTCTTTGGCCAGCCAAATGGTCCGGGGCTGAAGCGGTTAAGCACACATTTCTGATAATTTATGGAGAGGACTAAGAAGATATAACCATGCTAATGGTGCAGCAGAAAACATATAGCACAGTGAGGAAGGTTTGTGGTCCAGGATGATAGGACAGTGAAAATTAGAAGTGGCGCGCCCCCCCCCCCCCCCGGAAGCAGTGCGGCCGCTTTATGGGGGCCCCATAAGACTGGCGCTACACTAACAGAGCAAGCCGGCGGGGACTCTTTCTGTGCTGCTCCCCTGCAAAGTGCTGCCCTAGGCCTGGGCCTTGTCGGCCTAGGCCAGGATACAGAGTTGCATAGAGCATATGTCCAAAGTGGTTAAACCATCTTCAGCCTGAGTAGAAAAGCCTGCCTCCTGCCAGTATTTTGTACAGCAGGGGATGTGTCGGACTTCTTCAGAGAGAACGCAAAGAGCAAGGGTCCCACTCTGCAGCATGCTGGCAGGGGACCAGCTTTTCTACTCAGGCTTTGACTGCTTTTATAGGTGAACAAACCGGTAAACACCTTTTGTTTTCATGCACCTGGAATATATCTAGCTGATTTAAACTGAGAGTTCAATGAGGCTTTAATAGTCGTAGACCAGATTCTGAATGCTCCGGTTTTAGTAAATCTCCCCCATGGTGTCCACCAATTATGCGCCCTTATGCCTGAGCTAGAATACAGCCAAGTCTCCAGCATGAAAAGGACCCCTCTGTTCTTTTAGCCAGAAAATGCAGTTTTAACCCTCATGCCCCCTGTATGTATTTCATTCAAGAAGCTCCCAGCAAATAAAGTGAGAGAAGCACTGGGAAAACCAGCTTGACAGTGAAAGGGTATATCTTCCTCCCCACTCATGTTGTAAAGTGCTGCGCAAACTGTTGGCACTATATAAATCCTGTATATTAATAATAATACTGAAATCTGGTCTAATTAAGCCTAATGACGCTATTGTATATAGCCAGGGACGCTGATAGAAATCATGGGGCCCCATACAGCCTACCTGACTGGGCCACCTTCAGCCCCACCCCTGGTCCCTCCTTCAGCTTTCAGCTCCAGCCCTGGCCCCTCCCTAGACTAGGGTGACCACATTTCCAAGCTGCCATTCAGGGACACCCCCCCCCCACGCACCCGCCCCAAAAAGATGGTTTTTGATACTTTTTTTTGCAAATTTTTTGGAAAAAAAAGCAAACAGTGGTAACCAGTTTAGACAGGTGCTATGGGCTAGCAGAACGGAGGGGGACACGGTGGAAGAACGGAGGGGGACAGCAGCAGAACGGAGGGGGACATGGAGGAAGAACGGAGGGGGACAGCAGAATGGAGGGGGACACGGAGGTAGAACGGAGGGGGGGCAGCAGCAGAACGGAGGGGGACAGCAGAACGGAGGGGGACACGGAGGAAGAACGGAGGGGGACACAGAGGAAGAACGGAGGGGGACACAGAGGAAGAACGGAGGGGGACAGCAGAACGGAGGGGGACACAGAGGAAGAACGGAGGGGGACAGCAGCAGAATGGAGTAGGACACGGAGGAAAACTGGAGGGGGACAGCAGAACGGAGGGGGACAGCAGAACAGAGAAGGACAGCAGCAGAACTGAGGGGGACACAGAGGAAGAACAGAGGGGGACAGCAGAACTGAGGGGGACACGGAGGAAGAACAGAGGGGGACAGCAGAACGGAGGGGGACACGGAGGAAGAACAGAGGGGGACAGCAGGACAGAGGGGGACAGCAGAACGGAGGGAACAGCAGAACGGAGGGGGACACGAAGGAAGAACAGAGGGGAACAGCAGCAGAACGGAGTGGGACACAGAGGAAAACTGGAGGGGGACAGCAGCAGAATGGAGGAGGAGTGGAGGACAGCAGCAGAACAGAGGGGGAGTGGGGGACAGCAGCAGAATGGAGGGAGAGCATGCTCACTGTACCAAAGAAGTGTAACACTAACCTGAAAGTTTATCAATGGCATGCAGCAAACTCACGGATCTCGTGGGTGGGAGGGAGGACTCAGCCAAGGCTCAGCTCAGGACAGAAGTTGAACTGTGGAGAAGTCGGGCAGCTCGAAGTCGGGCTGCGCTGCTGGCTATGTGCTGCTGCTGCAGCGGCTGCTGGAGTAGTCGGCGGCAGCCCCAGGACGGCGGCACTGACTGGGCACAGGCATTATGTGTGGCTCTCTCTGGTGTCAGTGCGGTGTCTGTGGCTGCCTGGCTGGCGGCTGCTCTCTCTATCTCTCGGAGGCACGCTGCTCAGCCGTAGCCCGTAGGGTGTGGGTGCCCACTACACTGACTGCCCACGTGAGCTGACAGCACTGGTTGCTAGATGCGGGGCGGCCCTAGCCTAGCAACCAGTTAGGCATATGATGTGTGTGTTACACAGTGTATAATGTTTATAAGGGTGGCGGCGGTGTGTAAATGTTTATAAGGGCGACGGAGTCAGACTGGCGCCTGGCGGTGTGTTTTTTTTTCATTCCAGGACACTGTATTGTCCCGGAATGAAGGTGCCCGGGACACGGGACAAAAATCAGAAATAAGGGACAATCCCGGGCAATCCGGGACACGTGGGCACCCTACCCTAGACCCAATAATGTGTGTATTGCGGCGCTAAAATTCAATAACTAGAAACAGTCCAAGAAAGGGTCTGAAGAATGGGAGAAGTCCAAACACCAGATAGTGCAGATGTGAAGGGGCACTCGTCACCACGTGGTAATGTAGTCTGCTTACCAGAAGGCTGTAAATAATAGGCATGTATAGATATTCCTCAACAACATCCAGCAAATCCAGCTCTCTGGAACCCCTCGTCAACACAGACAGCAACTTCCGGATTGCTTCCCTCACAGATCATCATCTCCCAAAAATCACATCAGAAGTGGGACTTTCAAATGTGCAGTCATAATATACCCAGGAAAAGAAATAAGGGACCCATAGTGAAGTCCGTAATGGTGATTAAATTTATTGTAGTAACTTACAGTTTGAGTTCAAAATTGCATGCATCAAAAACGACAATCGGCTGCAGCGTTTAGGGTGCTGGTGTCAACCTGCCTGACATGTTTCAGAGGCAACGGATGTCTTCAGAGGCGCATCGAATGTACTGCAGACAGTGCCACCCATGCCATAATGTGCTGCAGACAGTGCCACCCATGCCATAATGTGCTGCAGACAGTGCCACCCATGCCATAATGTACTGCAGACAGTGCCACCCATGCCATAATGTACTGCAGACAGTGCCACCCATTGCGCCAATGCCATAATGCCATTGGCAGCATGGGTGGCACTGTCTCTGTAGGCAGCACATGCGTTATGGCATTGGCAGCATGGGTGGCACTGTCTGCAGCACATTATGGCATTGGCGGCACTGTCTGCAGCACATTATGGCATTGGCAGCATGGGTGGCACTGTCTACAGCACATTATGGCATTGGCGGCATGGGTGGCACTGTCTGCAGCACATTATGGCATTTGCAGCATGAGTGGCACTGTCTACAGCACATTATGGCATTGGCGGCATGGGTGGCACTGTCTGCAGCACATTATGGCATTGGCCGCATGGGTGGCACTGTCTGCAGCACATTATGGCATTGGCGGCATGGGTGGCACTGTCTGCAGCACATTATGGCTTTGGCGGCATGGGTGGCACTGTCTGCAGCACATTATGGCATTGGCCGCATGGGTGACACTGTCTGCAGCACATTATGGCATTGGCCGCATGGGTGGCACTGTCTGCAGCACATTATGGCATTGGCCGCATGGGTGCCACTGTCTGCCACACATTATGGCATTGGTGGCATGGGTGGCATTGGCTGCAGGCAGCACATGCGTTATGGGCCATAAGGCATGTGCTGCCTGCAGAGACAGTGCCACCCATGCCACCAATGCCATAATATATAGATGCTGCTGCAGACAGATACAGTGATATAGTAGATCTTGAATCACCCCCCTCCCCAAGCAAGCACACACCTGTTTTAGCCGGCCCCCACGAGGCACTGGGTGCAGAAGTGATATGCGCCCAAAACAGAAGAAATAGTACCTCCCTGCCAAAAAATAAAGAAATAAAACCTGAAAAGTCGGAGGGGGTGAGTGGATGTGGTAGGTTGATAATGGGTGCTGGCTGAAAGAATTTTTTTTTTTTTGTACTGCATCAATTAGGTCTCTGTCCAGATTTTCCCGGGCCCACCTGCTGTCCGGGCCCGGTACAACAGGGCCAGTTGTACTGGCCTATCAGCGGCCCTGTATATAGCTGTCATGTTTAGTGGGAGCTAGATGTTCATGCACTAGGGTTGATTTGTTAAAGAAGCAGAGGCTGTACATTTAGCAAAATGAATGTTAACTTACTCTAGTAAATAAGGTGAAGCTGTGTTCACTTTGAATACCCAGTCAAGCACAAGGGAACTTTAAAGAAATTAAAAAAAAGAAATTTAAAAGAAAGACTGTGTGGTTGCAGCCTTTTAAGTACAAAGTCATTGGGGTTGACTTACTAAAACTATAAAGTGCAAAATCTGGTGCAGGTGTTCATGGTGGCCAAATTGCTTTAACCACTTCCTGACCTGCTCCTATACATATACAGCGGCAGGTTGGGTCTCCTGTCTAATCGCCATATATGTACAGGGGCTCCTTTAAGAGCCATAGCAGGCTCACATGCTGCAAGGCGCAGCAACCTGATGTGCGTGGCCTAGGGTTGCCACCTTTTCTTCAATCCAAACCCGAACACTTTAGCAGCGCACAGCAATTTTTTTTTAGGGAACGCTGTGGACTCTGGTGTAAAGAGGAACATGGATGTAAGGGGGTTTCAGCTCACCAAAGCTCTCACTTAATTTAGAGTTCCCAGCATTTTCCCTAAATAAGGGTTCCCAAAGCCCCCCCCTTACATCAGTCCACAGGGCACCCTTTACATCAGAGTACACAGGGCACCCCTTACATCAGAGTCCCCCTTATCTCGCTCAGAGGCAGGAGAGAGAAGGAAGGAAGGGGGGTAGACTTCAGGCATTGGATGTTAAGCTCACTCACCCGAGGATGGAGGCTCAAACATTGACACCTCTCATCTACAATGTATCTTCTGGCTGCTGAGCTTCAAATTTCCAGCCCATGCATTCCCTTTCCCCAAGCATTGAACGCCGGAGAATGGAGTGTGGGTGGGCAGACACAGGGGTAAGGGCAGAAGAAGCAAGAGGAAACCTCTCTCTCCTATCCTGTCCATGTATGGGGGTGGGCCCGTGTGCAGTCCCGATTGTGGTACTCAGTTACTTGGGGAACTGCAGTTCATTCAGGAGGTCTGAAACCCGGACACACAATTCGAAACCCGGACTATCCAGGTGAATCCCGGACAGGTGGCAACCCTAGCGTGGTGCAATCGTCGCGGCCACCCGTGATCGCAGGCACAAGAGCCAAAACAGGGATTTGTGTGTGTAAACACACAAATCCCTGTTCTGTCAGGGGAGGAGAGACAGATCGTGTGTTCCTACTAAGTAGGAACAGCCGTCTGGCTCCTCCTCTAGTCAGTCCCATCCCCTCACAGTTAGAAACACACCTAGGGAACACACTTAACCCCTTGATCGCCCCCTAGTGCTAACCCCTTCCCTGCCAGTGACATTTATAGAGTAATCAGTGCATTTTTATAGCACTGATCGCTGTATAAATGTCAATGGTCCCAAAAATGTGTCAAAAGTGTCTGATCTGTCCGGCGCAATGTCGCAGTCCCGCTAAAAATCGCAGATCGCTGCCATTACTGATAAAAAAAAACAAAAAAATAATAAAAATAGCATAAAAATGCCATAAATCTATTCCCTATTTTGTAGCCACTATAACTTTTCCGCAAACCAATCAATATACGCTTATTGCAATTTTTTTTACCAAAAATATGTAGAAAAATACATTTCAGCCTAAACTGATGAAGAAATTCGTTTTTTTGCATTTTTTGGGGGATATTTATTATCGCAAAAAGTAAAAAATATTGCTTTTTTTCCAAAATTGTCACTATTTTTTTGTTTATAGCGCAAAAAAAAAAAACCTCAGAGATGAGCAAATACCACCAAAAGAAAGCTCTATTTGTGGGGAAAAAAAAGGACGTCAATTTTGATTGGGTACAATGTTGCATGATTGCGCAATTGTCAGTTAAAGCGACGCGATGCCATATCGCAAAATATGGCCTGGTCATTTGGGGGCTGAATTGGTTAAAGTTCAGCTTGTTCAATTAACCGCTTTCCGCCCACGCTATACCGAAAGATGGCTACAGCTCAGGCTTCCAGTGCTGGGATGGCACGCTCTGAGTCCTTTGAACATCGGTCCCCAATCTGTGCCCACCAATGCTGCTAATTAGTGCCAACCAGTGCCACCTATCAGTGTCCACCAGTGCTGCTAATTAGTGCCCACCACTGCCACCTATAAGTGCCCACCAGTGTCACCTATCAGTGCCCATCAGTACTGCCAATCAGTGCCTCATCATCAGTGTCACCTGCTATCAGTGCCACCTACCAGTGCCTATCAGTGACCATTAGTGCCACCCATCAGTGTCGCCTATCAGTGCCCATCAGCGCCACCTTTCTTTGCCCTTCAGTGCCACTTATCAGAGCCCATCAGTGCCACCTACCAGTAACAATCAGTGCCACCTATCAGTGCCTCCTCATCAGTGCATATCAGTGCCCATCAGTGCAGTCTCATCAGCGCACATCAGTGAAGGAGAAAAATTACCTGTTTGCAAAATTTTATAACAAACTATGAAAACTGTTTTTGTTTTTTTCTAATTTTTCTGTATTTTTTTGTTTCTTTAGCAAAAAATTAAAAACCCAGTGGTAATTAAATAACACCAAAAGAAAGCTCTATTTGTGTGAAAAAAATGTTTGGGCACAGTGTTACATGACCGCGCAATTGTCATTCAAAGCGTAACAGCGCTGAAAGCTGAAAATTGACCTGGTCAGGAAGAGGTTATAAGTGCCCAGTAAGCAAGTGGTTAGGCTTTGACAACAAAAAAAAAAAAACAACCTGAAAGCTGATTGGTTTCGTTGCAGAACTGCTCCAGATTTTGCACTCTCCAGTTTTAGTAAATCAGCCCCATTTTTTTATATAGCTGGGCCTTTGATTCTGTCCTTTTTTTTCTTTTTTTTTTTACAGAGACAATATACATACAAATAGCTTAAAAGAAATATGTTACATTCCTTGTGAGGTGTAAAGCATCAAGGCTGTAATTCGGAACAATGCAACAAGGAATGGTACAGGGGGTCACTTTAATGAGTGCAGTAGGTCCTTAGCTTGTATACTGGTGTGCATATACACGATATCAAGTCAGAATATGACTCTCAAAACTGGTGAACAAAAATTCCACCAATTTAACCAGTCTCAGATGGCCTTCCCCAAATCCCCTCAGGATTGTAAGAGATTACCTTCCATATCAGTCCAGGATGTGCTCTTGTCCCACTCTTCTGCAAACACTGAAGCTTGAAGCATCAATGCCATTCATTAGCCATCAGAAAATGTAGCAAACAACTGCAACTGCAAAGGGGCTGTTCCTGTCCATCAATTATATCGAGCTTACTGCATGCTCAGCATGACTTTGTTATCTTGTGAGCAAGAAAGAGTGTGTCCTCCCGATACGGACTTCCTCAGAGGCAGTGTGGTGAGACTGCTTTTGAGGAAGTCCCTACTGAGAGGAAATGCATCATCATCCCTTCCATTATGTAACAATGCTTGGGCCTAGTGGCTAGGTAGGTCATATATGGCCCCACATCCGAAAATACCAAAGGATTGTGAAGAGTGGTTGAACAAATTCAGATCATAGCAGGCACCATGTGCCACGAGATACTGCTCTTTCAATTCCCTGTTTCATTAAGAGCTCTCAAGCTCCCCGTAAATGTACTTCCAGTTGTAGGGAGAAAGGCACATGCCCACCCACCTCATGTCGCAGTGCAAATATCTGTATCTAAGTAACTTACCACCAAGGTTCAAGGATTGTCCTCTAGGTGGTGGGAGGGTCCTCCACCTGTAAATTCTTGCTCTAAATCAGTCATTATTTGAATAGGCTGCAGGGGTTCTATAGAGTGCCAGGACAAGGTCCAAGGCAAAGATGCCAAATTGCATCCCCCCCCCCCTTATGTGGGGGCCCTTAATTGACTTCTGTAGCTAGGATCTATGATACTAGCTCTACAACCAACAGTTCCAACAATGAATGGTACAGGGGGTTGGCTCCCCCCCCCCCACAGAGTACCAGTGCCCAGTGTCCCCTTATGTATACCACTGGTCTAGACAATGGACCTCGCCACTGGAGGCATGCTCCCCCTGTCAGGTAGGGCAGCCCCCAGGCAGTAGGGCCAGTCAGTAAAGGATGGACAGGGGTAAGGGTGGGCTCTCAGCTTGGTTGAATGTACTCTATGGGCTGTTGCCTCACATCTCCTTTTCCTACCAACACATAAAGAGATTATGCCCAGGGCAGCTGCCCCTCCTGCTCCCCCTCAGTCACAGCCATGGCTCAATGGATGGATGGGAAACTAAGGTATCAGTATACCATATAGTGCTTGCATTTATGTTTACATGTCATTTCTGTTTGACTTTATTAGCTGGCTACCACCAAGATCAAACCTGCGATAAAGAAGACAGCAATGTTGCAACTTTAAATAAAATAGGAGTGACTCCTGTGCTATCCAGATGTGACTGGAAGTGACGCATGCGGAACCGCATCCTGGTACCTCGGAGCGTTTTTTCAATGTATTTTTACAAGTTTTGCCATTGTGAGTGTCATTATTCTTTTAATAAAGCATATGTTAGTTACATACTATAATATGGGAGGCTTTCTTTGATCTTTTCCCTTAAATGAGCTGACAGTTAGCTAGGTGGACGTTTTTAAGGAGCCTGGCTCCATATACCACTGGAATCTGGGAGAACGATCTGGAGAGCCCCTAGTGGGGAGGAGATGTTGGAACACCTTGGTATTGATGAGACCTGGATCAATTACCATACTTATGTGTCATTACATCTAAAAGAGGGTAGAGTTCTGTGAGCACAGAGGTGGCATGAGTTGTTTGAAAGGTAAAAAGGCATCATGGGAACTTTGGTGTTGGACGACACTGTGGCACTGAAGATGATATCCATTTATAGTCACTGATTAGTTGAAAGGACTTTTGTCACATTTTATTTAATATTAGTGTGTGAGTCACCATCACTGGTACTGTGGGGCAAAAAAGTATTTAGTCAGCCACCAATTGTGCAAGTTCTCCTACTTAGAAAGATGAGAGAGGCCTGTAATTGTCATCATAGGTATACCTCAACTATGAGAGACAAAATGTGGAAACAAATCCAGACAATCACATTGTCTGATTTGGAAAGAATTTATTTGCAAATTATGGTGGAAAATAAGTATTTGGTCACCTACAAACAAGCAAGATTTCTGGCTCTCACAGACCTGTATCTTCTTCTTTAAGAGGCTCCTCTGTCCTCCACCCATTACCTGTATTATGGCACCTGTTTGAACTTGTCATCAGTATAAAAGACACCTGTCCACAACCTCAAACAGTCACACTCCAAACTCCACTATGGTGAAGACCAAAGAGCTGTCGAAGGACACCAGAAAGAAAATTGTAAACCAGCATCAGGCTGGGAAGACTGAATCTGCAATAGGCAAGCAGCTCGGTGTGAAGAAATCAACTGTGGGAGAAATAATTAGAAAATGGAAGACATACAAGACCACTGATAATCTCCCTCGATCTGGGGCTCCACACAAGATCTCACCCCGTGGGGTCAAAATGATCACAAGAACAAAAATCAGCAAAAATCCCAGAACCACACGGGGGGACCTAGTGAATGACCTGCAGAGAGCTGGGACCAACGTAACAAAGGCTACCATCAGTAACACTACGCCACCAGGGACTCAGATCCTGCAGTGCCAGACGTGTCCCCCTGCTTAAGCCAGGACATGTCCGGGGCCGTCTGAGGTTTGCTAGAGAGCATTTGGATGATCCAGAAGAGGATTAGGAGAATGTCATATGGTCAGATGAAACCAAAGTAGAACTGTTTGGTAGAAACACAACTAGTTGTGTTTAGAGGAGAGAGAATGCTGAGTTGCAACCAAAGAACACCATACCTACTGTGAAGCATGAGGGTGGCAACATCATGCTTTGGGGCTGTTTCTCTTCCAGAAGCACATTTGTGAGGTCAGACAAGACGAGAAGGCTTGGCTCACAGTCTCCGCTCTTATTGATCCCAAAGTGTTCCATCGGGTTAAGGTCAGGACTCTGTGCAGGCCAGTCAAGTTCCTCCACCCCAAACTCACTCATCCATGTCTTTATGGACCTTGCTTTGTGCACTGGTCCAAATCATTTGGTGGGGGGGGGATTATGGTGTGGGGTTGTTTTTCAGGGGTTGGGCTTGGTTTGTTAGTTCCAGTAAAAGGAGCTCTTAAGGCGTCAGCATACCAAGACATTTTGCACAATTTCATGCACCCAACTATGTGGGAACAGTTTGGGGATGACTCCTTCCTGTTCCAACATGACTGAGCACCAGTACACAAGGCAAGGTCCACAAGTACATAGATCAGTGGCGGCTGCTCATGCAGGGTGCATTCACTGTCATATAAGGGTAGATTAATTTTTTGATATTGCTTTTAGGCAACTATTGGATATTGGTGTGTTTATTCTTTACAGCTTGTGGGCTATTATCGTTAACATTTTCTGTTTTATATTATTGGTATAATTTGTGTATGTTGGGTAGCGCAGCATCACAACATCACATAATGCATAGCTCCCAACTGTCCCTGATTTCGAGGGCCTGTCCCTGATTTGGAACAATGTCCCTTTGTCCCTCATTCCTCCTCATTTGTACCTCATTTTGGTCTGATCTCTAAAAAGTGTTTCCCAGCACTAAACCTTTCATATGATTTCTAAATGGCTGCATTTGTAAATTCCAAAAGCCAATATAAAGGAATAGTAGTGGTAAAAAAAGCACTTGTGGGTTTAACCAATCTTTTTTTTTTTTTTTTTTTTGTACAATTCCCCTGTAAGGGGGTGTGGCAAGGGGTGTGTCCTATGCCTGCATACTTTTGCTGATAGGTGTCCCTCATTCCCATCTCAAAAAGTTGGGAGGTATGCATAAGGTTGTAACTTTCTCCCTTTCCCATGTTTGTTTAGTACATCCTTTCCTTTACAGTGGTGGCTCCTTATAAAAGGCAACATTTTAATTTGCTATTTATTTTGATCCTAAAGCTGAACTCCAGGTATTATCTTTACTTACATACTTACACTGGTCCAGATTGGCACAATGTAAGCAAGTACAGTATATCTCCTACATGAGGGGCCATTGGGAAGCTGATAATCACTGTAGTAGTCAGCACTGTGTCCTGTGCCACAAGTGGTCGCTTGCTTGGTTCTACTGCCATTCAGAGAACGCCTTGAATTTTTTTCAATGAGTACTGTTCTCTGATCGTACAAACTGGAGATTGTGACATCACCACCCTTTGTCTTCACCTCATCCAATCAGATAATGCATTGCATTCATTGAAAAAAAAAAAAAAATACAAAGTGAGTGATCCCCTGTGGTCAGTGTGCAGTGGGGTAGTCGCTTGTCACAGGACCTGGAAGATTGCGGCGATCACTGTACAGCAATTTCCAGATCCATACTTACATTTTGCCAAACTAGACCAATGTAAGTATGCAATTAGGATCATGCCTGGAGTCCAACATTAATGCTCCCATCACAGAGAAACGCGATAACCTCAGCACGCGCTGCGACCCATGCGGCCGTTCTACAATTCCAGGACATCCATAGAACAAATCACTTTCCCCTGAAAGCCAAATGGACAATTCACTAAGTAATTAGAAGTGAAAATATTGCGCGTGAACCACTGAACCTCCGATATTCTAATCTGTCCATCAATAACAACTGACGTCAATCTAGATCAATAGCGCTTTTCTTTCAGTATAATGTGGAAGTTACAGGATGATGGAGAAGAATCTGATGAGATTCAGCCTATTTCCTCCACACAGGGTATATATAGCCGCTGTGTTTTACAGATCTGTCTAAATTTATCTCTGCTCCCTGGACCCCTCCACGCAGCTCCCCAAATACGCTCAGTGTTGGCGTCAGCAGCAAGATGAAAGGATGAGATGTATTTCACCTCTCCTCCTCACCTTATGTTCCACAGCGGAGGCTCACTCACTCTTATCTATATCCACAAGGCCCCAGCTGCTCGGCTTCCTTGGGATTTTTATGGGGGGAACAGGAAGATGTAGTGGACAGCAAGGTGCTATGTATCAACGTAATGTCAGGGTTTAGGGAATAAATGGAGCATTGAAGAAACACTAAGAAACTAAACTAAGCAATGCCTCCATCTGTAACCATAGAAGTGCTACATATATTATCTGCATGAACTTTGCATGATCTTCCTGCAATCGCTTGGGCTTCCTCAAGGCACACTGAGCACTCCACACTCCAAAGACATTAGGAAGGCCAATTGGCTCCTGGTTAAATTGGCCCTTGTGCGTTTGTATGTGAAATAGGGACCTTAGATTGCAATCTCCTTGGGGGTAGGGACTGATATGATTGTACGGTATGTGAAGTAATGTGTAAATTGGCAGCAGTTTCAGGGGAAGGTCATCCTGCACCCAGGGCAAAGATACCAAACTGCACCCCCCCCCCTTGCCTTAGAGTTAGGGTTAGCAGTGATATTGCTGTCACTACTCCTGTCAGCAACTGGCACATGGTGCCCCCCATTCCTGCAATAAACCATTACGCCCAGGGCAGCTTCCCCTCCTGCCCACCCCTTGTCCCGGCCCTGATTGGCAGTGCTATATAAATACCTGTAATCAATAAATAGTACTGTTAAGATACAGAATATCTGGAGTCTGAAGTTCCCCCTTTTATTGAACTTTAGTAATATGTTCTCAGGAGTCCGAAGTTCCCCCTTATATTGAACTTTAGTAATATGTTCTCAGGAGTCCGAAGTTCCCCCTTATATTGAACTTTAGTAATATATTCCGTATGTATTATTATTATTCTCAAGTAAACTCGTACTTGTAAAGAATGCTACTGGATTGTGGGTGTCCTTAATTTCAAAGGCAATCTTAACAGTACTGTATGTTGAGGTCTGGTTCACACCTCCTGCATGATAAAGAGCTGCGTTTTAGGCCGGGTTCACACTAGTGCACTGCGGTTTGGGTGTATTCGGGGTTTTCATGCATTTCACCCTCGGTTTTAGCCGCAGTCCCATGGACTCCTATTGTGCATTTTTGCCTTGTTTTCTGAAAGCGCCCCAAAAGTCCTACATGCTGTATCTCTTTCAGAAAATGCAGCAAAAACGTGCAACCTGATAGAGGTCTTTGGGAGGTAAAACGTACAAAACTGTAAATACGCTGCAGCTAAATGGCAGCACACTAGTGTGAACCCAGCCTTACTGTGCAGAAGGTATTGGTTCTGGCCTGCAATGTCTTGCACTTTTATTACACTGTTTACATTTGTTTTTAACTTTATTGAAAGGCAACATTTCATTCATTTCTAGGCCCTACAGCTGAGCTGCAGGGCATAAAAACGCAGACAGAGCTGCGGGTGGGCTGTGCTACCAGACGGAATAATTCAGACATGTTGCAATTTTTTGTACCACACTGCAGCTCACCTGAAGGCTGTTTAAGTGTGAACGGGGCACATAGGAAACAATTGTTTTCTGTGTGCACTTGTGGGGATTGGCATTTTTCGAATGCAGTGAATTCGCCCTGGTTAATCATGGAAGCTCCCAGGACCCTCCTGTATTGGATAGGATTGTAAATATACTTCCTCCCTTAGGGCTCATTCATGTCTGCAGCTATACTGCCACCCTTCTAAAAAGTGATCCGCGGCGGATCCCGTTTCAGAGGGCTTTTGACATGCCATTGTAGTGTTGCTGTGTCATTTCTTGCTTTAACCCTTAAAATGCTGCACCACCATACAGTAACCACTGCTTGCTGAACGCAAAACGTTTAATTCTTTTACACTGCATGGGTGCAGCCCTGAGCAGATGCATCGCTGTAAATGGGGGGGGGGGGGAGGAAAATTGGGGTGCAAAAGCAGGCAATCTTTCTTTTTCCTGCAGAAAGATTGCCTGCTTTTGCCCCCAAATTTTGCGCTGCCTAAACTGTTGGCTATAGGAATCCTGTATATATAATGCAACACATAGGGGGTTATTTACTAATACAGAGGAATGCAAAATCAGGTTCAACTCTGCATAGAAACCAATCAGATTCCAGGTTTTATTGCTAAAGCTTAAATGAACAAGCTGAATTTAGAAGCTGATTGGCTACCATACACAGCTATACAAGATTCTGAGTGCACCAGTTTTATTAAATCTCCCCCATAGACATATCAGATGACTTACTAAGCATTCAGTTAGCTTTAATCTCATGTAATCCATAATGCACTACATTTGTTTATTTTGTTACATGAAGGTGAAGTCAGGCATTAGCTGTGATATATACATATCATATCAAAATAATGATATATGACATATATATAACCATATATATCATCTCATATACAAGCTTCTAGGAGGCATTTAAATGGTTAACTCATCACTTTCAGGTCTTTTGCTGTGGAGGCGCAGTTCCAAAGCCTTCCGCTAGATGGCGCGCTTGTTATAGGTGTAATAGAGCCGGTGCTGGAAACAATGCAGCCCCCCTTCTCAGCTGGCACAGCGCAGAATAGAAGCGGGCAGGTCGGCGGAGGAGAGGATGGAGCATGGTGGAGGACTCTGGACCGGCACCTCGGCTCCGACACACCACTGAACCCGCCATCGCCAACGGTATGCCATGCTGTTTATTAAGTTATTGGATTACCTGGGTGCCAGCCATCGCTGGAGGCGGGCAGGAGAGATTATACCGGGGAGGGGGGCACTGAACTCTGGGGAACCCCCCACTGTGGGTATGGATATGTGTTCTGGGGGGGCACATTGATCGGGCGATGGATTACTGAGTACGAGGATTAGTGTGAGTGATTGTTGTATGACAGATCTATAGATACATACATACATCGATCTGTATTATCTATGACATGTACATCTAACACACCATGTCTTCTGCAATCAACAATCTATGATAGATACATGGAGCAGTGTATGGGGGGATTGGAGGATTTCTTATTATAAGACTCATCATATATCTATAGGTGAGTGATGTCCTCCATACATAGGTGACTCTTCCATCATCTGACATCATCCCAGGTGTGTGTCTACATGTCCCCATATGTCATCTGTATCATAGCACTGTGTGTACCTATCTACTGGGGCTGATCACATCATCTACCGATCAAATTATCACTCCATCTTCTTATCTATCTATCTATCTATCTATCTATCTATCTATCTATCTATCTATCTATCTATCTATCTATCTATCTATCTATCTATCTATCTTCAGTGGGAAGAATGTTCCTTACATTGGTGATCAGTGAGAAGAATGTTCCTTACATTGGTGATCAGTGAGAAGAATGTTCCTTACATTGGTGATCAGTGAGAAGAATGTTCCTTACATTGGTGATCAGTGAGAAGAATGTTCCTTACATTGGTGATCAGTGGGAAGAATGCTCCTTACATTGGTGATCGGTGGGAAGAATGTTCCTTACATTGGTGATCAGTGAGAAGAATGTTCCTTACATTGGTGGTCAGTGAGAAGAATGTTCCTTACATTGGTGGTCAGTGAGAAGAATGCTCCTTACATTGGTGGTCAGTGAGAAGAATGTTCCTTATATTGATGGTCAGTGAGAAGAATGTTCCTTATATTGATGGTCAGTGAGAAGAATGTTCCTTACATTGGTGGACAGTGGGAAGAATGTTCCTTATATTGATGGTCAGTGAGAAGAATGTTCCTTATATTGATGGTCAGTGGGAAGAATGTTCCTTACATTGGTGGTCAGTGAGAAGAATGTTCCTTACATTGGTAGTCAGTGGGAAGAATGGTCCCTAAATTGGTAGTTAATAGGACTAATGTTCCTTACATTGGTGGTCAGTGTGAAGAATGTTCATTACATTGGTGGTCATTGTGAAGAATGTTCATTACATTGGTGGTCAGTGTGAAGAATGTTTCTTATATTAGTGGTCAGTGTGAAGAATGTTTCTTACATTGATGGCCAGTGGAATAATGTTGTTTTCATTGGTGGTCAGCGTGAAAAATGCTACTTTGGTGATCAGTAGGAAGAATGCCCCAATGAATGCAATGTACCCAGATAGGTGCTAATTATATTCAGTTAAGATAGCATCTGTGCTAAAATACAAAAATGTTTTGATGTCCTGTATTAAAAAAAAAATCTATCTATCTATCTATCTATCTATCTATCTATCTATCTATCTATCTATCTATCTATCTATCTATCTATCTATCTATCTATCTATCTATCATGTTAGACATGTATGATGGGGGCCATACACGTTTCAATTAATGATCAATTTATTTTCTGATCGATCTCTCCCGATAAGAATAATCAATAACACATTGATTAATATGCCACACACAGGGAAATAGAATTTAACCGATAGAAGAGTACTAAGTTATTGATCATATCTCTGTTTCCACCATGCAACCTCATAATCTCATTGAATATATGACCGAATAATTTCACACCTCTGATGCAAAACAGTCAATCATTTTCTGCCCTGGCAAATCGACTCAGTTTGATCGAATCCAATGTAATCCAAGTCTAAATACAATGGTATTCAAAAAATAATAAAAGAGTATGGGACTTTAAATGAGACAGGCTCAAACACAACGCAAGAGTAAAAATTTTATTGTACATGAATGTCAAATTGCATAACGTTGTATTTGACAAATAATTGCTCAATGCATATGCAGACATCTAGGAGATTACATAGCATACATATAAACAGGATGTATTACCATAACAGGGGAACAATTGTACATATTTCATAAATATGATGAAGATAGAACTAGTAATATACAGTTAAATTCATAAAAATATTGATGGAAATGTGAGGGGTTACATCCTCAAAAGCTTGACGCGTTTCGTCGGTATGCTGAATGCCTACACCTTATTTTGCACCTCAATGTCACTCTCTTTAATCTTCTTTCCTCTGTGTATTCTAATCTCCTCTGTGCTTAACAGTGCTGCCGGGTTTATTGTATACAATACTTTTTACAATAGGCACAATACTCAATATACTATATTTGTTCTCTGGTTAGGGACTTTTCAGTGTGGGCCTGTTGTTCCGGGCGGACCTTTGCACCTCAGCTCCCGGGGAGGCTTGATGTGGTGACTCCTGCATACCAGGATTATTTGAGTTCAGCATTCCAATGGGATGTAAGTTTGTGGACTTGACCATCTCTCTCTTTTATATAAACCTCTTTACATATAATACTTTCCATATCATGGGCTTTTTGATTTAGAACACCTATTACTTACAGACATTCAGCAGAGTCGGTTTACCGACGAAACGCGTCAAGAGGATGTAACCCCTTACATTTCCATCGATATTTTTATGAATTTGACTGTATATTACTAGTTCTATCTTCATCATACTTATGAAATATGTACAATTGTTCCCCTGTTATGGTAATCATATTTTAAATCCTGTTTATATGTATGCTATGTATTCTCCTAGATGTCTGCATATGCATTGAGCAATTATTTGTCATATACAACGTTTTGCAATTTGACATTCATGTACAATAACATTTTTACTCTTATGTTGTGTTTGGGCCTGCCTCATTTAAAGTCCCATTTTCTTTTATTATTTTTTTAATTTAGATTAGGGATGGAGGCGCACTACCCCCTTTGCTTGTGCGCTTCATTTAAAGTCCCAGTATATGGAGATATACATTCCCCCCCTTTGTTGCAAATACAATGGTATGGACGTCATGGCTATTCAATCAGTTGGCAGTTCAGTTATTTTGTTCAAATAGCACATTGACCTGATAAAAAAAAACAACGCGTGTATGGCCACCATAGGGCATATGCGTTGACATATCTCAACCTAAATGATATAATAGATACATATGAGGTACATATGTTTACATGTATTTATTTATCTGTTCATATATAAATTATGTATATGATGTTACTATGTATACTTTATGGAGTCCTAGTTTTATTTATATACCGTATATACTCGAGTATAAGTCGAGTTTTTCAGCACATTTTTTTGTGCTGAAAGTGCCCCCTCGACTTATACTCGAGTCAAGCACTTTTCTGCAGCAAAAAATTTCATTTTCCGAACCGACTTTGGGGCCCTGTATCTCAGGGCCACTTGGTGCTAGGAACCCCAAATTTGGTGTGCAAACCCAGTGGAACTGGTACCATAAGATATCCAAAGCTGGAGTTCCTAGCACTAAGTAGCCCCAAGATACAGGGCCCCAAAATAGGTTCGGAAAATGTCATTCTCTGCTGCAGAAAAGTGCTTGATATTTTCTGGACTGATTTTTGGGGCCCTGTATCTCGAGGCCATTTGGTGCTAGAAATCCCAGCTTTAGATATTTCATGGTGCTAGTTCCACTGGGTTTGCACACCAAATTTGTGGTTCCTAGCACTAAGTGGCCCCGAGATACGGGGCCCCAAACTCGGTCAACTGTGTCCATCTGCAGCAATGTCATTTCGGGACCCTTTGGGTTCAGAGACCCCAAATTTTGGCTGCAGCTAGGGGGCATCTAGGAACATTTAACTACCGAGTTTGAAGTTCGGGGGACCTATGGGCACGATGAGGCATGCAAATGGGCACAGTGAGACAGGCAAATGGACACAGTGAGGCTCCAAATGGGCATTGTTGACCCTCTTTTCCACTTACAGTAGCTGTGCATTTCTCACCCTCATCTTATACTCGGGTCAATACGTTTTTCCCATTTTTTTGTGGTAAATTAGGGCCTCGAATTATACTCGGAACGACTTATACTCGAGTATATACTATACTGTATGTAACTTGTATAGGACTTGTATACTGTATATGATGGTGAATACTGTTGAATTAGTGTGATCTATATGTGTAGCGGTGTGCTTATTCAATCAGTTAAGTAACTGCATGTATAATAACCCAGATCAACTTATAAGAGTTTATCTTCCATGGATCTGAGTTCTGTAAGGTCAGATCTGATCAGTTAACATTGCTGTTTGCTTTACTTGCTAAATGGGACAGTGTGTGTGATAATTGCAAACTGTCTTGTTGCCTATAGCAACCAATCAAGACATGAAGTGTAGAAATGACAGTTGGCGTGGTTGCTGTGGGCAACAATGCCATTTTGCTGTGGCACAATTATATAAATCAGGCCTATTTTGTTTAGTGTGTGCTGGCAGCTGTATACATTTGAGAATGCGTGACCTGATTTGTTGCTGACGCACTTCTGATGTGCTGAAATAACGCTGATCATACACAGTAAATGATGGTGTGTTGTAAGTAGTGATTTCACCAATGAAACTATATTTTTCTGTGAATCTGTCATGCACAGCCACAGACTCCATCAGGCATTTACAGTAAAAGCAAAGACTAGTGTGCTAAATGCAGTATCTCACACCAAGCAATCCAATATTATCTCAGCAGGGCTGACTTCAGTAAACGAAATTGTGGTTGGTTGTCATGCATTGCTGCACTTCACCATTATAAATTGTACTATTTTAAATACATGAATGCCTTGTATACATTGGCCACGCACCACCCATACTGCAATTGACAGAGAAGAACAGCAGAGATGTGGGGTTCCCCAAAGTTGCCAGGAGCTCAGTTCATGAGAACCAACCTAGTTCAGCCGTTCTCAGATTTTTACACCAGAGGAACCCTTGAAATAATTTTCAGGTCTCAGGGAGCCCTTTCTGGTCAGTGTGAAGAATGCCTCTTACACCGATGGTCAGTGTGAAGACTGCCTCTTACATTAATGGTCAGTGTGAGGACTGCCTCTTACATTAATGGTCAGTGTAAAAAATGCCCCTTACATTGCTGGTTAGAGGGAAGAATGCCCCTTACATTGGTGGCCAATGTGAAGAATGCCACTTACATTGATGGTCAGTGAGAAGAATACCATTATATTGATGGTCAGTGAGAAAAATGCCCCCTTATATTGGTGGCCAGTGAAAAAAATGTCCCTTCCAGTGGTGATCAGTGGGAAAAATGTCCCTTGCATTGGCGGTCTGTGTGAAGAATGCCCCTTACAGTGCTGGCCAGTGGGAAGAATGCCCCCTTGCATTGGCGACTAGTGTGAAGAATGCCCCTTAGATTGGTGGTCAGTGGGAAGATGTCCCTAACATTGGTGGTCAGTGGGAAGATGTCCCTTACATTGGTGGTCAGTGGGAAGACGTCTCTTACATTGGCAGTCAGTGGGAAGATGTCCCTTATATTGGTGGTCAGAGGGAAGAATGCCCTTTGTGTTGGTGGTTAGTCAGAAGAATGTCCCTACATTGGAGGTTAGTTGGAAGATGTCCCTTACATTGGTGGTCTGTGGGAAGATTGCCCCCTACATTGGTGACCAGTGGGAAGATAGCCCCTTACATTGATCGTCAGTGGGAAGAGTGCCCTTTAAATTGGTGGTCAGTGGGCCCTTTGTGTTGGTGGTCAGTTAGAAGAATGTCCATTTATTGGTGGTCAGTGGGAAGATGTCCCTTACGTTGGTGGTCTGTGGGCAGAGGGCCCCTTATTTAGGTGGTCATTGGGAAGCTTGCCCCTTACGTTGATCATCAGTGGGAAGAATGCCCCTTACATTGGTCGTCAATAGGAAGAATGCCCCTTACATTGGTGGTCAGTGGGAAGAACGACCCTTACATTAGAGGTCATTGGGAAGAATGCCCCTTACATTGGTCGTCAATAAGAAGAATGCCCCTTACATTGGTGGTCAGTGGGAAGAACGACCCTTACATTAGAGGTCATTGGGAAGAATGCCCCTTACATTGGTGCTCAGCGGGAAGAATGCTCACTCTTACAGTGATGGTTAAAATGCCACCCTATACAAAAAAATAATTGGGGTCATGCTGCTGACTGTGCCAGGTGGCATTGGAACCAGAACTATGCAAAGGTCAGTAGATCAGAAGTCAATCAGCCATAGCTCAAGCAACCCCTAGAAACTTCTTGAGGAACCTTAGGGTACCGCCAAGCCTTGGTTAAACATGGGTACCCTAGCTACTGATACTTTGACACAGTAAAGGGAAGTCTTTTCCTCTCCAGTGTCACCATTGACAACCTGATGAATATGCAGGAAATTGTCATGATTAGGGCAACTGCTTCACCCTCTGGTCGCCCACTGACACCAATGTATGCAATGTAACCAGCTAGCTACTAATTATATTTAGTTAAAACAAAACAATAAAAACACTTAATTTACGTTAAGCTGCATTCTCTACTTTTCTACTGAATAAGCACACAGGTAGTCGGGGTGTACTTCCCGAAGCCTGTCCCATATTATCCCCTTTCTCTGCCTCTTACATCAGTCACATTCAGACTTCCAGGGCGGGTTTAAATCTGATTAGGGGTGATTATCTTACCGTATATACTTGAGTATAAGTCGTTCCGAGTATAAGTCGAGGCCCTAATTTACCACAAAAAAATGGGAAAAACTTAGTGACCCGATTATAAGCCTAGGGTGAGAAATGCACAGCTACTGTAAGTGGAAAAGAGGGTCAACAATGCCCATTTGCATGCCTCACTGTGCCCATTTGCAGCTATAGGTCCCCAGAACTTCAAACTCGGTAGTTAAGGGTTCCTAGATGCCCCCTAGCTGCAGCCAAAATTTGGGGTCTCTGAACCCAAATGGTCCTGAAATGACATTGCTGCAGATGGACACAGTTGACTGATTTTGGGGCCCCGTATCTCGGGGCCACTTAGTGCTAGGAACCCCAAATTTGGTGTGCAAACTCAGTGGAACCATAAAATATCCAAAGCTGGGGTTTCTAGCACCAAGTGTCCCTGAGATACAGGGCCCCAAAAATCGGTTCAGAAAATGTCAAGCACTTTTCTGCAGCAGAGAATGACATTTTCTGAACCGATTTTGGGACCCCGTATCTCGGGGCCACCTAGTGCTAGGAACCCCAGCTTTGGATATGTTATGGTACCAGTTCCACTGGGTTTGCAAACCAAATTTGGGGTTCCTAGCATAAAGTGGCTCTGAGATACAGGGCCCCAAAATCAGTTTGGAAAATTAAATTTTTTGCTGCACAAAAGTGCTTGACTCGAGTATAAGTCGGGGGGGGCGGGGGTTTTGGGGCACTTTCAGCACAAAAAAATGTGCTGAAAAACTCGTCTTATACTCGAGTATATATGGTACTTGGGAACTTCTGTAAAGCAGCTGGCCTGAGAATGGGGGTGGGGAAGGGGGCATAGCTGTTAGTAGCATGTATAGCATGCCAAGCCAAAATGTGTTTAAAAGGTGCAGCATGTGCTGAAATAGTGCCAGTGGTTGAGGAAATATGTCCCTCTGTTGGTGATGTCACTTGAAGAAAAAAATGCCCCTATCATTGGGAGAAAAAAAAAACTGCATTGGTGTCAGTGGGATAAAGGAGGAGAGCTGGGAGGCTTGGTTGAGTGGCTTTTTGGGGTGCACTGAGCTAATATTGCCCACGGGTGATCAGAAGAAGGGATTTTATGATGCCAATTATAAGACCTGGCATCCAGAGACATGAATCCTGGGACTGTCCCTAGACATCATGGAACAACTTCAGTACAGTTTTAGCCCACTGGTACAGTGGAAGTGTCTGAGGCTCTGTGGGTGGTATATAGGGGTACCATGCCATGTAAGGTCCCCTGTTGTCTGCCAGGTGGAGGGAGGGTTGGAATTGAAAGGAGATCCCAGTGCTGTAAAACTAGCCATACACTGATCCAAATTTGCCCGGTTCAACAGGGACTTTTGAGTGAGGCTATCCCTGATCAACTTCTGTTGAGGGGACATGCTGGAATACCTTTCTTGATCAGCTGTTGCAGATGCTGATCAATGTATTTTGATAGCGACGAGTCCCGCTGTCAGAATACAATGCCCTCACAGGAAGAAATCCTCCATCTACCGTCCAGCTTAACAATCCCTGAGATCATAAGTGAAGACGCATGAATTTGAGTCAGGAACAGGATATATATATATCTTTTGGCCTCAAAATACCCAAATTAATATATTATGACTTTTAGTATCATAGCGAATGTAAAATCTTGAGACAACTATTCAGACCTTTGCTATAAAATTCATTTTTTGCATACCTAAACCTGTGTTAACATGGCGCTCTAGTTCCAAGTCTTCTCTCCTCTTGTGTTTACATCTGGCAGGGTCGTTCTTCAGAAGTCCATGTCACCGCATGGGAGAGAGGGGAACTTATTTGCCTGGAGAGGAACATTAACATGTCCTGTTTTAAGTGGCTTATCTGTATAATCTTATATTATATATGGTCCTATATTAACACAGATTCATTGAAATTGATTAATCTAGTGACTGATTTGAGCTTTTGTACCTTTTGACATATTCTGTGATCATTCTGTAGATCCGCAGTGTTGATGGACAGTATTCTCTCTAGGACCCCCTACAGTCCCCTTCTTAGACATATGAGATGGTTTTTACAAAGGTGGTGACAAGTTTTAAAATTTTGAAATCTGATATTGCTTAACCAGCAAAGGGAGCGATCATACTACATTTTTAACTAGGGGTGCAACGGATCATCATCGATCCGTGATCCGATCCGCGGAGGTTGATCCGTACGGGACACCCGCGATCCGCAGGGCGCTCTGGCCTCGGCCATAGGAAAGGCCGCGGCTTCGGCCTAGCTCCAGGGCTATCTTGGTACACCCGGCGGCCGTTTAGCACGTAATCGCTCCGTCAAATGACGGAGCGATCACTTGTAACAAACTGGCATCATGTCATGACGCCAGTTCCTCTCTCCCCTCTGTGTACTGATCTGTACAGTGGAGGGGAGAGATCGAATGGCAGCAGTGCCAATACTCTGCAATGCCCTGCCAATGCTCTGCTGCAATGCCCTGCCAATACTCTGCCAATACCCTGACAATACTCTGCCAATACTCTGCCAATACCCTGCAATACTCTGCCAATACCCTGCAATACTCTGCCAATACCCTGCAATACTCTGCCAATACCCTGCAATACTCTGCCAATAGGGAGATTGTGGATATTACAGTGGGGGAGATTTTTTTTCTGTTGATCCGAAAATGATCCGAACCGTGACTCCTGATCCGAGGAACGATCTGAACCGTGAGTTTTTTGATCCGTTGCACCCCTATTTTTAACCCCAGGATCCCTCCAGTTCTATCAGTCCAGTACACATTATGTTCAACAGTACCAAGCCCTGATGAAGGGGGACCAACCCCCAAAAATCACTGGCTTTATGTGATAGAAGGATCTGAAGAAAACTGAATTTGGACTTTATATGTTTTCTTTTAGTGTATTCCTCCTTGTATACCTAGTCCCTATTCAAGCTAAGAGCCAGCCTTCGGCCACCACTCCTGAAAGAGCTTTCTAAAGATAATTCCGCTATACTGCTTAAAAGTTTTACTAAACTCAGGACCCTGCATCCACTATATTTGGTCTCCCATAGTATACAGAACAAGGAAATGCAATTATTTTAGTTAATATAAATGGCTAATTACCTTTTCTCATCAGCAGTATATAGCAGTCTTGTGACTTCTATTAGTGCCTGGGTAAAGCTTGTAGGAGGAGTTTTTATTCAGTCCTATGAGGCTGTAGGACCCCTGATGCTCTTTCTGTGCAGTGCTGATTGGCCCTGTGCTGATCAAATGCACCTTCCCAAGAAAAACTCTCTAGCCAAATACACCAAACTGAGCATGTGCAGAGTGCCCCCAAGGCTCTATTCTATCAGGAGATGGATTGGGGAAGTGGAAGGGGAGGATCAGAGAAGACAGGATCAAACAGCCTTTTTACACAATGCGCAGGATTAACCCCTTAGGTTCCACATTGATTATAACAAGCATGCTTTACTGCATATACAGACTGATTTTACTGTTGTGGTTTAGTAACACTTTAAAGTGGACCTTCAGTCATTTTTTCAACTTTCTATCTATTAAATCTTCTGCGCTTGTGGTTTTAACTTTGTATAGCATAACATTTTTTTCTGCCAGTAAATACCTTTTACAGGCAAATTCCTGTTTCTTGTCTGGTCATCAGCCTAGGCTTATTGCATCATGCACAGCTCTCTCTCTCACAAGAGTTTGCCAGAAAGGGAGGGGGGTGAGTCATAAGAGGGCCAATGAGAGCTGCGGGGTTGCAGAGCTGGAGGTGTGTCTGTGTAAATCCAGGAAGTGAACAGGCAGCAGCTTCGGCTGCCCACAGTTAAAATGGTTGCAGCCAAACTCAGTGGAGGGAGATTTCTGCAGCATATTTGGCAAGTACAGAATTACAGTATATATAAGATAATATGCAAAGTGTTTGGAGGGAAGCTTCAGAATGGCAAAGATGTTTTTATTACAAATTAAGTGAGCAGACTGTAGTTCCTCTTTAAATCGGAATTTCACTCAGGTCTGAAAAAAGTCAGCAGAAAAGTACTTTAGTGGCTGAGGTGTAAAAAACACAGACTTGCCTAAGAAATCCAGCAATTTCTTTCTACAAAGTGAAGTGTCCAGCCCTGTCTTTGGTGCCAGGCCACCATCTTGGATTTCGCTGACAACTGTCACTTCCTGATCAGTCATAGACAGCCTCCTCCTGTAAATTTGCAAGATGCACTGACTGGATAATGTGTGGCGCGATCCCTGGAACCAAGGGGGCAGCAAACCCACCAAAAGTCATCCTTGCTGAGGCACTGGATAAATAAGTGGGAGCTTATAAACGTACGTGCCCAACACCCACCCCACAAATATGATAAAGGGGGAGGGGAGGGGAAGGATTATGCAACATGTAATGGAGCGTGAAGGTGCACTGAAGACCTGACTGAGGACACCTACAGCTTTAAGCACCCCTCCCCTTTCTTCTATTTCCCATCAGTAAATCGGGCATTGCAAATACATGATTTTCATTCCAACAAAGGATCAAATGTATTAATTTCAGTTTTCAAGAACACTTAAAGTAGGGTTCCACCCAAAAAAACAAAAATACTTGAAAAATCCCTAAAAAACAAAACAAAAAAACATTTGGATATATATTTTTTTAAACTTACCTCTAAATGCCTGTTGTTAGGGGGTCCCTCGTAGTCTGCCTCTTCCAGTGCCTGGGCTGGTGACATCACTTCCCCCTCGGCACAGGAAGGGCTCCGCTCTGCTCCCTCGCCGCTGTCAATCATCTGGGGCCCATTACAGGTCCCAGGTAACTGAGCAGCCAATCACGGCGCACGGCGCCGCTCGCGCATGCGCAGTGGGTGCCAGGCTGTGAAGCCACAGCCCGGCACCCACAGTTGCAATGCCGGCGCCGCTGAATGGAGGGGGAGACGAGCGGGGCTTCGATCCCCCGCATCGCTGGACCCTGGGACAGGTAAGTGTCCAATTAAAAGTCAGCAGCTGCAGTATTTGTAGCTGCTGACTTTTAATTTTTTTTTCTTTACCCGACCCCCTGGGTGGAACTCCTCTTTAACCACTTCCCTACCCGCCTATAGTCAAATGACGTCCACAGATGTGATCTCCCATCCTGGGTGGACGTCATATGACGGCCTCGGGTTCCCGGCCGCCTAGGGGGCGCGCGTGCGCCGCCGGGGGCGCGCGCGGCCGCCCGCCGCGTTGCTCGGGACCCGGTGCGTGTGCCCGGTGGCCGCGATGTCCGCCGGGCACCCGCGATTGCCCGTTTACCGGGCCAGACCGTGGATCTGTGTGTGTAAACACACAGATCCACGTCCTGTCAGCTCAGAGGAGAGCGATCTGTGTTCCCAGAACAGCGGAACACTGATCGGTCTCCTCTCCTTGTGCGTCCCCTCCCCCTACAGTTAGAAGCATTCCCTAGGAAACATATTTAACCCCTCCCCGCCCCCTAGTGGTTAACCCCTTCACTGCCTGTCACATTTACACAGTAATCAATGCAATTTTATAGCACTGATCGCTGTATAAATGTGAATGGTCCCAAAAATGTATCAAAAGTGTCCGATGTGTCCGCCATAATGTCGCAGTCACGAGTCGCGATCGCCACTATTATTAGTAAAAAAAATAAATAAATAATTAAAAATAAAATGCCATAAATTATCCTGTATTTTATAGACGCTGTAACTTTTGCGCAAAGCAATCAATATACGCTTATTGCGATTTTTTTTACCAAAAATATGTAGAAGAATACGTATCGGCCAAAACTGGGATATTTATTACAGCAAAAAGTAAAAAATATTGTGTTTTTTTCAAAATTGTCGCTCTTTTGTTTATAGCGCAAAAAATAAAAACCGCAGAGGTGATCAAATACCACCAAAAGAAATCTCTATTTGTGGGAAAAAAGGACGTCAATTTTGTTTGGGTACAACGTCGCACGACCGTGCAATTGTCGTTTAAAGTGCGACAGCGCTGAAAATGAAAAATTGGTCTGTGAAGGAAGGGGGTGAAAAGGTCCGGTATTGAACCGGTTAAGTTGTCTGGGAATTGTCAGCAATTTCATTAACTACCTGGCATCCGCGCTATAGCCGAATGATGGCTACAGCGCGGACCTACATTCCCGGGAGGCCGTCATATGACGGCCTCCCCTGTGCACGCTCCCTGCGCGCGCCCTGCAGGGCGCGCGCCGGGCGTGTTGTGATCACCGAGTCACTGAGACTTGGCTGATCACCGATCTGTGTAAGGGGCCGGTCAATGACAGCTGATCACATGATGTAAACAAAAGATCGGTAATCGTTTTTTTTTTTTACTCACGCTGACAGCGCGAGTAGAAAAAAAAGCCGATCACCGGATCGGATGTGAGGGACATCGGTTCCCAAGTGGAAGAGGCACATCTGCCTCATCAGTGCCCAATAAAAGTGCCACCTAATAGTGCCCACAGTGCCACCTAATAGTGCCCACAGTGCCACCTAACAGTGCCCACAGTGCCACCTAACAGTGCCTACAGTGCCACCTAACAATGCCCACAAGTACCACCTATCAATGCCCACCTGTAGTGCCAATCAGTGCCACCTGCCAGTGCTGCCCATCACTTCCACCCATCAGTGCCCATCACTGCCACCCATCAGTGCCCATCACTGCCGCCTATCAGTGCCCATCACTGCCGCCTCATCAGCGTACATCAATGAAGGAGAAAAATTACCCGTTTAAAATTTTTTATAACAAAATATAAAAAAATAAACTTTTTTTTTAAAAAAAATTCAGTTTTTTAAATTTTTTTAATAAAAAGTAAAAACCGCAGAGGTGATCAAATACCACCAAAAGAAAGCTCTATTTGTGGTGAAAAAATGATAAAAATTTAATTTGGGTACAGTGTTGTATGACCGCGCAATTGTCATTCAAAGTGCGACAGCGCCGAAAGCTGAAAATTGGTCTGGATAGGAGGGGGGGTTTAAGTGCCCTGTAAGCAAGTGGTTAATATAGGGGGAAAGAACAGTGATAAATATACCCACTGATTCTGTCAGCTCTGCAACAATGTAATTGGGATTCACAAGTGACAAATCTTTAACCGCTTCAGCCCCGGAAGACCCCTTCCTGACCAGAGCACTTTTTGCGATTCAGCACTGCGTCACTTTAACTGTCAATTGCACGGTCGTGCGACTTTGCACCCAAACAAAATTGACGTCTTTTTTCCCACAAATAGAGCTTTCTTTTGGTGGTATTTGATCACCTCTGCGGTTTTTATTTTTTACGCTATAAACAAAAAAAGAGCGACAATTTTAAAAACAGCTAATTTTTTTTGCTATAATAAATATCCTCCAAAAATATATAAAAAAACTATTTTTTTACCTCAGTTTAGGCCGATATGTATTCTTCTACATATTTTTGGTAAAAAAAATCACAATAAGCGTATATTGATTGGTTTGCGCAAAAGTTATAGCGTCTACAAAATAGGGGATAGTTTTATGGCATTTTTATTATTATTTTTTTTTTATTAGTCATGTCAGGATCTGTTATTTTTATCATGACTGCGACATTATGGCGGACACTTTTGACACTATTTTGGGACCATTGTCATTTATACAGCAATCAGTGCTATAAGGCAGGGATTGGTTTTAGCTCCGCCGCTTCGTCTCCCGTGATCAGCGTGCGTTCCAAGCCTCGATCTGGTATGGGTTAGGACAGGAAGTAACATCGGTGGTTACCCAGAAGCCTCTACGCGTTTCGCATACATACATGCATCATCAGGAAGCTGGGTACGCCATGAAGCGGCGGAGCTAAACCCAAAAACACACTGCTGGAAGGTACCTGAATTGTGAGTGCATGTTTTATACATTTTGGATGTTTACTTTATTGGTTAAAATAAATTTTATAAAAGCATGTTGCGCAATGATGGATGTTTACTTCTTATGAGATATCAAGATTGACATGGAGATATGAGGAGTAACTAGTGGCAACCTAGTTGGAGAAACGCCAGGAAAGGGGAGTGGTTATCCCAATATAAACCAAAGGCAAAGTTTTTTCTAGGTTCTGGTGAGTGCCCATTTCAGAAGGTAGTGGGGGCACACGAAGTGGTGAAAAGGCTTTTTATTGAACACGGATGTAAACTGGTGCCCACTATGCACATGGGATTTAAATGATAAAATTGTGAAGTGGACTTTGGGATCATTGTAAAAAAACTATGCACTGGGGTTTTGATATCTAGCACTTGATAATTTGCACTATAGATTGATATATTGTTACTTTGCATTTTACAGTCATATAGCTTTGAGGTTTGTGCACATGTTGCAGACACTGTTTTTGTAGTAATATTGTATAGGCACCTTTAGATCAGCGCAGTTACATTTTATGCAATATTAATTTTTTTCCTAACCTATGGTATAGGATTTTTAACTGCAGCACATCATATTTTAATTTTAATTTTTTAAAAATATTATAATTTTTGCACCGGTGACACACTTTTTCACTTTTATACACTTCAACAGGTTGTACTTAACCAGCTGATTTAATAATTTTCTAAGTATGCCGCTTTTGTGTATTTAAAATGAATTTGAAGCATACACATGGACAGGCATTCACAGGACTTCTTCATTTAATCACACACAGGAATACAGGAACCATAGATGCTTCATACAAAGCTCTACCAGAACATATTTACAAGTGAACATATTTACAATGCTTCCCCCTACTGGATGGAGAGCAGTATAACACACTAATACATAACAGCAGGTTGTATACCTTTTCATCCTTGCCTATGTTCCAGTTAAAGCTGGTGCCATGGCCACTCCCCCAGGCTTCCTGTTTCAGGGGGGCTCGTATCTTTTGCAGTATCCTATGGAGCCACCCTTGCATGCAGGGACTAGAGTTGTGTCTCCCTACACTGTGTATATCAATGGAAACACACTGCCCTGTAGCCTAGATTGCCATGGCACTCCCCTGCTCCCCCTCTTCCTCCCCACTGCACTGTCCACTGTTAACTTTTTCCTGTGAAGACCAGAAGTTCAGGGAAGCAGCACTGAGAGAGCAGGGGCCAGCAGTATTGAAAGCTGTAAACTGCAAGTGCAGGTATAAGAATGTTAAATAGTTTACCAGGTAATGTTTATTTTATTGTGCTCAATGTGTTAAACTAAGTTAGGTCAATGCACACTAGAAGCTCAAAAAAAAAACCTCTGGATTAAAAACGCTAATATTTAGCGGCCTTTATCAACGTTTTTGTAGTGTTTAGGAGTGTTTTTAAAAGTGTTTAGGAGCGGTAGTGTTTTTGTTAAGGAGCGGGCAGCCGCCGGCGTACTTAAAGTGGAGTTCCACCCACTTTTACAACTCTTCAGCATCCCTCACTAAACTGTGCACTGTAAACAAATTGGATATTTTTTTTTTTTTTTCTCAGCACCTACTGTATATATTCTGTATTCATTTTTCACTTCCTCCTCCCTGGCCGCGGCCCATCGCATCATTTCCTGTTTGCAATGCCTTCTGGGAAGGGGCAGCAACTTCCTCTGACACTGCCGTTGCTATGGAAACCTGACCTGAAACCTATTACACTGCTTGTGCTGCACTGAGCATGTGCGAGATCTGCAAGGATAAGATCCAGGAAGAAATACAGTCTGGCTTCAGATGCCCACACTTAAGATGGCCATGGCCTGCTGTAAGTTTATAAAATAACAAACTACTGCTATAAACTAACAAAACAGACCTTAGTTTACAGACTAACTTTACTAGAATACATTAAGCTTGTGTATTATAGGGGTATTTTTATTTAAAAAGTATCATTTCGGCCGGAACACCACTTTAACCACTCACTGTCCGCGCTATAGCCAAATGACGACCACAGCGCGGACCTGAATTCCTGGGAGGCCATCAAATGACGGCCTCCCCTTTGCACGCGCCCCCTTCAGGGCGCATGCGGCGTGCTCTGTGATCACCGAGTCACTGAGACTCGGGTGATCACAGATCTGAGTAAGGGGACGATCCCGGCCCCTTACCACGTGATCAGCTGTCAGCCAATGACAGCTGATCACATGATGTAAACAAAAGCTCACGCTCACAGCGTGAGGAGAAAAAAAAGCAGATCACCGGCTTATCTGCAAGGGACATCGGCCTCGAAGAGAAAGAGGCAATTATGCCTCATCTGTGCCCATCAGTACCCCCTGCCATTGCCACCTGCCATTGCCACCTGCTAGTGCCCACAGTGCCCACCAGTGCCACCTCTCAATGCCCACAAGTGCCACCTATCAATGACCACCAGTGGTGCCAATCAGTGCCACCTAGCAGTGCTGCCTATCAGTGTAACTGATCAGTGCCCATTATTGCCACCCATCAGTGCCCATCACTGCCACCCATCAGTGCCCATCGCTGCCACCCATCAGTGCCCATCACTGTCAACAATCGGTGCCCATCAGTGCCGTCTTATCAGCGTACATCAATGAAGGAGAAAAATTACCTGTTTGTAAAATTTTATAACAAAATCTAAAAAATAAAAAAAGAAGGTGATCAAATACCACCAAAAGAAAGCTCTGTTTGTGGGAAAAAAATGATAAAAATTTCATTTGGGTACAGTGTAGCATGACCGCGCAATTGTCATTCAAAGTGCATCAGCACTGAAAGCTGAAAATTGGTCTGGGCAGGAGGGGGGTTTAAGTGCCCATTAAGCAAGTGGTTAACAACTACTAAATAGTTGGTTCAATACCGGCCTATAGACATATGACGTCCACAGATGGGATCTCCCATCCTGGGTGGACGTCATATGACGGCCTCGGATTCCCGGCCGCCTCGGGGGCGCGCGCGCACCGCCGGGAGCGCGCCCGCCTGCCGCGTCGCTCGGAACCCGGTGCGTGTGCCCGGCGCCCGCCATGTTAACCGGGCCGGACCGTGGATCTGTGTGTGTAAACACACAGATCCACGTCCTGTCAGCTCAGAGGAGAGCGATCTGTGTTCCCAGAACGGAGGAACACTGATCGGTCTCCTCCCCTTGTGCGTCCCCTCCCCCTAAAGTTAGAATCATTCCCTAGGTAACATAATTAACCCCTCCCCGCCCCCTAGTGGTTAACCCCTTCACTGCCTGTCACATTTACACAGTAATCAATGCAATTTTATAGCATTGATCGCTGTATAAATGTGAATGGTCCCAAAAATGTGTCAAAAGTGTCCGATGTGTCCGCCATAATGTCGCAGTCACAAAAAAAAAAATCGCGATCGCCGCTATTACTAGTAAAAAAAAAAAAAAATAAATATTTTTTTTTTAAAAATGCCATAAATCTATCCCGTATTTTATAGACGCTATAACTTTTGCGCAAACCAATCAATATACGCTTATTGCGATTTTTTTTACCAAAAATATGTAGAAGAATACGTATCGGCCGAAACTGAGGAAAAAATTTGTTTTTTTAAAAAAAAAATTGGGATATTTATTATAGCAAAAAGTAAAAAATATTGTGTTTTTTTTTCAAAATTGTCGCTCTTCTTTTGTTTATAGCACAAAAAATAAAAACCGCAGAGGTGATCAAATAGCACCAAAAGAAAGCTCTATTTGTGGGGAAAAAATGACGTCAATTTTGTTTGGGTACAACGTCGCACGACCGCGTAATTGTCGTTTAAAGTGCGACAGTGCTGAAAACTAAAAATTGGTCTGGGAAGGAAGGGGGTGAAAATGCCCTGTATTGAACCGGTTAAGGAACAGGCTGAAAAGCCGACCTCCCCATCCTTAACAAACGGATGACTCATTATCCGAGCATGCAACCCACCAAGCCAGAAAAGGGGGGGGCAAACGACTGCCCCCCTCTCCGAGCCATACCGGGCCACATGCCCTCAATGTAGGGGCAGTGCTTTGGGGTAGGGGGACCCTGAAGCACCTCATCCCCATGTTGATGAGCACAAGGGCCTCTTCCCCACAACCCCAGCCCCCTTTAACAAAGGGACCCCAGACCCCACCCCCCTATGTTAATGATGTCACAAGGAGTGGTCATCCGGTGGTTCCCCCCCCCCTTTATTTAGCGACGAAGCAGCTGTCAGATGACTGGAGTCCTCGTTATGTACAAACCTTTTTTTTTAACATGGGTAGGCGGCCGGCGTTTAGAGCCCTTTCACACTGGGGCGGGCGTCGGCGGTAAAGCGCCGCTATTGTAAGCGGCACTTTACCGTCGGTATGCGGCCGCTAGCGGGGGCGGTTTTACCCCCCTGCTAGCGGCCGAGAAAGGGTTAAAACCACTGCAAAGCACCTCTTCAGAGGCGCTTTGCCGGCGGTATAGCCGCGCCGTCCCATTGATTTCAATGGGCAGGAGCGGTAAAGGAGCAGTATATACTCCGCTCCTTCACCGCTCCGAAGATGCTGCTAGCAGGACTTTTTTTACTGTCCTGCCAGCACATCGCTCCAGTGTGAAAGCCCTCGGGGCTTTTACACTGGAATGAAAGCAGCGGCACTTTCGGGTCGGTTTGCAGGCGCTATTATTAGCGCAATAGCGCCTGCAAACCGCCCCAGTGTGCAAGGACCCTTAGTGTGAATGCCGATGGATCTACGCTGAGGGACATTGTTTTTCTTTTTGTTTTCATAAAGGTTTTTTATTACTTTTTGACACTTTTTTTGGTGAATGAGTAGGAGGACAAAGACCCCATACTCATTTACATAGGGGGGCGGTCTCTGGGAGGGCCCTCTTCTTAAAGGAGGCTTGCAGATTTCAATAAGTCACCCCCCCGCACCCCCACAACCGCTGGGGTAGGGTTGTGGGGAAGAGACCCTTGTTCTCATCAACATGGGGACAAGGTGCTTTGGGGGAGCCCCCCTACCCCAAAGCACCCCCCATGTTGAGTATGATGGTTCAGGAGGGGGGGCGCTTGTTTTGTTCGTTCATTGCCCCCCCCCCTTTCCTGGCCTGCCAGGCTGCATGCTTGGATAAGGGCCTGGTATGGATTGGGCTGTTTTCCCAATTTTTTGGGCTTAAAAAAAAAATGCTGGAAACCGGTGCTTAGCAGAGGTTAAGAGCATTTAGGAGCTGTCAGCTTTTTTTCTTCTGGCAAATCGCTCCCAAAAAAATGCAAAAAAGCTTGTTTTTTCGGCTCCTAAAAGCTGAAGCTGATAGCCTAAAATAGTGTGCATGGACACATAGGATATCACTGTTTGCTTCTAGGGACAGACAAAAAAAAAACACTCAAATCAGCTGCTAGGAGCTTAAAAACAAGCTAGTGTGCCTAAAAAAAACCCTGAAGTTTTACTATTTTTACTGCCTTTAATGGATTGAATGGTGAAATATAGAATAAATGAAATGTAGCATGTGGGAATGCAATATAACACATTGGTGTAAAGAGGTTCTGCATTGAATCCAGCGATGAGCTTTCAAGTGATCACTTTTACTGAGCTCTGAAGTTACTGCTGTCGTCTGCAGCGGTTCATGGACTCTCCCTTTACTCCCAGGAACCCAGGACCATGGTAACCGGCTCCAACAGTGAGAGCAGGAGGAGATCAGGGAATGGGCATTCCCAGGCGACTAATGAACCCAGATTTGACGAGGATTTCATCATTTCCAGGTTCAGAGCAGTCATTACCTGCTACAGTAGCTAGGGAAACAGCTAATCAAGAGCTATCTGTGCTTGATTGAGTGCAATGGAGAGCAGGGGAGACATTGAGAATCTAAGAGACCCCTGATGTCTTCATAAAGAGGACTTGTCAACTGCCAATGCTATCACATAATGAAGTAAAAAAAAAAAATGTAAACATAAATTGTGCCACATGTGAGGTATCACTGCAACTGTGGGGGTGAGAGCAATAATTCTAGAGTCATAATTCACTGTTAATTCTAAACTGATAAGCTGGACTTTTTTGCGTGTGCAATTTTAAGGCTTGATGTGTTTGGTAACTATTTACTTGACGCAATCCCATTTTGTATATTGTACCAAAAATTGGGTATGATATTGTTTGTTTGCACTAAAACTTTTTTTTTTTTTGCACTAAAACTAATTTTATTTTATTTTTTGTCTTGAAATTGCGTGTTTGATTAACAGTTGTGCATGAAAAATATTTCAGCTGCCAATATTTTATTCTCCAGGGCCTCTGCTTTCAGAAAATACATAATTGTTTTGGGGTTGAGGCTCGATTCACACCTATGCATGTTGCTTTTGAGCGTTTTTGGAGTATTTTTTGTGATGCTTGCCACTTTTTTGAGCAGCGTTTTTGTAGCGTTTTTACAGCGTTTTTGCCGCGTTTTTGCCGCGTTTTGCGTTTTTTTAGACTGTATACAGTCTAAAAAACAACTAAAAAAAAATAAAATAAAGGCCAAAAACGCATCAAAAACGCTGTAAAAACGCTGCAAAAACGCTGCACTTGCTTTTTTGATGCTGGTCCATTGAATTCTATTACATGCAAAACGCTGCATTTTGCATGAAAAAAAGTCCCTGACCCTTTCCAAAAATGCAGAGGTACAAAAAGGCATTGATGTGAACATGTTCCATAGGAACCCATGTTATAAAATTCCCATGCATTTCTGCAAAATGCAAAATGCATCAAAAAACGCGCTAGTGTGAATGGAGCCTAAAAGTGATTTCTAGCAAAAGATTAAAATTTTAACGTGTGCGAAAAATAAAAATAAAAGTTTACACAGTAGGCAAGTGCTTAAAGTCTGGTTTGCTGTATTTTTTGTTTTCATTGCATTCTTTTTTTTGTAGTGTTTTCTATTTTGTAGTATTTTCTTCTTTTTGTTTTTTGTAGTATTTCTGATATTTGTTTCCAAGTCTCTAACATCTGCTATGTACCAGAGCTGCATGATTAATAGTCAAGTATCGTTATCGTGATTTTTTTCCCCATTGCGATCTTGACAAAAGTGTTTTCCAATTCTTTCTATGCAGAGAATTCTCTCTGCTCTGCTGAAGCCACAGCCATTAAAAGAAAGGAAAAAAAAAAAAAAAACGGGCAGTCTGCCAAGAATCACAACATTCTTTACCCGTGGAACTTAAAGCGGGATTCCGTCCCTGAAAAACAAACAAATTAAAAGTAAGCAGCTACAAACACTGTAGCTGCTGACTTTAAATCAGTACTTACCTGTCCTGGGTGCCCGCGATGTTGGCCGCCCGAGGCCGACCCGTCCCTCGGGTCCCGGCACCGCCATCCTAACTAAGGGAAACAGGCAGTGGAGCCTTGCGGGTTCACTGCCAGTTTCCTACTGCGCACGCGCGAGTGGCGCGGCGCTCTGTGAATGGCCCCGTGGTGTACTGGGAACACACACAGTTCCCAGAAGGCAACGGGGCCGCTCACCGAGGAGCAGAACACGCCGCGGAATAGCAAGAGGCAGATTAGGAAGACTGCCTAGCAACAAGGGTCTTAGGTAAGTTTACATTTTTTTTTTTCAAATGTTTTTTTTTTTATTTTTTTAATATTTTTCATGCAATTTTTTTTTAGGGTGGCCCTCCACTTTATGTATAAACATTGTAACAATTTGTCAAAGGAATAGACTTTGTGTAAATGAGGAAAGTTTAACCACTTAAACACTAAACCTTTTTCTGACATTTGTTGGTTTCAAGTTTAAAATCATTTTTTTTTGCTAGAAAATTACTTAGAACTCCCAAACATTATATATATATTTTTAGTAGAGTCTTTAGTAGACTCTTTCAAATGCAATTTTTTTGGAAAAAATTACTTTAATGAATAAAAAAAAACAAAAAAAAAAAACGAACCAGTAAAGTTTGCCCAATTTTTTTTTTGTATAATGTGTATAATGTGAATCGTTATCGCGATTTTTTTTCCCCATTGCGATCTTGACAAAAGTGTTTCCCAATTCTTTCTATGCAGAGAATTCTCTCTGCTCTGCTGAAGTCACAGCCATTAAAAGAAAGGAAAAAAAAAACAAAAAAAAAACGGGCAGTCTGCCAAGAATTACAACATTCTTTACCAGTGGAATTTAAGTATAAACATTGTAACAATTTGTCAAAGGAATACACTTTGTGTAAATGAGGAAAGTTTAAGCACTTAAACACTAAACCTTTTTCTGACATTTGTTGGTTTCAAGTTTAAAATCATTTTTTTTTTTTTTGCTAGAAAATGACTTAGAACCCCCAAACATTATATATATATTTTTAATAGAGACCCTAGAGAATAAAATGGTGGTTGTTGCAATATTTAATGTCACACTGTATTTGCGCAGCAGTCTTTCAAATGCAATTTTTTTGGAAAAAAATACTTTAATGAATAAAAAAAAAAAAAAAAAAAATAACCAGTAAAGTTAGCCCATTTTTTTCTTGTATAATGTGAATTGTTATCGTGATTTTTTCCCTGTTGCGATCTTGACAAAAGTGTTTCCCAATTCCTTCTATGCAGAGAATTCTCTCTGCTCTGCTGAAGCCAAAGACATTAAAAGAAAGGAAGAAAATAAAAGGGGCAGTCTGCCAAGAATCACAACAATCTTTACCAGTGGAACTTAAGAATAAACATTGTAACAATTTGTCAAAGGAATACACCTTGTGTAAATGAGGAAAGTTTAAGCACTTAAACACTAAACCTTTATCTGACATTTGTTGGTTTCAAGTTTAAAATCTTTTTTTTTTTTTTTGCGAGAAAATTACTGAGAACCCCCAAACATTATATATATATATTTTTAGTAGAGACCCTAGAGAATAAAATGGTGGTTGTTGCAATATTTTATGTCACACTGTATTTGTGCAGCGGTCTTTCAAATGCAATTTTTTTAGAAAAATTACTTTAATGAATAAAAAAAAAACAAAAAAGACTAATCAGTAAAGTTAGCCCAATTTTTTTTTGTATAATGTAAAAAAAAGATTTTACGTTGCGAGAATCGTAATCTTTTTATTCTAAGCAAAAAAATCGTGATTCTCATTTTGGCCAGAATCGTGCAGCTCTACTATGTACTAATAATGTGTGGGGGTGCAGATTCTAACTGACGGTAACACAAATTTGGAAACTGCTGCAGATGTGCCAAAAGCCATAACAACATTTTATACGGACAGTTAGCTTTCTAAGCAGATGCTTATATATACATGTTTTGGCTTACCTAAGGCACAGTCCCACACATTCCTATACCATGGTTAACATGGCGTAAAAACAATTATAATAAATAATGCATCGTGGCCTTAGGGTCTTGATGCATTTTGGTTTTGGTGAACACTTTACCATGAAACGCATCATCCAGTATTCAACTGCAGCTTGAATGTAAATTGATGTTTTAGGATGTACAATGTTTATGCTGCATGGACAGGATGATACATCTTCCCATAATTATCCAGCCCATGGTTAGGGAATTCCCCGATGTTCAGGTAGATCTCATAGCTTGTTGTAGCTGCGGGAAGCACTCGGGGACTGGAACTTTGAAGCTGCAGATTGGGAGCAGCGAGGTGAGTGTAATTTACACAGTGCATTCACCTCCCTTGATATATACTTTGTGGAGTTGAACGGTGAACTATTTTTAGACATACGGCACGTGAGGAAGAGTGTATGGTGTTCGGCAATGAAAAATGAATTATTAAAAGCAGCATTTAAAGATTTGCTATTAATGGGTTTTCATGTTTGTTGTGTATACTGTGGTTGTGTTTATATATGTATATACGTGAGTATATTTTACATTTTTGAGAGATGCGGTCTGCAGGGGGTTGACTTGAAATGGCCTCACCCTACTCAAGGCTCCGTTCACAAATATGCAAATTGGATGTGTTTTGAACCGCATCCGATTCGCATGACATGTGAATCAAGCCGGCTTTCTATGGAGTTGGTTCAGAAATGTGCGGTGCAGCGGCAGTGCAAATTTGCTGCAAATTTAAAAATAGTCCTGTGCATTTTTTGAGCACTGCGATGGAGTTCAGATGCGAATTTCAGGCTCATTGCCTTCTATGGGAGCGCATCGGGATCACACATCAGATCAGTTTTGAACACAAATTGGATCCGAAGGAAAAACAGCTTGGGGGTCCCCCACAATCCATACTAGGCCCTTTTGGGTCTGGTACGGATGTTAAGAAAACCCCACGGCAAAATGTAAAAAAGAAATGACGTGGTGTAACCCCCCGAATCCATACCAGACCCTTAGATCTAGTATGGAATTTAAGGAGAACCTCCACGTCAAAAAAAAATAAAAAATGGCGTGGGGTCCCCCTAAAATTCATACCAGACCCTTATCTGAGCATGCAGGCCAGGTAAGGGGTTCTTTTATTTTTGGTGTGGGGGTTCCCCTCAAAATGTATACCAGAGCTAAGGGTCTGGTATGAATTCTTGGGGGGGGGTGGGCAGGCAATTTTTTTTTCCTATTTTGGCGTGGGGGTTCCCTAAGGATCTGGTATGGATTCTTGGGGGGGCAGGCAATTTTTTTTTCTTATTTTGGCGTGGGGTTTCCCTAAGGGTCTGGTATGGATTTGAGGGTGGGACCCCCCACACCATTTTTTTCACGATTTGTTATTGTCGGCAATATTTTATTTTTTTTTACATTCAGCTGATGAGTCATCCGTTGTTAAGGACGCGGCAGCCTACTTCCTGGGCCGCTCCTTAACAACCAGCTAAAGTTAAAGACGTTGGTGGCCGCCGGCTCCAAAAATTTGTATCTGAACCGCATCTAAAATCTCAGCTGAACCACTGAATAGCTGTTTAGGAAATGCACCGTGAAAACGAAGGGGAACTTCGCACCGGACATGTGTGAACCTAGCCTTAAAGTGGTTCTAAAGGCAGAAGGTTTTTTATCTTTCATTCTATGCATTAGGATAAAAAACCTTATGTGTGTAGCAGCCCCCCCAATACTTACCTGAGCCCCATCTCTGTCTAGCGATGTGCACGAGTGCCTCGGCTGTCTGGGACTCTCCCTTCTGATTGGCTGAGACACAGCCATGGCGGCATTGGCTCTCTCTGCTGTCAATAAAAGTCAGTTAGCCAATCGGGAGAGAGAGGGGTGGGTCCGATCTGCAGCTCTAGGTCTGAATGGACACACGGAGTTGCGACTTGGCTCGGGTACCCCATAGCAAGCTGCTTGCTGTGGGGGCACTCGACAGGAGGGAGGGGCCAGGAGCACCAAAGAGGGACCCGAGAAGAGGAGGATCCAGGCTGCTCTGTGCAAATCCACTACACAGAGCAGGTAAGTATAACATGTTTGTTATTTTTAAAGAAAAAAAAAATAGACTTTATTAGTATTACTTTAAGCGACATTAAATCCATAAACACAAATGTTATGTATTGCAGTTTATCTATCTTTCAGGCTAGGTTCACTCCAGATGTGGTGGGACTGCTTTGGGCAGCTATTAAAGCATAGCCCCACTGCATGACAAGGCAAAATGTGTTGTCTCCCTATCTGTTTGTTCCCGGGCACGGGCAGTGTGTGGCAATCCAATTGAACTTCATGAGATGTCTGTACAACTCAATAAAGTTTGTTTAAAACCAAAAAAAGAAACAGTGTGATGGGCCAAGATCAGCGCATCATCAGTGCACTGATCTCAGCCGGACCGCAACACCACTACAGTGCAGCCCAGCAGCTGGTGTGAACAAAATCTAAATATTATGGCTGCATTCGTTTTCTTTTTTTTTAAGCTTTTTTCCTTTTTCCTTTATTTTAACTGGGTGATCCAACCAGTAACACACTTCCTGTCTTAGAGTGTCTCCACTCTGGATGGAAGACCAACGGAGACACCCTTAAATAGCAGCATTGCCAATCTGGGGAGAGGGTAATGTTAAATGTACTAGCAGATTTAGATGGACTCAACTAACAAATTGTAGCTGAACCCCCGCTAACACTTTTTAAGCAGTTACAGAAGCAGTTATTTTTTTTCTTTTGGGATAAAGAATAATGATAAAAATAATAAAAACTTACCATTGTAAGCATCTGTCTGTCAATGTGTTAACCACTTCAATACAGGGCATTTACCCCCTTCCTGCCCAGGCCAATTTTCAGTTTTCAGCGCTGTCACATTTTGAATGACAATTGCGCGGTCATACAACACTGTACCTATTTTATTTCCCACAAATAGAGCTTTCTTTTGGTGGCATTTGATCACCTCTGTGGTTTTTATTTCTTGCGCTATAAACAAAAGAAGAGTGACAAGTTTGAAAAAAAACACAATATTTTTTACTTTTTGCTATAATAAATATCCCAATAAAAAAAAAAAATTTCCTCAGTTTAGGCCGATATGTATTCTTATACATATTTTTGGTAACAAAAATTGCAATAAGTGTATATTGATTGGTTTGCACAAAAGTTTATAGCGTCTACAAAATAGGGGATAGGTTTATGACATTTTTATTATTATTTTTCTTTTACTAGTAATGGCGGCGATCTGTGGTTTTTATCGTGACAGTGACATTGCAGGGGACAGATAGGACACTTTTGAGACCATTCACATTTATACAGCGATCAGTGCTATAAAAATGCACTGATTACCGTATAATTGTCACTGGCAGGGAAGGGGTTAACACTAGGGGGCGATCAAGGGGTTAAATGTGTTACCTAGGAAGTGATTCTAACTGTAGGGGGAGGGGACTCACAAGGGGAGGAGACCGATTGGTGTTCCTCTGTACTGGGAACACATGATCGGTCTCCTCTCACCTGACAGGACATGGCTCTGTGTGCCCCCTACACGGCCGGGAAGCCCAGGACGTCATATGATGCCCGCCTAGGATGGGAGATCCCTCCTGCAGACGTCATTTGACAATAGCTGGGATGTAAAGTGGTTAAATGGTTTGTTTTTAACCCTCTAACTGCCACTTTTGCTGGACAGCTTTGTTTATTAAAGGAAGCTGAAAAATTACAGATGTATTGGCAGGATCACCAGGTGAAAATAAAGGAGAAAAGCCTATGAAACAAATGCAGCCACCACATCTAAGGGATGCTGCAATTTAATTTTTTTTTTTTGGGGGGGGGGGGGGGGGTTAATTAAAGTGATTGTAAAGGTTTTGGATTTTTTTTAAATAAAAAAAACAAACATGTTATACTTACCTGCTCTGTGCAAGGGTTTTTCAAAGAGCAGTCCTCCTGGCTCCTCCCCTTCATTGGGTGCCCCCACAGAAAGCCGCTTTTCTTGGGGGCACTCCTGTGTGGCCTGTCTCTCGAGTCCTGCTGCTGCGTCCATTGACACAGACAGGGGAACTCAGCCCTGCCCCCCGCTCCTGTGTCACTGGATTTGATTGATCAATCTGTCCAATGAGATGAGAGCCAGCGGCTGGAGCCACTGGGCTAGTGCACGGCACTGGAATGCTGGAATGTATGGGCTTAGGTAAGAAAAATGGGGGGGGGGGGGGGGGGGAATGGGTGCTGCAGCAAAGAAGGTTTTTCACCTTAATGCATAGAATGCATTAAGGTGAAAAATGTTGAGACTTTACAGTCCCTTTAATACTGCCTTTACGCCCAATTGAACCTTCGCTTTAAATCAACATTCCAGGAGCATCAAAACAAAACTTGTTCAATATTTTTTTTTTTATTTCTAAAGCAGCCACAGCCTAAGTAAAAAAAAAATGGCAGAGTTGGACTCCTTGTGGGGAAGCAGTGATCTTTCTGCACAGGGACACGCCCCCTGCTGAGTCAGCAGGAAGAATGCATTTTGCTGATTGGAGAGCTCTTGCTCTGAATCAGCAGAGGGGGTGTGTCCGAAGCAAGAGTCCTTTTCTGCGGCATTCTGAGGCTTTTCTATTCAGGCTGTGGCTGGTTTTTATTAAATGAAACAAACTGTAGGCTTTGCAAACCTTTTTTTCATGCACTTAGAATTTATTCATCTAATTTAAACCGTAAGTTCAAATGGGCTTTTGTTTTTGCATCTTTGTTTTCGCATATCTCTAACTACAACATTGTTCCGAATAACTGACATATGGAAAAATGTACCTATTATCTCTCATAGACTTCAAGCATTACTGCCAGGATAACTCCTATTGTCGGAGAATAATCTCCTTTCTCTATACCTCAGCTCGAAGCTTCCTTAACCAAAGTACAATGAGAAAAATTGTGGTCCTCTATTGCAAGGAGCTCAATAAAAATAGCTTCTCTAGGAAACACATATAAAGTACTGTTTCAGGGATGTTTCAGGTGATGCTTAACCCCTGCTAGAATATTCCGATATATACCAGCTTATCCTCTGTACTGCTTCTGAGGACAACAGACTCATTTCTGCGGCAATCGCGGTCCAGGCAGGGCTAAAACAGACCGCGGTTGCCGCTAACTTCCCCCCGTGTCAACTCTCCCGGCACTCCCATCGGAGATCTGCACAGAGAGTGGGACTTACCGCTACAGGGCGGCAGCTGTGCGCTGGATCATGTATATATATATGTGATTCCAGACTTCCGCCTGCAGGGGGGGCACGCGCGTGAATTATGTGTGAATTTTTACAGCAGAAGCCGATCTGCGGGTGTTGGGCACTCGATGTCTTCCACCACCCGCCGATTGTCGGTAAAATACACAGAACGGGGATCTACCTATGTAAAAAAGGCAGATCCCTGTTCTGACAGGGGGTAAAGGATGGACTACGTGTTCCTGCAAAGGGCAGGAACCAGAATCCATCTCTTGCCTTAGTAAAAGCAGTGCATATAAACACAGGCTAGGCACTCATGTAACCCTTTGATCGCTTAGATGTTTAACCCCTTCCCAGCCAGTGTCATTAGTACAGTGACAGTGCATATTTTTAGCACTGATTACAGTATTAGTGTCATTGGTTCCTGAAAAGTGTCAGTTAGTGCCAGAATGTCCACCGCAATATCGCAATCCCGGCACTGATCGCCACCATTACTAAAAAAAAAAAAAATCCATAATCATATCACAAATCACATAGTTTGTAGTAGAGCTGCACGATTCTGGCCAAAATAAGAATCACAATTTTTTTGCTTACAATAAAAAGATCACGATTCTCTCACGATTCTCGCAACGTAAAATCTTTCACATTAAATCTTTCATTTTTTTTAAATTCATTAAAGTAATTAAAAAAAAATGCATTTGAAAGACCTCTGCGCAAATACAGTGTGACATAAAATATTGCAACAACCACCATTTTATTCTCTAGAGTGTCTACTAAAATATATAATCTATCTATCTATCTGTCTATATGTCTGTCTGTCTGTCTGTCTGTCTGTCTGTCTGTCTGTCTGTCTGTCTGTCTATCTATCTATCTATCTATCTATCTATCTATCTATCTATCTATCTATCTATCTATCTATCTATCTATCTATCTATCTATCTATCTATCTATCTTATCTATCTTATCTATCTATAATATTTGGTGGTTCTAAGTAATCTAGCAAAAAAATGATTTAAACTTGAAACCAACAAATGTCAGAAAAAGGTTTAGTGTTTAAGTGGTTAAACTTTTTTCACTTACACACACACAGTCTATTCCATTGACAAATTGTTACAATGTTTATACTTAAGTTCAACTGATAAAAAACATTTTTTGATTCTTGGCAGACTGCCCAGTTTTTCTCTCCCTTTCTTTTGAGGGCTGTTGGCTTCAGAAGAGCAGAGAGAATTCTCTGCATAGAAAGAATTGGAAAACACTTTTGTCAAGTTTGCAACAGGGAAAAAATCGTGATAACGATTCTTGACGATTAATCGTGCAGCTCTGGTATATAGCAGATGTTAGAGACTGGGAAACAAATATCAGAAATACTACAAAAAACTAAAAGAAGAAAATACTACAAAATAGAAAACACTACAAAAAAAATGCAATGAAAACAAAAAATACAGCAAACCAGACTTTAAGCACTTGCCTACTGTGGCAACTTTTATTTTTATTTTTCGCACACGTTAAAATTTTAATCTTTTGCTAGAAATCACTTTAAACCCCCAAACAATTTTGCCCAGTTTTTCTCTCCCTTTCTTTTGAGGACTGTGGCTTCAGAAGAGCAGTGAGAATCCTTTGCATAGAAAGAATTGTGAAACATTGTGAAATTGTGAATTGTGAAACACTTTATTCAAGATCGCGATAACGATTCTTGACGATTAATCGTGCAGCTCTACTGCCTTCCACCCGACATCCCTCAATTGAAAAACTGAAGGAGCTGGGCAGAAAATTGTCAGCCAAACAGTGCCTGCATCCACTCAAATGTAGCCACTGTATATATATTTTGGCAGCCAGCAAAGAATACAATAGCCACAGCCTTAGATTTGGCCATCTGTGGTGTATAGGCTGAACAAAAAAATCTGTATCTTTATGGCCAGCTTAAAGTGGTTGTAAAGGCTTCTATCCATTAAGATAACAAGCCTTCTGTGTGCATCAGACCCCTAATACTTACCTGAGCCTCATTTTGATCCAGCGCTGTTGAACAAGAGACTTGGCTGTTCAGGACTCTCCCTCCTCATTGGCTGAGACAGCAGTGAAGCGCCATTGGCTTCCGCTGCTGTCAATCAATGTCAGTGAGCCAATGAGGAGAGAGAGAGGGGGCGGGGCCAGTCCACGGCTCCGTGTCTGAATGGACACAAGGAGCTGCGGCTCAGCTCGGGTGCCCCCATAGCAAACTGCTTGCTGCGGGGGCACTCAACAGGAGGGAGGGGCCAGGAGCGTCAGTGAGGGACCCGAGAAGAGGAGGATCTGTACTGTTCTGTGCAAAACCACTGCAAAGAGCAGGTAAGTATGGCATGTTTGTTATTTTTAACAAAAAAAACGAGACTTTAGTATCACTTTAAGTTTATGTGGAAAAAAGACATAAGGATTGATTTACTAAAACTGGAGTGTGCAAAATCTGGTGCAGTTCTGCATAGAAACCAATCAGCTTCCACTTTTCTTTTGTCAAAGCTTAATTGAACAAACTGAAGTTAGAACCTTTTGGCTACCATGCGCAGCTGCTCCTTGCCATCTCCAATTTTAGTAAATTAACCTCATACTCTTTGAGATCAATCTTACTGCTTCTAATGCCACGTACACACGGTTGGACTTTCCCGACAGAAAAAGTCAGATGGGAGCTTTTGGTTGGACATTCCGAACGTGTGTATGCCCCATCGGACTTTTTCTGTCTGCATTTCTGACAGACTCAGATATAGAACATGTTCTAAATCTTTCAGTCGGAAATGCCGACAGAGTTTAGCCCGTTTGCAAGTCCGCTGGTGTGTACGCGGCATTAGGACAGCTTCCACTGATCAGGAGGGTGGATCTGATGAAGTCAGTGCTAGGAAACGTCATCCAGTGCACAGGGCAAAGATGAGCCCCCCATACACAACCCCTTTGAACACAGTATTATTGAACCCCCCCCCCCCCCTTACTGGTGGTCAGTGATAATTATCCCCTTTTTCCCTGCATTAGTGGTCAGTGTCAGTGCTGTTAACCCCCTCCACACACATTGCTCTTTATTGGTGGTTAATTACCCCCCCCCCCGTGCATTGGTAATCAGAAACAGTGTTCATTAGTCCCCCTGTGCATTGGTGGTCAGTGGCAGTGCTAATTAGTCCCCTATATGAGTTGATGGTCAGTGGTAGTGTTAATCAGCTCCCCTGTATTAGTGGTCAGTGGCAATGTTAATTAGTTCTCTGTATGAATTTGAGGTCAGTGTCAGTGATAGTATTAATTAGTTCCCCCTGTGAATTGGTAATCAGTGTCACTGTTAATTGGCTCCCCCGTGTATCAATGGTCAGTGGCAGTGTTTATTAGTTCCCCGTGTAATTTGTGGTCAGTGATGGTAATAATTAGTCCCCCCTGTGAATTGGTGATCAGTGGCAGTGTTAATTAGCTCCCCCTGTGTACTAATGGTCAGTGGCAGCGTTAACTAGTTTCCCCTGTGTATTAATGGTCAGTGGCAGTGTTAATTAGTCCTCCCCTGTGAATTGGTGGTCAGTGGCAGTGTTAATTAGTCCTCCCCTGTGAATTGGTGGTCAGTGTCAGTGTTAATTAATTTCCCGTGTGTATTAATGGTCAGTGGCAGTGATAATTAGTCCCCCCCCTGTGAGTTGGTGGTCACTGTCAGTGTTAATTAATTTCCCGTGTGTATTAATGGTCAGTGGCAGTGATAATTAGTCCCCCCCCTGTGAGTTGGTGGTCACTGTCAGTGTTAATTAGTTTCCCGTGTGTATTAATGGTCAGTGGCAGTGTTAATTAGTCCCCCCCCTGTGAAATGGTGGTCAGCGGCAGTGTTAATTAGTCCTCCCCTGTGAATTGGTGGTCAGTGGCAGTGTTAATTAGTCCTCCCCTGTGAATTGGTGGTCAGTGGCAGTGTTAATTAGTCCCCCCCTGTGAGTTGGTGGTCAGTGGCAGTGTTAATTAGTCCTCCCCTGTGAATTGGTGGTCAGTGGCAGTGTTAATTAGTCCTCCCCTGTGAATTGGTGGTCAGTGGCAGTGTTAATGAGTCCTCCCCTGTGAATTGGTGGTCAGTGGCAGTGTTAATTAGTCCTCCCCTGTGAATTGGTGGTCAGTGGCAGTGTTAATTAGTTCCCGCTGTAAATTGGTGGTCAGTGATGTTGGTAATTATCTCCCCATGTGCATTGATGGTCAGTGGCCCTTGTTGTTAGCTCCCCCATGCATTGGTGGTCATGGAAGGTGTTGGTTAGCTTCCCCTGCATTAGTGATCAGTAACAGTGCTGTTAATTCCCCCCTCCTCATATTCACATGCTCAGTCAGTAAAAATGCTAAAATCATATAAAATAAACACAAATCCCTGAAGTCCTAGAATAATGTTTATCATCATAAATCATTGTGAACTGCCTGGCATACATTTAGTAAACTCTTCCAAGGCAGCTTAATACTCACATGTTGGTGCATCCCCAGTAAGTCTCCCCCTCAGCCTGCTGGCACAGCTGCTCATCACTGTTTGTTTGCCTACCTGCCCACTCCTATGTGGCGCCGCTCTCTCTCCCTGGCAGCCTTGCTGAATGATGACACCAGATATGCCTACTGTTGGGTGTAGATCACTCCACCTAACAGTAGTGTGATTCATTCTAGTGCCTGGTACAAAACACTCTGCATACTCTCATGTTTCACGTGTCTGGCTGTGCAGTGTAAAAAATATGTGTTAACCGCAACATTTGGTATACAGAATTAAAATGACAGAATTACAAACTTTTGGCAGTTAAACTAAACATATGTATTAATCAAATGTTCTTTAACTCATATGGTCAAATGTTCTGAAGGCTATTTTCCTCTTCGTGTCGAATGCTAGTGAATATTACATTTGCACAGTGAAAGGTAACAAATAGACACTGTCATTATACACATATTACAAACATTATGGGTATCATTTGTGATTTTTATGCAAATATAAGTGTAGTCGGTAGCGGACTACGGTAACCTGATTAAGCAGACCTAATCTCCACTTCTTCAGACTGTGCCTTTTTCCCCCTAGTGCTTGACTCAGATCAGATTGCATCACACTCCTGAGCCAGTGAGGAGAGCATCGTGGGAATTGTAGTCCTCTGCACAGCCACCACTGTACTGCTGAATCCTTAGCAGACTACATACGACCGAATCCATCGCATCCAGATCCCACTGACCAGTATACCGTCTCTGCATCGCTTCCTGTGTGTGTGTCAGCCGTCTCCAGGGTCTGGAGAGCGCGTCCATGCCCAAATCATTTCCAGTCTGTCAGTAACAAACATTATATGAACACCGCATGTAGACATCATAACTTGGATTATCAATGGAACTGAAGCACTGTCATACCTAGTATTTCTTTGCTGATTATAAACCCCATATGTTATATACTGAGCATTCTCTGTTCACATCTGAGCTCCAATGCTGCTGGTGAAGACAACTCTCGGGCCTGACATTAGGACTACTACCACTTTCTTACCTACAAAGGGTAGAGTGACTGGCTCCAACATAACTCAATCTCTCATTAGGATCAGAGTCTTTTTTAGGCCAGCCCTCTTCCCTTTTAGTGGTATCATAATCAGTTAAAGTCGCTCTGGTAATCTTATTGCTAAGTGTCTATATTACTTTGTACATTGGAGTGTTGCTGTTATCCATTGTTATTGTTATTTGTACAAACATTATATGAACACCGCATGTAGACATCATAACTTGGATTATCAATGGAACTGAAGCACTGTCATACCTAGTATTTCTTTGCTGATTATAAACCCCATATGTTATATACTGAGCATTCTCTGTTCACATCTGAGCTCCAATGCTGCTGGTGAAGACAACTCTCAGGCCTGACATTAGGATTACTACCACTTTCTTACCTACAAAGGGTAGAGTGACTGGCTCCAACATAACTCAATCTCTCATTAGGATCACAGTCTTTTTTAGGCCAGCCCTCTTCCCTTTTAGTGGTATCATAATCAGTTAAAGTCGCTCTGGTAATCTTATTGCTAAGTGTCTATATTACTTTGTACATTGGAGTGTTGCTGTTATCCATTGTTATTGTTATTTGTACAAACATTATATGAACACCGCATGTAGACATCATAACTTGGATTATCAATGGAACTGAAGCACTGTCATACCTAGTATTTCTTTGCTGATTATAAACCCCATATGTTATATACTGAGCATTCTCTGTTCACATCTGAGCTCCAATGCTGCTGGTGAAGACAACTCTCAGGCCTGATATTAGGACTACTACCACTTTCTTACCTACAAAGGGTAGAGTGACTGGCTCCAACATAACTCAATCTCTCATTAGGATCACAGTCTTTTTTAGGCCAGCCCTCTTCCCTTTTAGTGGTATCATAATCAGTTAAAGTCGCTCTGGTAATCTTATTGCTAAGTGTCTATATTACTTTGTACATTGGAGTGTTGCTGTTATCCATTGTTATTGTTATTTGTACAAACATTATATGAACACCGCATGTAGACATCATAACTTGGATTATCAATGGAACTGAAGCACTGTCATACCTAGTATTTCTTTGCTGATTATAAACCCCATATGTTATATACTGAGCATTCTCTGTTCACATCTGAGCTCCAATGCTGCTGGTGAAGACAACTCTCAGGCCTGACATTAGGACTACTACCACTTTCTTACCTACAAAGGGTAGAGTGACTGGCTCCAACATAACTCAATCTCTCATTAGGATCACAGTCTTTTTTAGGCCAGCCCTCTTCCCTTTTAGTGGTATCATAATCAGTTAAAGTCGCTCTGGTAATCTTATTGCTAAGTGTCTATATTACTTTGTACATTGGAGTGTTGCTGTTATCCATTGTTATTGTTATTTGTACATATCAGTCTGCTGCAATGGCGACCGCTCCATTAGGGGCGCAGGGGCACTACCCCCCTAATCCATCTGCCCAGCCTCTAATCTACATGCAGAGTTCTGGACGCATGGATTTCAATGTTTTTTTTTATTTTTGGTAAGCACATGATTGGAGCCTGTGGGTCTAATTGGCTTCAAAAAACAGTGGGCTGGGAGCACAGAGCGCTGCGCCCTGAGACCACCCAGTCGTGTGACAATAGTGAATGAATATTCGCTATTGTCTTCCTGCGTCTCCTCGCGGCTAATCAGGAAGTGGGTCTTAAGACCCGATTGGCCGAGAGGAGAAGCGACCGTATTGGCTGCCCAGGAAGAAGCCGCCGAGGAGGAGGAGACGTAGGGGGAAACCTCTGAGGAGGGGATGCAGGGGGATACTGCCGAGGAGGAGGAGACGCAGGGGGAAGCCACCGAAGCTGCCCGTGACCTAGATGGGGTAAGTGCAGGACTGGTAGGTGGATGGGGCGAGCGACGGGGGGCTTTTGGCTCCGGTGGTTTGACTGATGGACGGACCGACTGAACTGGGGGGTTGGTTGTTTTGTTTGCCGCCCCTCCCAAAAAATGGAGCACCAGCTGCCACTGGTCTGCTGAGTGTTCAATTCAACCTGGTTTTGGGGTGTTTTCCAAGGATTTGGGTGATTGACGCTCCTATATACCCCTTTTTGCTATCTGGTAAATACAAAATACTGTTGAACTCAGTTTGCATTGTGTCTCTGCTTCATTTAAAGGGGTATACACCATGTCAGAACCTAGAGTAGTAGAAGGGCTGGGAGGTTTCCAGGGTCAGGACAGCGCAGGAGGACAAGAATTAACTAGCGGCCCCCACGGGGGTGGTGCTACATAAGACATTTACAAAGCAAATCTTTTTATACGTAGACCCTTAATTCAGTTAGGATTTACTATACTGTATACTTTAGACTGTCCTCTCGGCATCTCACCCTGCAGAAATACACATCTCTGTTTGTTTCTGAGTTGCCTATTTACATTAATGAATTCCTGGAGGTGTGGACCAGAGCTCAATGTCGAAGGACTCATTAAGGGAGTCTGGAAGTGTATGTGGGGATTTCTGGGGTGAATGCACACAAAATGCTTTGCAGCAAAATGAAGGTACATATGGTCCCTTTGCATTGCCTGCAGTGTCTGGTCTAATCAGCGGCAAAGGTAAATGCGAGATATGAGAATAAATTCCAAGACTGCTGCACCACAAGACCCACTGTGCATTTTCTTCATGATTCAAGTGATGCTGAGCTCTGCTACACCTGCAGTAAAAGCCTAGTTTTGTTTTCCACTGAGACAATTCAATGATCCGAAAAAACATTTCAACATGTTGACAAGCAGTTCTGACACTTGCATATGCTTGTTAGCATCCAGTCCCTAACCCCTACTCTGCCAGTTTGTTACAGGAGATGCTCATATTGGCGGTAATGCATAGTTTTCATGTAGAGCTCACCTTTTCATAAAAATGCTATTATTAATCCTATCTGTAACATAATCCCCCTACCCTCAACCCCCTCAGGAGTAGGGATGAGTGAACTGGGCAAAGTTCGGTCCTCGAACGTAGCGCTGAACCCTATGGAAGGCTATAGAGAATAATTGTGCTTTTCTTCTCTGCCCTTTTCAAGCATAATTTGCTTGAAAGGAGAGGGTCAACCCTGAAAATACACAAATCCTTTACACAACATGCTTGTGAGGGGCCTTAAATCTGAACATAAGTTAAAAACCATTATGATTAAGGCCCCTTTCACACTTATACGACTTGTCCCACGATTTTGTACTGCAAAATCGTATGACAAGTCATTCTCCATGATTTTCAATGACTACCATTCATATTGGCACGACTTTAAAGTAGTCCCTGCACTACTTTGGTCCAACTTCTATGCAAGTTGTACTCCATAGACCTCAATGTTAAACCCTCAAGTAGCATGCAAATCGTGCCTGAATAATATAGACACAATTTCAGTATGACTTTGTAAGCACAAGCCTGGCTCGCTGATCGGGAAAGGAAAACTTTTTTTCCTTTCGCGATGAGCGACAGGCAGTGCTGACAGCTGTCTGGTATGAATCCTGAGGGGGAACGCCGCGCCAAGTTTTAAATGAAAAAAACGGCGTGGGTTCCCCCCAGGGGCATACCAGGCCCTTAGGTCTGGTATGGATCTAAGGGGAACCCCCTACGCCGAAAAATCGGCATGGGGTCCCCCCCAAAATCCATACCAGACCCTTATCCGAGCACGCAGCCTGGCCGGTCAGGAATGGGGGTGGGGACGAGCGAGCCCCCCCCTCCTGGGCCGATAAGCCCCCTGCCCGTAGACCCCGACAACCAAGGGCCAGGGTTGTCGGGAAGAGGCCCTTGTCCTCATCAACATGGGGGGGTGGGTGCTTTGGGGCATGGGTGGCACCCTGCGGGGCCCCCCATCCCAAAGCACCTTGTCCCCATGTTGATGAGGACAAGGGCCTCTTCCCGACAACCCTGGCCCTTGGTTGTCGGGGTCTACGGGCAGGGGGCTTATCGGAATCCGGGAGCCCCCTTTAATAAGGGGCCCCCAGATCCCGGCCCCCCACCCTATGTGAATGAGTATGGGGTACATCGTACCCCTACCCATTCACCTATGGAAAAAAGTGTCAATAAAAAACACAGTACACAGGTTTTTAAAGTAATTTATTAGGCAGCTCCGGGGTCTTCTTCCGCCTTCGGGGGTCCTCTTCCTACTTCGGGGGTCTTCTTCCAACTTCGGGGGTCCTCTTCCGACTTCGGGGGTCTCTCCGGCGTCTCCTCCCGGTGTCCTGATCTTCTGCCGGCTCCTCCGCAATCTTCTGCAGCTCAATTGCTAGCGGTGGCCCGGACTTCTGCCTTCTTCTTTTCTTCCAATGTTAACACGACGCTCTCTCCAGCTGGAATGGTCTCTGAGCGCTCCGCAATGGACTTATATAGGCGGTGACCCGCCCCCTTATGAGGTCACTGTCCCGGGGCATGCTGGGACTGTGTCGTCATAAAACGTCACAGTCCCAGCATGCCTAGGGACTGTAAAGGCATAAGGGGGCGGGTTCACCCCCTATATAAGTCCGTTGCAGAGAGCTCAGAGACCATTGCAGCTGGAGAGAGCGTTGTGTCAACATCTCTGGAAGAGAAGAGGGAAGAAGACGATACAGAAGTCCGGGCCACCGCTGGCAAAAGAGCGGCAGAAGATAGCGGTGGAGTCGGCAGAAGATGCGGACACCGCGAGAAGACGCCGGAGAGACCCCTGAAGTCGGAAGAGGACCCCGAAGTCGGAAGAAGACCCCGGAGCTGCCTAATAAATTACTTTAAAAACCTGTGTACTGTGTTTTTTATTGACACTTTTTTCCCTAGGTGAATGGGTAGGGGTACGATGTACCCCATACTCATTCACATAGGGTGGGGGGCCAGGATCTGGGGGCCCCTTTATTAAAGGGGGCTCCCGGATTCCGATAAGCCCCCCGCCCGCAGACCCCAATAACCAACGGCCAGGGTTGTCGGGAAGAGGCCCTTGTCCTCATCAACATGGGGACAAGGTGCACCCACCCCCCATGTTGAGGGTATGCGGCCTGGTACGGTCCAGGAGGGGGGGGCGCTCGCTCGTCCCCACCCCCATTCCTGACCGGCCGGGCTGCATGCTCGGATAAGGTTCTGGTATGGATTTTGGGGGGACCCCCACGCCGATTTTTCGGCGTAGGGGGTTCCCCTTACAATCCATACCAGACCTAAGGGCCTGGTATGCCCCTGGGGGGAACCCACGCCAGTTTTTTTATTTAAAACTTGGCGTGGAGTTTCCCCTTATGATTCATACCAACTACTGTATGTTTTCATTTGTTAATGCCAAAAATGTGGCAAAGTCGTACAAAGTAGTACTGCTCCCAAATCGCGGTCAAATTGCGTCGAAATCGCGGTAAAATCGCGTGACTTTGAAGATGTATAAGTGTGAAAGGGGCCTTAGCCCTTTAAAAAATTATATTTACAAAAAAAGAAAAAAAAAAAAGCAGAAAACGTCACTGAGTTTCCCTGAAAATACCTACCTTGCCCTTTTCTAGGCATACAGACTGGGTGGCCAGGAAATGGAGGTCAGTGAGTGTACGGCCCCTATTTCTGTAGCATACCAGGCCACATGCCTTTGAATTTTGAAAGGGTCCATTGCAGGGGAAGGGGTGGCAAAGTCCCCCCCCCAATGGTATAAAGTCAAGATCCTAATCCCCACGTTCTGCCCCCCAGAAGGGGGTTTATGGTGAGGCTGGGGAAGCTTATCAGCATATGGATGCTTTGTCCCTGCTTGGTAGCCTCCCAATGATAAAAGGCATGTGACCTAGGTGGTCCAAGAAGGTAGGAGGCCCTCTTCCATACATTTCCTGGCTACTAAAGCATGCATGGATAAAGGCCTTGTATGAGTATTAAGGTAAACCCCACATTGTTCCCCCCCCCTTTTTTCTTGAAACAGATAGTACACTTGTAAAGAATTTAGAAATGAGAAATGTCTCTCAACATTAAGAGGGTATGTTCAACATAGGGATGCACCCCCCCCCCCCCTTGCACGGCACATTACCCCCATTCAATATCCATTCCCAGGAAAATTATTACATGGTACATTAGTACCCCTTATTAATCACTCCCCAAAAAGTGTAAAAAAAAAATAAACACCCACATTTTAAAGAACTCCTTTTTGCAAAAATAAAAATAGCATCAGTCATGATGTTTCCTCACTACCTTGACAGCCCAAAATAATAGGATTGCCGGCGCTGCTGGAAACAGGTGACACCATTGAACAAATATGGCACATTCTAGCAGTGGGGGATTCGAGTAGATGAACTGGGCAAATGTAGGCAGTTTGTTCAGCCATCCGCCAAACCACGAAAAGCCTGGGTTAGATGATTGACCCAAACCTGAAGATTATCCCTTCATAGGAGAGAGGCTAACAGTAAAGAGGATGAGAATATGGAAATCAGGTAATTGTGACATGATTAGGGCAAGCATTAACGTCATTATGGGTGTCCCGTGTCTCACAATAAAGTGCAGTTACAAGTCTTATATTTATCTATTCCTGACCTAGCAAGAACTTCGCCGTGGGGCCAACTTGGTGCTTCACAGCACTCTCCTATAAATCCTATGGAGAGCTTATCCTCAAACAATCCAAAGTACTCAATTTCTGTAGGATTAAATTGCATGGGCCTGGCAGAAAAGATTTTAACATGGGGCTGTGCGGTGCCAAAGAGGCCAAGGAAGCCTGGATTTCTCAGAATTAGGAACAATAAGGCACCTTTCACACGAGAGGTGTGATCAGGTTGTCAGAATATTTATACTGAAATATTAAAACAGTATTATATTTATGGAATTATGCAAAATCTGTGTTTTAGGAGATTTCACATGTTTCCACAATACAACCAATTAGTTCAAGTTGGTTTATCCGTGCTATTTTGAAGACAAGTGAGTTCTACAATGTGCTAAAAATATAAATTTATTAACTAAAAATTCTGTGTAAAATAATATCAGATATAATTGGTGATAATACAAAAAGATAATATATACTTTCAAATATCAAATATATATTGGAAATACAGATAATAAATTTTACCGCAAGCTCTTATTACAAAATGTCATATTTCAACACTTCATGTTTTATTAAACTTAAACCTAGTAACAGGTGTAACCCTCTATATTCCTCTAGAATGTGGGTGTGGAACTGCTTTTCCCGTCACAAGAGATGTCAAAACATACGTAATTTCTTGGATAATCCTATAGGAAAATTGTAGTTCCCTACACATAGTTCCTAGTAGGGGCCGTATAGGATAAGAATTATATTGAAAATGATTTTAGTTTGTTCAAAATCAATCTTCAGGTAACCTTTAACTTTAAGCTTAACAGAAAGTCATGAATTAGACTGAACTGTCATTTATGTGTCAAACCACACAGACCTGGTTGAGACTTCCTAAGATCTATTATTTAAGAAAATATCCCCCCACTAATTACCTTATCTTTAAATTCCATAAACTAGGTAATATGGAATTTAACCCTATGTATTTAACTAGAAGTATAATGGCTTATTCTTAAACATCCCCGTTAATAGAACTTCTAGACATCACATTCATATACAATATTTCCCTCATAGGGATAATATGAAGACTAATTAGTGAATACATCAAACATTTTATATATATATAATTAGGGTTTCACCGATACCAGTATCGTTGCCGATACTGATACTGGTATCGGTCCTGATACTAGGCACTCGCACGAGTATCGGTACTCGTGCAAATGCGGGACACCTGAAACCGATACCTTCAGGTTCGCCTCTTTCATCTGTTCCCCCGATGACAGATGAAATGTGGAATTAGTTGTTAAGGAGCGGGGCCGCCGTGTTCTTAACAACCAATGGCGTTTCAGCTGTCACTGGGGATTTCCCTTCCTGGCAGTGGACGCGCCCGGTTCCGCCCACTCTCACGCTGACTCCTCCTCCTCTCACGTCAGCTCCGCCCCCTCCCGCACTGGCTCTGTTTTTTGTGTCATCTGGCGATGTGCTTCTCCTCCTCAGGCCCCTCTGTGTGCGGCTGCAGGGTGACAGATCTGCCTGCCTGGTGAGTAGTGTGTCCTGCACTGAGCCAGGCTTTTCTGCTGCAGAACTTCTTGGAGGGGCAGGGCAGGTCTGGTGGGTGTTGTAGTGCAGTGATTCCCGCCCCTCCATCCTAAACAATAACCCCCCTCCACCCTAAACATTAACACCCCTCTCCGCCCAAAACAATAACCCCCCTCCCCGCCCCTCCACCCTAAACAATAACCCTCCCCCCACTCCACCCAAAACAATAACCCCCTCTCCACCCAAAACAATAACCCCCCGCCCCTCCACCCTAAACAATAACCCCTCTACACCCTAAACAATAACCCCCTTTCCACCCTAAACAATAACACCTCTCCCCCCTCTCTGCCCAAAACAATAACCCCCCTCCCCGCCCCTCCACACTAAACAATAACCCTCCCTCCTCTCTACCCAAAACAATAACCCCCCTCCCCCCTCTCCACCCAAAACAATAACCCCCCACCCCTCCACCCTAAACAATAACCCCTCTACAACCTAAACAATAACCCCCTCTCCACCCTAAATAACCCCCTCCCCACCTCTCCACCCTAAATAACCCCCTCCCCACCTCTCCGCCCTAAACAATAAACTCCTCCCCATCTCTCCACCTAAAACAATAACCCCCTCTCCACCCTAAACAATAACCTCCTCCCCACCTCTCCAACCTAAACAATAACCTCCTCCCCACCTCTCCACCCTAAACAATAACCTCCTTCCCTCCTCTCCACCCTAAACAATAACCTCCTCCCCACCTCTCCACCCTAAACAATAACCTCCTCTCCACCTCTCAACCCTAAACAATAACCCCCCTCCCCACCCTAAACAACAACCCCCTCTCTACCCTAAACAATAACCCCCTCTCCACCCTAAACAATAACACACCTCTCCACCCTAAACAATAACCCCACCTCTCCACCATAAATAATAACACCCCTCCCCACCCTAAACAATAACCCCCTCTCCACCCTAAACAATAATACCTCTCCCCACCTCTCCACCCTAAACAATAACCCCATCCTCACCTCTCCACCCTAAACAATAAACTCCTCTCCACCCTAAACAGTAACCCCCCTCCCCCCTCTACATCCTAAACAATAACCTCCTCCCCACCTCTCCAACCTAAACAATAACCTCCTCTCCACCCTAAACAATAACCCTCTCCACCCTAAACAATAACCTCTTCCCTACCTCTCCACCCTAAACAATAACCTCCCCCCTCCTCTCCACCCTAAACAATAACCTCCTCCCCACCTCTCCACCCTAAACAATAACCTCCTCCCTGCCTCTCCACCCTAAACAATAACCTCCTCCCCTCCTCTCCACCCTAAACAATAACCTCCTCCCCAGCTCCTCACCCTAAACAATAACCTCCTCCCCACCTCTCCACCCTAAACAATAACCTCCTCCCCTCCTCTCCACCCTAAACAATAACCTCCTCCCCACCTCTCCACCCTAAACAATAACCTCCTCCCCACCTCTCCACCCTAAATAATAACCTCCTCCCCACCTCTCCACCCTAAACAATAATCCCCCTCCCCCACCCTAAACAATAACCCCTTCTCCACCCTAAACAATAACACACCTCTCCACCCTAAAAAATAACCCCACCTCTCCACCATAAACAATAACACCCCTCCCCAAGCTGAACAATAACACCCTCTCCACCCTAAATAATAACACCCCTCCCCACCTCTCCACCCTAAACAATAACCTCCTCCCTGCCTCTCCCCCCTAAACAATAACCTCCTCCCCTCCTCTCCACCCTAAACAATAACCTCCTCCCCACCTCTCCACCCTAAACAATAACCTCCTCCCCACCTCCTCACCCTAAACAATAACCTCCTCCCCACCTCTCCACCCTAAACAATAACCTCCTCCCCACCTCTCCACCCTAAGCAATAACCTCCTCCCCTCCTCTCCACCCTAAACAATAACCTCCTCCCCACCTCTCCACCCTAAACAATAACCTCCTCCCCACCTCTCCACCCTAAATAATAACCTCCCCCCACCTCTCCACCCTAAACATTAATCCCCTCCCCCACCCTAAACAATAACCCCCTCTCCACCCTAAACAATAACACACCTCTCCACCCTAAAAAATAACCCCACCTCTCCACCATAAACAATAACACCCCTCCCCACCCTGAACAATAACCCCCTCTCCACCCTAAATAATAACACCCCTCCCTACCTCTCCACCCTAAACAATAACCCCCTCTCCACCCTAAACAATAACACACCTCTCCACCCTAAACAATAACCCCACCTCTCCACCCTAAACAATAACGCCCCTCCCCCAAAACAATAACCCCACCTCTCCACCCTAAACAATAACCCACTCCCCACCTCTCCACCAAAAAAAAAGGTAAAGTTATAAAAATGTAAATAAAAAAAATTAAAATGTCCTTGAGGAAAAGTATCGGTACTTGTACTCGGTCTTAACCACTTCAATACAGGGCACTTTTGCACCTTCCAGCCCAGGCCAACTTTCAGCTTTCAGCGCTGTCACTTTTTAAATGACAATTGCGCGGTCATGCTACACTGTACCCAAACTAAAATTTTATCATTTTGTTCCCACAAATAGAGCTTTCTTTCGGTGGTATTTGATCTCCTCTGTGGTTTTTATACCTTGCTAAACGAATAAAAAAAGACAGAAAATTTTGTAAATAAGTACGTTTTCTCCTTCACTGATGGACACTGATAAGCTGCACTGATGGGCACTGATAAGGTGGCACCAATGAGGCGGCACCGACGATGGGCACTGATAGGCGGCACTGATGGGCACTGATAGGCAGCACTAATAGGTGGCACTATGTGGCACTGATGGGCATTGATAGGCCGCACTGATGGGCACTCATAGGTGGCACTGGTGGGCACTGATAGGCAACACTGATGGGCACTGAAAGGCTGCACTGATGGGTACTTATGGGTGGCACTGATAGACGGCACTGATGGGCACTGATAGGCGGCACTGATGGGCACTGAAAGGCGGCGCTGATGGGCATTGATGGGCACTGATGGCTGGCACTGATAGATTTAACTGATAGGCATCACTGGCGGCACTGAAACTGGCAGGTATTTTGATTTGGCACTGATTGGCAGCTGCCTAAGCACTAATTGGCAGCTGCCTGGGCACTAATTGGCATTTCCCTGGTGGTCTAGGGTGGCATACCTGGTGGTCCAGTGTGGTGGCCATCCCTGGTGGTCCTGGTGGTCCTGGGTGGGCATCCGAGGGGGGGCTGCGCTGATAAACAATCAGCACAGACCCCCCCTGTCAGGAGAGAAGCCGATCAGCTCTCCTCTACTCGCGCCTGTCAGACGCGAGTGAGGAAAAGCCATATAACGTCCGGTCAGGATATCGCAACCACTTTGCCGACGTCATTTTGCTATATGGCGGGCGGCAAGTCATTAAAATACTGGTATCAGTGCAACCCTATACATAATTATATAAAAATGCACAAACCAAAATATGTGACATTGTTCAGTTAATCATGCCTATAACTACTCCAATATAATTTACTAATATATTGGGGATTATTATTATTCATTTGTATATTTGCTGTAATTAATATAATATGTTTCATTTGTGAATAAGCCCTATCTCTTTTCTCATTCCTGGAAAAAGAAAAAAAAATAGGTCTGTGAGCTCATTTGAAATATGAGACTCTAGTCTAAACACTAGCCATGGCCTTCTTCTTATCTTTTAAGTGTCTAAGGCTCTTAATTTATGACAAGGGCCTTAGAATCCCTTACAAAAAAAAAATCTCTTCTCTAAAGACAGTGAACTTAGTTTCAACTTTAGAGAGAGGGAAAAAATAAAATAAAATGGCTTCTCTCATGTTCACAAATAGGGGTACAAATAATGTGATATGCATAGGCCTTCTATATTCTTTTAACCTCAATAGTTCTGACAGGGTCCACCTGTCCATTTTTCAGGCGGACCCGATCGGACCCTCCATTCTCATCTATGGGCAGCAGTTGTATTTAAACAGATTTGTGTCTGTTTACACTCAGCTACCTCCAATCCGGCAAAAAGAAGAGGATGGGGATCCATTCCCCTCCATCTGGCCGCATTGTCCGTTTACATCCTACTGCTCATAGTGCAGAGCGGGCTGTGTCCGTGACCTCTGTGCATAAGCGGAGCAGACATGGACCTGTCATTCAGCTGCTCTGCTCAGCCCCTGCTGAGAAAAACTTGTGAAAGGGGCCTAAGACTGAATAAAACAAGGCTAAATAAGAAGACTGGTTACTTTTCTGTAAGTTTTTGCTATGAAGGAATAAATTAAAAAACAGTCAACCAAAATAATAAGTTTACTAAATACAATAGTTTTGACATATTAAACATGCAAAACCCTCAAGAGATAGAAAAAAAGAAGAAAGCATTTCAAAGTATATGTGCTGTAGATGCTTCAGTACTCTTTACTGTTACAACCACAGCTCTGAATTCGGAAACTTTTGACCAGTTGTCTTTAAACTACAGCCAGCAGGACAAATGTGTTCCACTATAGGATTGAATCCCACCCAAAGCTAGGGGTGGATTCTACCCACCGTGCTGTTTTTCTTCAACTCAGTTAAATGCTAGGACTGTCATCTGTCCTATCATCTGATGATGTGCATTCCCCAGCAAGAGGATAGAACTTTCCCTGTCCATACCTGGTCCGCCTCTCGACTCCTGCCCTGCTGCTACACTGACTATAGACACTCTGTAAGCATGGTAGTAATGGACCACTGATAGCAAATATGATTTAAGCGAGGCTCTGATGGGGACCCTGATGTAAGGGAGGCTGATGGGGACCCTGATGTAAGGGAGGCTGATGGGGACCCTGATGTAAGGGAGGCTGATGGGGACCTTGATGTAGGGCAGGGCTCTGATGTAAGGGGGACTCTGATGGAAACCTTGATGTAAAAGGGGCAGTAATGGGAACTCTGATAAAAGGGGGGCTCTGATGGAGACTCTGACGTAAGGGGATTCCTAAGGAGGACTCTGATGTAATGGAGGCTCTGATGGACACTCTGGTGTACATGGGGCCTTATGGGGACTCTGATGTAAGGAGGGGGCTACTAGAACAGGTTCTGATGTAAGGGAGGCTCTGATGGGGACCCTGATTTAAATGTGATGCCTAAGGCGAGCTCTGATGGGAACCCTGATGTTAGGGGGGGCTCTGATGTAATGGGGGGGCTTTGCTTTATTAACTATAGTTCTTTCTCTTTTGTCCTGAATCATATCATGCTAAAGAAAGGGAAAAAAAAACAATTAAAATGTTTTCACTACTTTAATATTCATTGTAGAACTGATGTTTTTCAGCCAACAAATATTTGTAAAATAGAGGATGTGGCCCTAGACAAAGAGCTATGGGGTTTGTTTTACGTGCCGGTGAATTTATATTTCTGTTTATCCATTTCTGAACTTTACACAGCCTTGTTAGACAGCACAACCAAGTTGGTGATTTTAATTTTCTGCACACATAGATGAGTTAGCGCTTGCATCAAGCTTGGTGTTAGCACACCAGTCTGTTGGACATCATCGGGAATGGGGATAATCAAGAGAAGCTTAAATTGTCTAATGAAAAGTCCATATAGTCCATGCCATAGCACCTGGAGAGGCAGCCCAGTGAAAAGCAAGAAGCAACTTCTGGAATAGCTGGAGATAAAGCACAGGCGCCAATCTGAGTGTAGTATTAGAGTAAATTTATTACACATGTAGATGTAGGTACTCAAGTGTAGGTGAAGTGATAATAGGCATTGGGCACGAAATGCAGGGCGTCCATGGAGAGGGTACATCCGGAAGGCTTCTATGGTGAATGCTCAGAGGTAGCCGACACTTCCTGGAGTCTGGAACGCACAGGGAGCCAGGGATGACGTCACTTCCGGGACATGGCCAACCAAGAGGCGGCGTGTTAACGGAGCATGCGCTCCTTCTTCAGGCCTAACTGGGGCCACGTTGGATGTGGGCTTTTAAGCAATTTCTCCGCTGCTGCTGGGTCTTAAAGTCCCGCAGCTTTTAAACGTTATGTGTATATCGCTGACCATGACGGTATGTACAATAATCACAGAGCTATCTTACTAATTCGGCATAAATATGGATTAAAAAACTGGAATAAACAGAGTAAAAATACATTACAAATGCATAAAAAACATACAATTGATCATAAAGATTATGGATTGAAAATGAATAGAGAATTAGTTAAAGAATAGAAAAATTTATATGAGTGTATGATAGTGGTAATGGTAAGGGGGTCATAAATTAACGGTGAATGCAAGCAAAAAAAGTATTAAAAAAAATAGTTAAATAAAATAAAAATATAATAATAATGAAAAATAAATAAATAATAAAAATAGAAAAATTGGAAAAATTATACATTTTGGGAAATGATGACGGAGTGGACCACAACCAAGTGGGAGACATTCTACGTTTTTGAGTATGATGTTATAACGTTTTACTGTTGATTAATACTATAACTATGGGTACTCACTTTAGTTGATGAACTTAGAGTATAATGTGTAAACTGAAAAAGGGGATTCATGGATAAAAAATGTATTATATAATGATTATTATAATGATATCTGATAAAAAGTGTGATGTCCAATGGAAAGCAAAATGTTGAAATCGCACATACAGTCAGGTCCATAAATATTGGGACATCGACACAATTCTAATCTTTTTGGCTCTGTACACCACCACAATGGATTTGAAATTAAACAAACAAGATGTGCTTTAACTGCAGACTTTCAGCTTTAATTTGAGAGTATTTGCAACCAAATCAGGTGAATGGTGTAGGAATTACAACAGTTTGTATATGTGCCTCCCACTTTTTAGGGGCCAAAAGTTATGGGACAATTGGCTGCTCAGGTTTGTGTTATTCCCTCATTATCCCATTTACAAGGAGCAGATAAAAGGTCCAGAGTTCATTTCAAGTGTGCTATTTGCATTTGGAATCTGTTGCTGTCAACTCTCAATATGAGATCCAAAGAGCTGTCACTATGAGTGAAGCAAGTCATCATTAGGCTGAAAAAACAAAACAAACCCATCAGAGAGCTAGCAAAAACATTAGGTGTGGCCAAATCAACTGTTTGGAACATCTTTAAAAAGAAAGAACACACCGGTGAGCTCAGCAACACCAAAAGACCCGGAAGACCACAGAAAACAACTGTGGTGGATGACCGAAGAATTCTTTCCCTGGTGAAGAAAACAGCCTTCACAACAGTTGGCCAGATCAAGAACACTCTCCAGCAGGTTAGGTGTATGTGTGTGAAAGTCAACAATCAAGAGAAGACTTCACCAGAGTGAATACAGAGGGTTCACCACAAGATGTAAAACATTGGTGAGCCTCAAAAACAGGAAGGCCAGATTAGAGTTTGCCAAACAACATCTAAAAAAGCCTTCACAGTTCTGGAGCAACATCCTATGGACAGATGAGACCAAGATCAACTTGTACCAGAGTGATGGGAAGAGAAGAGTATGGAGAAGGAAAGGAACTGCTCATGATCCAAAGCACACCACCTCATCAGTGAAGCATGGTGGTGGTAGTGTCATGGCGTGGGCATGTATGGCTGCCAATGGAACTGGTTCTCTCGTATTTATTGATTATGTGACTGCTGACAAAAGCAGCAGGATGAATTCTGAAGTGTTTCGGGCAATATTATCTGCTCATATTCAGCAAAATGCTTCAGAACTCATTGGACGGGCTTCACAATGCAGATGGACAATGACCCGAAGCATACTGCGAAAGCAACCAAAGAGTTTTTAAGGGAAAGAAGTGGAATGTTATGCATTGGCCAAATCAATCACCTGACCTGAATCCGATTGAGCATGCATTTCACTTGCTGAAGACAAAACTGAAGGAAAAATGCCCCAAGAACAAGCAGGAACTGAAGACAGTTGCAGTAGAGGCCTGGCAGAGCATCACCAGGGATGAAACCCAGTGTCTGGTGATGTCTATGTGTTCCAGACTTCTGGCTGTAATTGACTGCAAAGGATTTGCAACCAAGTATTAAAAGGTGAAAGTTTGATGGATGATTGTTAATCTGTCCCATTACTTTTGGTCCCTTAAAAAGTGGGAGGCACATATACAAACCGTTGTAATTCTTACACTGTTCACCTGATCTGGATGTAAATACCCTCAAATTAAAGCTGAAAGTCTGCAGTTAAAGCACATCTTGTTCATTTCATTTCAAATCCATTGTGGTGGTGTATAGAGCCAAAAAAATTAGAATTGTGTCGATGTCCCAATATTTATGGACCTGACTGTACACCATGTTTCTTTCTCTTTCTTTCTGCTTTATAAGTCCCCATTTGTTTTTTTCTGGCTCAGACTCTATAAAGAGTCCAACTTTTTATACCTTGTATTCTTTATTATCCATGTTTTATACATTAATTCCTTTGTCATACCTATTTATTCTTTTTCCATAGTATTCCTGTCCTGGATAGCCTTATATTCTTATTCTTACCAAAAGACAACCAAGAATCCCGAAACAGGGACATGCACAAAAACAGTATATAAGGAATTCATTTTATAAAACAGATGCATAGTTTTATTTAATTATTCACAAAACTAATCAAAAACATAACTATGCATCAAATGAAAAACAAAGGTGCCATGAGCAATTCTAGATAATACTAAGTGTGCAAAGAAGGGTTAATTCTGGCACCAGTCAATTAACAAGCACAATTCAATAAATTAGCTAGTGCACAAGAAAGAATAAGAGTGTGAATAGGATGAATTATGCAAAGACAGCAAGACAAATGGAACATGGAGTACTGTATAACTGATAAAAATGTTTAACAAAAATGCTGTATTAACTCTTTTTCTGGTTGCTTGTTTCACAAGAATATTTTTATAGCTGTCCCAATGATTAAATATGGAGTCTTTTTGCCTTAGGCCAGCGTGTGTTCCAAACATAGAATGTGTCATTAGGATGTGTCATCTCACAAAAGTGAGTACACCCCTCACATTTTTGAAAATATTTTATTATATCCTTTCATGTGACAACCTTGACGAAATGACACTTTGCTACAATGTAAAGTAGTGAGTGTACAGCTTGTATAAAAGTGTAAATTCGCTGTTCCCTCAAAATAACTCAACACACAGCCATTAATGTCTAAACCGCTGGCAACAAAAGTGAGTACACCCCTAATTGAAAATGTCCAAATTGGGCCCAGTTAGCCGTTTTCCCTCCCCGGTGTGATGTGACTTGTTAGCGTTACAAGGTCTCGGATGTGAATGGGGAGCAGGTGTGTTAAATTTGGTGTTATCGCTCCCACTCTCTCATACTGGTCACTGGAAGTTCAACATGCCAAAGAACTCTCTGAGGATCTGAAAAAAAGAATTGTTGCTCTACATAAAGATGGCCAAGGCTATAAGAAGATTGCCAAGACCCTGAAACTGAGCTACAACATAGTGGCCAAGACCATACAGTGGTTTAACAGGACAGGTTCCAATCAGAACAGGCCTCGCCATGATCGAACCAAAGAAGTTGAGTGCGCGTGCTCAGCGTCATATTCAGAGATGGTTTTTAGGAAATAGACGTATGAGTGATGCCAGCATTGCTGCAGGGGTTGAAGGGGTGGGGGGTCAGCCTGTCATTGCTCAGACCATACGCTGCACACTGCATCAAATTGGTCTGTATGGCTGTCATCCCAGAAGGAAGCCTCTCCTAAAGTTGATGCACAAGAAAGCCCAAAAACAGTTTGCTGAAGGCAAGCAGACTAAAGACATGGATTACTGGAACCATGTCCTGTGATCTGATGAGACAAAGATAAACTTTTTTGGTTCAGATGGTGTCAAGCGTGTGTGGCGGCAACCAGGTGAGGAGTACAAAGGCAAGTGTGTCTTGCCTACAGTCAAGCATGGTGGTGCCAGCACTGGGGAGTTACAGTTCATTGGAGACTGGGCTGCAGGGCAGTATTCCAACATGATGACGAGCCCAAACACACCTCCAAGACAACCACTGCCTTGCAAAAAAAGCTGATGGTAAAGGTGATGGACTGGCCAAGCATGTCTCCAGACCTAAACCCTATTGAGCATCCGTCGGGCATCCTCAAACGGAAGTCATGTCATCATGGAGGAGTGGAAGAGGACTCCAGTGGCAACCTGTGAAGCTCTGGTAAACTCCATGCTCAAGAGGGTTAAGACAGTGCTGGAAAATAATGGAGGCCACACAAAATATTCACACTTTGGGACCAATTTGGACATTTTCACTTAGGGGTGTACTCACTTTTGTTGCCAGCGGTTTAGACATTAATGGCTGTGTGTTAAGTTATTTTGAGGGGACAGCAAATTTACACTGTTATACAAGCTGTACACTCACTACTTTTCATTGTACAACAGGGGAGGGGGATGTATATCTCCATATACTGGGACTCTAAATGAAACGCACAAGGAAAGGGGGGTAGTGCGCCTCCATCCCTAATTATAAATTCAAAACATAATAAAAGAGTATGGGACTTTAAATGAGGCAGGTTCAAACACAAATTTGAGAATAAAAATAAATATTTTTAATGTACATGAGTATCAAGTTGCGTAAAGTTATATATAACAAAAAATTGCTTAGTGCATATGCAGACATCTTGGGAAGTAAATTGCATACATATAAACAGAGTGTAAAACATGATTGCCATAACAGGGGGACAATAACACATATTTCATGAGTATAACTTGGAATATACAGTAAAATTCATAAAAATCTTGGTGGAAATGTGAGGGGTTACATCCTCAAAAGCTCGGCGCATTTCGTCGGTAAGCCGACTCATCAGGAGCGGATATTGAATATCTGTAAATAATGGAGATGTTCTAAATCAAAAAATGGGGCCCATGATATGGAAAGTATTATATGTAAAAAGATAAATATAGAGCAAAGAGATGTTGAAATCCACAAACTTACATCCCATTGGAACACTGAACTCCAAATAATTCCGGTGTGCAGGGGTCACCATATCAAGCCTCCCCGGGAGCTGAGGTATAGAAGTCCACCCATAAGCAACTACTTTACATTGTAGCAAAGTGTCATTTCTTCAGTGTTGTCACATGAAAAGATATAATAAAATATTTACAAAAATGGGAGGGGTGTACTCACTTTTGTGAGATACTGTATGTACATTCCACCTGCATGTCATTTATTGGTAGAGACAAAAAAAATTAAGGTGGGGGATCAGTGACCATCAAACAAGTAAAATTGCAATAAAAATAAAACAAAAAACATAACTTAAATACTGTAAATGCTATAGCAAAATGTAGTCTCCAAAATTAAAACCAGGCAAAAGTAGAACAGAAAAAGAAATTCTTAAAACTCTTAGCATTCAAACTCAAGCATTGCTCCCTCTTCAGGAGTAACAAACACAAGCATTTTAGAAAAAAATTTTAAATCAGTTTCGAGTTTTTTATTTATGCAACCTGGCTAGATTGAGTTCCATTAGTCTACTCCCTATGAACCTACATTGCAATCTGTGCTTGAGCCATGGCACATTATACCTGACATCAATGTTTGGTGAGTTTTCTCCTGTGTGTACTCTGCCTTTCTGCCTCTTTTCAATGCAAGTTATTCCTTTTAAGAGGTCATTGGACAGCTGCTTAAAGAGTGGCAACAGAGGACTATTTATAACTTTTTTAGACCCTGTCTAGTTGTTTTTGGACTTTTGACTATGGGTCTTCTTACTCCATGATCGGTTTGTCCTTTGCATCCCTCTCCCCAGTCCACAATATGTTGTCTTTCTGCATCTCTCTTCACTCTATGTCCAGTCCTTCCTCTGAATCCCTCTCCCTATTCCAAAATCATTTCTGTCTCTGCCTCCTCTCTCTTCACTCCTCAGAATTCCAATCTTCATTCCACTATGAGCTCTCTTTCTCTCTGCCTCCTCTCTCTTCACTCCGTGGCCAGTTCATCCTCAGAATTCATTTCTTCATTCCACTATCAGCTCTCTTTCTCTCTGCCTCCTCTCTCTTCACTCCATGTCTAATTCTTCCTATGCACCCCTCTCCCCATTCCACAATCTCTTCTCTCCCTGCCTTCTCTCTCCTTAGTGCATGACCAGTTCTCCCTCTATTTCCTTCTCCCCATTCCACTATCAACTCTCTCTGCTTCTTCCCTTCACCCCATTTATAGTTCTTCTTATGCATCCCTCTCAACATTCCACAGTCTGCTCTCTCTATGCCTCCTTTATCTTCACTCCTTGTCTAGTTCTTCCTCTGCACCCCTCTCCCCTTTCCACAATCTGCTCTCTCTCTCTCTCTCTCTCTCTCTCTCTCTCTCTCTCTCTCTCTCTCTCTCTCTCTCTCTGCCTCCTTTCTCTTCAGTCCACTTCTAGTTCTTCTTAAGCATCCCTTTCCCCATTCCACAATCTGCTCTCTCTCTGCCTCCTCTTTCTTCAGTCTATGCCCAGTTCTTCCTCTGTTTCCCTTTCCCCATTCCACTATCAGCTCTCTCCTTGCCTCCTCTCTCTTCAGTCCACAGCAATTTCTTCCTCTGTTACTCTCTCCCCTTTCAACTATCAGCTCCCTCTCTGCCTCCTCTCTCTTCACTTTATGTCTAGTTCTTCCTATACATCCCTCTCCCCATATACAATCTGCTCTCTCTCTGCCTCCTCTCTCTTCACTCCACTTGTAGTTCTTCTTATGCATCCCTTTCCCTATTCCACAATCTGCTCTCTCCCTGCCTCCTCTCGTTTCAGTCCACTACCAGTTCTTCCTCTGTTTACTTCTCCCCATTCAACTATTAGTTCTCTCCCTGCCTCTTCTCAATTCAGTCCATGACCAATTCTTCCTGTTTCCCTCTCCCCATTCCACTATCAGCTCTCTCTCTCTTCATTCTCTCTCTTTACTTTATGTTTAGTTCTTCCTATGCATCCCTCTCCAAATTCCACAACCTGCTCTCTCTCTTTGCCGCCACCTCTCTCTTCACTCCACTTCTAGTTCTTCCTATGCATCCCTCTCCAAATTCCACAACCTGCTCTCTCTCTTTGCCTTCTCTCTCTTCACTCCACTTCTAGTTCATCTTATGCATCCCTCTCCCCATTCCACTATCAGCTCTCTCTCTCTTCATTCTCTCTCTTCACTTTATGTTTAGTTCTTCTTATGCATCCCTCTCCAAATTCCACAACCTGCTCTCTCTCTTTGCCTCCTCCCTCTTCACTCCACTTCTAGTCCTTCCTATGCATCCCTCTCCAAATTCCACAACCTGCTCTCTCTCTTTGCCTCCTCTCTCTTCACTCCACTTCTAGTTCTTCTTATGCATCCCTCTCCCCACTCCACTATCAGCTCCATCTCATTTAAGGCTCGCCAGTTCCTTAGTGTCTTGCAGGACAATTTTATGGGTCAGATGGTAGACGCACCAACTAGAAATAAAACCTTACTAGATCTACTGATTACCAACAATACAGACCTGATAACAGATGTGGAAATACGGGGCAATTTAGGTAACAGCGATCACAGGTCAATTAGTTTCAGTATAAATCACACAAATAGGAAACATGAAGGGAACACAAAGACACTGAATTTCAAAAGAGCCAACTTCCCTAAACTACAAACCTTGCTAAAAGGCATAAATTGGGATAAAATATTAGGAACAAAGAATACGGAGGAGAGATGGGTTTGCTTTAAGAGCATATTAAATAAGGGCATTAGCCAATGTATCCCATTGGGTAATAAATTTAAAAGAGCGAACAAACATCCTGGATGGCTTAACTCCAATGTAAAAATGCATATAAAAGCAAAGGAGAAGGCCTTCAAAAAATACAAGGTTGAGGGATCATCCACAGCATTCAGAATTTATAAAGAATGCAATAAGAAATGTAAGGGTGCAATTAGGATGGCTAAGATAGAACATGAAAGACACATAGCGGAGGAGAGCAAAAAAAATCCCAAGAAATTCTTTAAGTATGTAAACAGTAAAAAAGGGAGGACAGACCATATTGGCCCCATAAAGAATGAGGAAGAACATCTGGTTACAAAGGATGGGGAGATGGCAAAGGTATGGAAATTATTCTTCTCCTCAGTCTTCACGAGTGAATCGGGGGGCTTCAGTAACCAAAACTGCAGTGTTTATCCTCATGACACAACACAGGAAGCACCTACATGGTTAACAGAGGACGGAATTAAAATTAGACTTGAGAAACTTAACATTAATAAATCACCGGGACCAGATGGCTTGCATCTGAGGGTACTTAGGGAACTCAGTCAGGTGATTGCCAGACCGTTGTTCCTAATTTTTACAGACAGTCTATTGACTGGAATGGTACCAGCTGATTGGAGAAAAGCCAATGTAGCACCAATATTTAAAAAGGGCCCAAAAAACATCCCTGGGAATTACAGACCAGTTAGTCTAACATCAATAGTATGTAAACTCTTGGAGGGGATGATAAGGGACTATATACAAGATTTTAGTAATAAGAATGATATCATTAGCAGTAATCAGCATGGATTCATGAAGAATCGTTCTTGCCAAACCAATCTATTAACCTTCTATGAGGAGGTGAGTTGCCATCTAGATAAAGGAAGGCCCGTAGACGTGGTGTATCTGGATTTTGCAAAAGCATTTGACACAGTTCCCCATAAACGTTTACTGTACAAAATAAGGTGCGTTGGCATGGACCATAGGGTGAGTACATGGATTGAAAACTGGCTACAAGGGCGTGTTCAGAGGGTGGTGATAAATGGGGAGTACTCAGAATGGTCAGGGGTGGGTAGTGGGGTTCCCCAAGGTTCTGTGCTGGGACCAATCCTATTTAATTTGTTCATAAAAGACCTGGAGGATGGGATAAACAGTTCAATCTCTGTATTTGCAGACGATACTAAGCTAAGCAGGGCAATAACTTCTCCGCAGGATGTGGAAATCTTGCAAAAAGACCTGAACAAATTAATGGGGTGGGCGACTACATGGCAAATGAGGTTGAATGTAGAAAAATGTAAAATAATGCATTTGGGTGGCAAAAATATGAATGCAATCTATACACTGGGGGGAGAACCTCTGGGGGAATCTAGGATGGAAAAGGACCTGGGGGTCCTAGTGGATGATAGGCTCAGCAATGGCATGCAATGCCAAGCTGCTGCTAATAAAGCAAACAGAATATTGGCATGCATTAAAAGGGGGATCAACTGCAGAGATAAAACGATAATTCTCCCGCTCTACAAGACTCTGGTCCGCCCGCACCTGGAGTATGCTGTCCAGTTCTGGGCACCAGTCCTCAGGAGGGACGTACTGGAAATGGAGCGAGTACAAAGAAGGGCAACAAAGCTAATAAAGGGTCTAGAGGATCTTAGTTATGAGGAAAGGTTGCGAGCACTGAACTTATTCTCTCTGGAGAAGAGACGCTTGAGAGGGGATATGATTTCAATTTAAAAATACTGTACTGGTGACCCCACAATAGGGATAAAACTTTTTCGCAGAAGAGAGTTTAATAAGACTCATGGCCACTCATTACAATTAGAAGAAAAGAGGTTTAACCTTAAACTACGTAGAGGGTTCTTTACTGTAAGAGCGGCAAGGATGTGGAATTCCCTTCCACAGGCGGTGGTCTCTGCGGGGAGCATTGATAGCTTCCAGAAACTATTAGATAATCACCTGAATTACCGCAATATACAGGGATATGTAATGTAATACTGACACATAATCACACACATAGGTTGGACTCGATGGACTTGTGTCTTTTTTCAACCTCACCTACTATGTAACTATATATGCATCCTCTTTCCTCACTCCATAACCACTTCATTTACAGTCACCTCTCTCTTTGTCTTCTCACTCCATGAACAATTTGTCCACTGCATCTCTCCAATTACTGATCAGCTCTCCCTATGTCTCCGCTCACTTCCTTTGTTCACACCATGACCAGTTCATCCTCTGCATCTCTCTCCTCAGTCCACGAGTACTCTATCCTTCTACCTCCTTGCTCTTCACTCTATGACAAGTATTTACAGTACTCTGCATCCTCTTAGTTTACCAAATTAGCTGCTGCTCCTCTCTCTCCTTGACCCTTGTCATAGTCATCTTCCATTCACCCTCTATACCACAGTCCAAACCCAGTTGCCATTCTACCGCTCCCCTTTCAATTAGTGATATATGATCAAATCCAGTGTGTTATGAATCACTCAGAGACTAAAAACGAACGATTGAACCTAAACAACCGGTTCGTGAACACTCACACATACTGTATGCTAGCATATAATAAACTACTACAAACTATGTTTATCAGCTCAGAGGAGGATTCTGTAAAATGTTGAGATCTCAAAAGATTCACAAACAAATGAAGCATTACTTCCAGTACAAAATTGTTTCCAATGGCTAGAACAGGCTTTCTCAACCTTTTAACCCTAGAGGAACCCCAAAAATAATTTTCATGTCTCAAGGAACCCTTACTAAAACCAAATCATCAATAGGAACAATGCTCCTTACATTAGTGGTCAATAGGAAGAATGTCCCCCTTAAAGTGGTGTTTAGAATGCCACCCTTAAAGACAGCTAAAAAGATATTTGGTGTCATGCTGCTGGCTTTGCTAAGTGGTGCTGAACCTTGAACTCTGTAGACATCATCAAATTGGTGGTTCATCAGCCAAAGCTCAAGGAACCCCTAGCAACCTCTGGAGGAACCCCAGGGTTCCACGGAGCCCTGGTTTAGAATGGCTGGGCTAGAAGGTAAGAATAATACATATCAAAGGATTCCATACACAGGAAAAAAACGATCCTGAATAATTTTATCTAGAATTTTTGGAGTCCCTTTTAGGAAAAAGTCAAATCCCAGCAGATTTGCTTTGCTTTTGCAGTTAATCTATTGTTTAAACCCCCAGGAAGCTTGCATTCCACATGACCTGGGCTAAAGGCATATATGTGATACTTGGGGACTCCTGGGAGCTTATTTTTCAGCAGACTCTACACGGAGCTGATAAACTTTAATGTCAGTAGCTTTCTATTATTGCTAACCTATGTCTGTATTCCTGTTCACTGATATTTTTAATTTTTTATTTCTTCAGTTTAATTTTTAATTTTATTTCTGGTTTTAGTCATTTTGTTTGCTTTCTGAAGAAGATGAACATGAGCAAGGATAAAGTCATTAGGGTATGCTTGATTTGTAGGCCATTTTTGAGCAAAGTCGTTGCGGTCCATGAACCTAGCTGATTGTACACTGATATGTATGGTCCTAGGTTGCTATGCACATTGAACATCCAAATAACATTGCCGCAACATTAATCACAAGGCTGCAAGCTGATGATGTTACTCTTCATAGAAAATTGTATTCACCAAGAACAAACACATAGAAAGTTCCCGCCTACGGACTACCCTTTTTGACACTTTTCACCCTTACTTAATTGAAAGAGAAGGTTATTTATTTATTTATTGATTTATTTCGGAAATCATACTTACCTAGGTGCATGCAGCTCTAAGCCCGAGATCAAAGACCACTGATCGCTCAGTTCTCAGTACTCCCTGAGCAGAGAGCTGTCAGTCACCAGCTCTCTGCTCTGACCCCCCCCCCCCCCCCAAACTCACTGGGAGCTGGACTGTGGAGGGGGTGGAAGTGGCTAGCTCAGGCTCTCAGCAGCTCACTAAGAGGCTGAGCCAGGTGCTGGTCTAAGCTTCTGGGTGGATTCTGAACATGTAGTCGAGATCTTTCCCCAGCCTGAACCGGCTCTGTGATGTCAACCAACAGCAGGCTTCAGCTGGCTGGAAAACAGGTCACAGGGGTGCAGAACAAACTGCACTCCTGTGGTCCCTAGGAGAAGTACATACAGCCAAAGTCATAGTATCTCTACAATTAGGCCTCATGTACACTACAGCTGCTGAACTGATGTTTAGGAGCTGTTGGGCATTTTTTTCAGCAGCCCCTGAACTCTCCTCTATGTTATCTTATGTGTACATGTACACTCAGTCGTTTATAAAAGTTTAGAGGCAGTCGGGGTTACAGGCATTTTTTTGAAAGCAGAAAAATCACGTTCAGGACTGTAGTCTACTGGCATTTCAAATGCCAAAGGCTTGTAACCACGTGTAACCGCATTAAACTGCGTTTATAAATGTTTGCGTTTCTAAGCATTTGCGCTTCTAAGCGTTTTTAAAGGGGAAAAAATTTCTGATATTTTTTGAACGTATAAAAATGTTGAAAAAACACAAATTTCACCACATGCTGTTGCCTGCATTAATGGATGAGTCCCGTAGTGAAGAACTCTGGTCCTCCCACGCAATTTTCTACGTCTTCGGAGCCACAGCAACAGGAGCATTTCCTTACACATGCTCATGATGGGATCCATAGTGAAAACACAATAAATAAGACCGTTATCTACAAGCACACTGCTCTCACTTCTTTGTCATGCATTGTTGGCATTTGGGAGGATCTCCTGAGGTTATCTTTAAAAAATGCTTCTAACCTCAAATGCTCATAACTGCTGCTCAAATCACATAAATTCAGTATGTAAAAACTGTAAAGTGGCCATTTTTCATAGTTGGTTTCCAGCGTTCAGAAAAGGTCTTCAACTGCCCTGTGTACATGAGCCCTTATGCTGCGTACACACGACTGGACTTTACGGCATACTTGCTCCGGCGAACCGGAGTCCGTCGGACAATTCAATTGTGTGTGGGCTCCAGCGGACTTTTTTTCCCCAAAGGTTTGATGGACCTAGAAATGAAACGTGTTCAATCTTTTTGACGGACTCGAGTCCGGTCGAAAAGTCCACTCGTCTGTATGCTAGTCCGACGGACAAAAACCGACGCTAGGGCAGCTATTGGCTACTGGCTATCAACTTCCTTGTTTTAGTCCGGTCGTACCTCATCACGTACTAATCCGTCGGACTTTGGTTGTGTGTAGGCAAGTCCATCATTTGGAAAGTCCGTCGTAAGTCCGTCAAAGTCCGCAGAACAAAGTATGCCGTAAAGTCCGCTTGTGTGTACGCAACATTAAAGTGGTATAAAACCCAAAAGCAAACATTAATTATACTGCAGCATACCTTTTCTTAGACTTGATGGCTGCATTTGTTTTCTTTTTTAGGCTCTTCTATTTTCACCTGGTGAACCAGCCAGTAAGTGCCGGTTCGCACAGGGGCGGCTTTAAAGTCGTCTGATTCTAAAGCCGCCCCGTACAGTGCGACTTCAGCGCAGCTTGCAAAACTTCTGTATAGAAGTCAATGCAAGCCGCTTCGAAATCACCCCAAAGTAGTGTAGGAACCTTTTTCTAAGTCGGAGTGACTTGTCACTCCAGAATGGTTCTATTGCAGTGCATGGAGCGCAACTAGTCAGGCGGCTAAGTCGTCTGACAGGTCGCCCCTGTGTGAACTGGCACTAATGCCGCGTACACACGATCTGACTTTTCGGCATACTTGGTCCGGCATACCGGATTTCGTCAGGCAATTAGATCGTGTGTGGGCTCCAGCGGACTTTGTTTTATCAAAAGTTTGACGGACTTAGATTTGAAACATGTTTCAAATCTGTCCGACGGACTCGAGTCTGGTCGAAAAGTCCGCTCATCTGTATGCTAGTCCGACGGACAAAAACCAACGCTAGGGCAGCTATTGGCTACTGACTATGAAGTTCCTTGTTTTAGTCCGGTGTACGTCATCACGTACAAATCCGTCGGACTTTGGTTGATCGTGTGTAGGCAAGTCCTTTCATTCGGAAAGTCCGTTGTAAAGTCAGTCGAAAAGTCCGCCGGGCAAAGTATTCCGTAAAGTCCGGTCGTGTGTACGCGGCATAAGTCTATTGTTTTTCAAAAATAACAAGCTATCTTGCAGATTTGTATCCGTTACGGAGACGAGACAATCAATATAACAATAGCAGGGGTGCTCACAATAATCAGCCTTTATTTAGTTATGTAAAACCTTTATCCCAAAAGGAAAAGAATATTTGCTGTAACTGATTATAAAGTGTTAGCTGGAGTTTGGCTTCAATTTCTTATGCCGTGTACACACGGTCGGACTTTACGGCAGACTTTGCCCGGCGGACTTTTCAACGGACTTTACGACGGACTTTCTGAATGAACGGACTTGCCTACACACAATCCACCAAAGTCCGTCGAATTCGTACGTGATGACGTACGACCGGACTAAAACAAGGAAGTTCATAGCCAGTAGCCAATAGCTGCCCTAGCGTGGCTTTTTTGTCCGTCGGACTAGCATACAGACGAGCGGACTTTTCGACCGGACTCGATTTCGACGGATTGATTTAAAACATGTTTCAAATCTAAGTCCATCCAACTTTTGAGAAAACAAAGTCCGCTGGAGCCCACACACATCGAATTGTCAGACGAAATCCCGTCTGCCGGGCAAAGTCTGCCGTAAAGTCCGCTCGTGTGTACGCGGCATAAGTGTATTTTAATCTGTTAGTACATCTAACACTCCCTCCAGACTAACAATGTTGCTCTCCAAAGGTGCTCCCTGTGCTACTTAATGCAGAGTGGGGGCACTCTAATACACGAGGAATGTTACAGCTCACATCACCGGGTGGGAACAGGGGGTAAAAAAGCCTAAAAACAGAAAACGAATAAAGCCATTGCATCTAATGATTGGTAAGCTGCAATTTACAGCTCTAAGCCTGTGAGGGTGAAACACATCAGAAAGGAGAACTCCCCTGTGTTTGTTCTGGCTGAATAAAGCTTTTTATGAAGAGCAACATCATCAGAATGCAGCCTTGCGATTGATGTAGCGGCGGCACACATCGTTAGGACAGCTCCCTTCGGTTGGCTCCTGGTGTATCAGAGAGGGAGAAGGACCAGCAGTACCTTTTTTTGGCAGTATCCAGGTAGAATTGCCTTTATGCCCTCTCTTTCTATAAGGCACGTGCCAAATTTTTTCTCAAAAATAAACTGAAACCCGAATGTGATTGGCTTGCTAACCAATATAATGTGCATATACTAAGCTAAACGCATGTCAAAATGTATACGTAATTACTTGTATTTATCATTGGAAATGTATGCAGGCAGGCACCAGTGTATAGATATTCTTAGGGCCTGTTCATGCTTGCGGCAGCATTTGCCACCCCTCTGAAAGCTGACCGTGGTGGATTGTTTTTCAGAGGATGGTAAAGCAGCAGCTGGCAAGAATTCAGGAGGGGATACTGCTGCCTTCTGAACGCCCTATTCTTGACAGCCAGATATACATTTTCCATATGAATACTACGCCGCAAACACTTGGCTTGCGGTTGAGACACTGTCCTATTCACTTAAATAAGTCTCGTTTGGCAATGGCATTGCCCCCTGAATGTGCCAAGGGGTATACTTTTTGGCTATGGCATGTGTACAGCCCTGAGTGACTCCATGTTCTCTGAGAGCAGGGGACTCCAAACTTTCTAAACAAGGGGCCAGTTAATTGTCCTTCAGACTTAAGGAGGTCCGGACCATGGCCATTGGGAGTAGAAAGTGTCCAGGTATCCAGCGGGAGTAAACAATACCCTATCTTTGGTGTCAGTGGGAGGACTAATGCCCCAACGTTGGTGTCCATGGAAAGAATTGTGCCCTTTTGATGGTGTCAGTTGGAGGAATAGTGTCCAATTGTTGGTGTCAGCAACAAGAATGATGCCCCATTGTTGGTGTCAGTGAATGGAATAGTGCTCTAAGGGCCTGATGAAGGCAAGCAAAGGGCCGCATCTGGCCCCAGGGCCGCAGTTTGGAGACCCCTGTCCTAGAGGCTGGTCGGAGATTGGTAAAACCCCTGCTCAGCCAGGTGTTCTTACCACTCCCCGGCCACCTAGGTGAAAGAAGCCTTATGCTGGCTAGTTCTTGAATTTCTGCAAATGAACAAAAGATCCATACAATCATACTACAACCCCCCACAGACACTTCGCTGATGCTTTTCCAAATTAGGGTTCTTTTACTTTAATTCTTTAGTGATAGCCATGTGCATTTCTTGCAGGTTTCTTTCTATATGTATGCTCAAAGCGGTTAGATTGACCCAAAAACAGTAGAGAAGGTTACTTGCATATTTTAGGCTTACCACAGTTTATCTGGCATATGTTTGGATTCTGGAGCATACATTCTATAGCATTGCACACCTGTTAGTAAATTTTGGCGTATTTATGCAGGAGGCTGTATGTGTGCATTCGCAGCTTTTGAGCACATTGTGGACGCGTGATTATATGTGCATACTCTGTAGCCAATTAACCTGATTGTTTATTTTTCTGTTGTTTTGTTCCTCTTTGGCATGCTGGTAGATTGCAAGTGGGATGTTGCTCTCTTTTTTCCTCTCCTTTGTGTACTGTAGGCTGGGTTTGCAGACGTTAATTTCATACAAGCTGTATGAATACCGCTGCGCACAATTCCCTTTTTGTTGGCTTTTTTTTATTCTTCTCTTATTATTATTTTGGTTCTTCGGTCTTACGTTATCTTTAGCTTTTCCTGCAATTTTTTCTTTTTATGCCTCTTTGTTTGGGCTGTATTGGGCACTTTGTTATATTATACAATTTAACCAACTGTAAAATTGGTTTTAACCAAATTATGTGGCATACTATTAGCTATTATTTTTGGGGACACTTTTTATTTACTTAGTCTAATAATAATTTAGATTTTCTGTTGATCTATAGACATTTTTTGGATTGATTTTACTTGCATTATTTCGGTTTACACTTTCAGTTTGAAATTACTTTACATAATCTATTTTAACCACTTCAGTACCCCCTTCCATGCCCAGGTCAATTTTCACCATTCGTCGCTGCCACACTTTGAATGCCCGGTCATGCAACGCTCTACCCATGTGAAATCTTTATCATTTTTTTTCACACAAATAGAGCTTTCTACTGAAAATTTAGAAAGAAAAACAAAAACTTGTTTTTCTTAGTTTCTGTTATAAAATTTTGCAAATAAAAAATGTTTCTTCATATATTTAGGCCAAAATGTATACTGCTACATTTCTTTGGTGAAAATAACCAAAATCTGTGTATATTATTTAGTCTGTACACAAACTATGGTATATGTATCTGGAAATCAGTCCTGATGTATTATGCCGCGTGCACACGAGCGGACTTTTCGACTGGACTGGTCCTATGGTCTATCCGACGGACTTTCGACGGACTTTGCTAACAAACGGATTTGCCTACACAAAATCACACCAAAGTCTGACGGATTCGTACGTGATGATATACGACCGGACTAAAATAAGGAAGTTGATAGCCAGTAGCCAATAGCTGCTCTAGCGTCGGTTTTAGTCCGTCGGACTAGCATACAGACGAGCGTATTTTTCGACCGGACTCGAGTCCGTCGGAAAGATTTGAAACATGTTTTATTTCCAAGTCCGTCTGACTTTTGGGGAAAAAAAGTTCGCTGGAGCCCACACACGATCGAATTGTCCGGCGGAGTCCAGTCTGCCGGACCAAGTCCGGCATTTCATTTCTTCAGGCCGAAAATGCCAGGACAGTACAAATAACCCCCAAATGACCCCTTTTAGTAGAGTGGACAGTCCAAGGTATTTAGTAAGAGACATGGCGAGTTTTTTTAAGTTGTAATTTTTTTGTCACAATTTTTTTGGAAAATGAAGAAATTAAAAAAACGTTTTTTTGCACAGTTTTTCAAAATGTTCTATATACTGTCACCAATGCAGTACAGTGTCATCATATAGCTGGTGTGGTGAGGATAAAGGGCACCGACTGGTGACAGTATGTAAAATAAATGTAATCATTTTTTTAATATTTTTTTTTTATTACATGTGTTTTTCTTTTTTTACATTTGTTTTTTTTACATAAAGTGACCAGAGCAATACAGTGTTACCTTAGTAACACTGTACTACTCTGGGGAGGCGATCAGGATTTTTTTTTGATGATTGTTTATAACTGTGAATTTTACAGTTATAAGCAACCATTTTTTTCTGAATGAAAACTATTCACTCAGACTTTATTATTGTGGTTATCTGTGATTGGCCTCAGCTAATCAAATGGTACAGATGGGCTGTGATTGGGCCCGTCTGTACCATGTGATCACTGTGACTAATCACAGAGCTCATTACAATAGTATACAATAAAAGACATGAATCAAAGCCTTTCATTGTGTAGAATTGCCATGTGATCTGCTCATGGTACTGGCAGCGGACTGGTACAGTGATCTGTCATTGGCTGTGTCCGGCTCCGGACACCACACCACAGCAGGTGGTGACAGATCGCTCCGTAGCGCGGCCTGTGATGGCTCCCGCTCGGCCATCATATTACAATAGGCCGGAAGGAAGGGGGTTAAAGAGACCCTGTCACCACATCCTACCTACCATGACTACTAAATGCACATAGACAGTCTGTATTCGATATACTTGCCAAAGTGCATACATTTGAGAAAATCAACAGGGTCTATTAAGTGTTTTTTATTTATTTTTTTGTAAAAACCTTTACAGCAAATTTGTTTTTAACAAAGGTACTTTATTTTTGTTACTTGGTTGTACAGTCTTCTCTGCAGGAAAGCTACCGTGTTTCCTGTCTTAGTTAGGGCATGGCCAGGTATGGGTAGGAAGGGCAATGTGTCAAACAGGTTAAAGGGGCGGCAAGAAAAGCATTCTTAAAAGGTGGAGTTTTTAAGGGTTTTTTTTTGTTTTTTTGTACTTTAAAGCTTCAGTGACATTGCTACAATAAGGGATGCCCCATGTTATGCAGGTAGTTGGATCTCGAAGACATTTTCAATGCAGGAATGCCCTGTCCTCTTCCATTCTTTATACTTTTGGGGTGCAGGTGTGAGCTGCAGTGAAAAAAGCTCCCATGTGCCCCAGAAATTCTCTGTATGCTTCTGAATTGTTGTTTGTTTTATGAACAATATAAACCTATATAAACCTATAAACCTATATAAACCTATATTTGTGGCATATACTCCTTTTTGTATATTGTCATGATAATATGTATTTTATATACTTTAATACAAAGTTCGTAAACAAAATAATAACACTTTAAAGTGGAGGTCCACCCTGAAAAAAAAATGCCCCAAAAAATACCTAAAAAAATGGAGGAAAAGCAAAAAATTTTTTTTTACTTACGTGAAATAGCTGTTGCTAGGCAGTCTTCCTAATCTGCCTCTTCCTACACCGCGGTGATCTTCAGTCTTCTCCTCCCCGCGTTATCTTCTGGGGAATGGGGCGCGGTGTGTTATGGGAACTGTGTGTGTCCCACAACACATCGCGCCCCATTCACAAAGCGCCGCGCCGCTCGCGCATGCGCAGTAGGAAACTGGCAGTGAAGCCGCAAGGCTCCACTGCCTGTTTCCCTTACCTAGGATAGCGGTGCCGGGACCTGAGAGCCAAGGGACAGGTCGGCCTCGGGCCGCCGACATTGCGGGCACCCAGGACAGGTAAGTACTTATTTAAAGTCAGCAGCTACAGTGTTTGTAGCTGCTAACTTTTAAATTTTTTTTTTTTAATGACGGAATTCCACTTTAAATACCACCAAAAGAAAGCTCTATCTGTCTCAAAACAAAATGATAATCATTTCTTATGGATAGAGCGTTGCATGACTGCGTAATTGTCATTCAAAGTATGACAGTGCTGAAAACTGAAAAATGGCCTGGACTGCAAGTGAGTGAAAGTGTCACGGAATTGAAGTGGTTAAAGTTACACCCTCAAAATAAAAATAAAAAATAGAAAGAGTAGCTTGTTGCCTTTTTTTTTTTTTAGAGCAAATTCGCCTAAGCGGATCAATGATCGAAATTTTGCGTTTCTGTTTCTGCGAAGTTTGCTGATGGCTAAATCAATGCTGCGGAAATCTCTCTACTTATCTGTAATCATTGCTTCCCTCTATTGTCCATGACTAGCTATAAACATAGAGGTTTACTTAAGTATATTACTTCTCTGAGCAATTTTCAGTGTTTGGTAAAACTGCCCTTTCAACAGGAGAACGGTGCTTTATTCCTGTGTTATTTTGTTATAGAATAGCTTTTCTAATTAATAAAGGGAGATTGTCATGTTACTGGAGCTTTTCCATGGCTACCATTATTACAGGCTGCTATTAAAGTTAGTATAACACATGTGACAGAAATTATATTCTGCTTCCCCGCAATATAGGAATCAATCAACGAATGCATGTTCTATAAATGGAAGAAGAATGATACATACTAATGCTGGCCATACACTATACGAAAAATCGGCCAAACCCATTTTCGAAAAACGAACATTCGGCCGTGAACGCAAACCATAGTGCCATCATGTAATGACCGATAAATTGTTCAGTGGACATAAATGAATACATCTTTTGTTCGTTTTTTACATATAGTGCAGACGGTTCGGACGGGAAACACATTAACCTTTCAATTTATCGTTTGTTCGGCAGAAAATTTCCAAACTTGTCCTTCGTTTTTTTACGGTTCAAAAACGTCCCAATGATTATCAATTTTGTGCCCATTAACTGGCCGAAAAACTAACAAACTGTCTAAATGACCGAATTTAGGCCGATTTTTCGTATAGTGTATGGCCAGCATAACACGGCTGTTAGGGGTTATTGACACACAGAGCCATACACTTCTACTATTAGTGGCTTCTGTTATACTGTAAGCAAAACTGGCCATCCCTTTCTCTAAACAGATCAACTTCAATAGTATAGCCCTCAGCCTTCTTAAAGTGACACTAAAAGATGTCCTTATTCTCCAAAAATAATCCATACACACAGGCCGCCATTAGAAATCATGCGGCTCTCTACAGTCTACTTGATAGGATCACCCAGGGGCGGACTGACCATTTGGGCACTTGGGCACTGCTCGAGGGCCCCATGCCACTAAGGGGCCCCATCAGGGTTGCCAGCCTCAATAAAACCAGGGACAGTATGTAAAAATCTGTGTTTTTTAAAAAATCCCAAGATTATAGCTGCCCCGCCTCTCCAGTACCTTTTCAGTGTGTGTATGTGTATTCTGTGTGTGTATATTGTGTGTCTGTGTGTGTATACTGTATGTGTGTGTGTATACTGTGTGGCCCCATAATCTATTGCTTGGGAGCCCCATAATCTCCTATTGCCTGGGGGCCCCATAATCTCCTATTGCCCGGGGCCCCATAATCTTCTCCTATTACCCGGGGGACCCATAATCTCCTATTGACAGGGGGCCCCATGATTTGTCAGTCCGCCCCTGGGATCACCCATCATACTCCCCTCCATGAGACGCTATAAAATAAAGTAAAATAAGCCCCATCGTTGGTGTCACTGGCAGTAAGGGCTCATTTACACTTGCTTCGGCTTCAACACACATTAACCACTTGCCGACCGCCTCACGCCTATATACGTGAGCAGAATGGCACGGGCAGGCAAAATCACGTACCTGGTACGTGATTGCCTTCCCGCGGGCGGGGGGTCCGATCGGACCCCCCCCCGGTGCCAGCTGCGGTCGGCATTTGGCTGGGAGAGTTGAGAGACGAGGGGGAGGCCATCCGATCGTGGCCCCCCCCTCGCGATCGCTCCCAGCCAATGAGAAACATCCCCTGCCTCTGTATAGTACACAGAGGCAGAGGATGTGATGTCATCTCTCCTCGGCTCGGGAGTTTCCGTTCCAGCGCCGAGGGGAGAAGACATGTAAGTAAGTGCACAACACTACACAACACAGTAGAACATGCCAGGCACACTAAACACCCCCGATCCCCCCCCCCCCCCGATCGCCCCCCGATCCCCCCCCCCCCTGCCACAAACTGACACCAAGCAGGTTTTTTTTTTTCTGATTACTGCATAGTGTCAGTTTGTGACAGTTAGAAGTGGTAGGACAATTAGGGTTAGCCCCCTGTAGGTCTAGGGTACCCCCCTAACCCCCCCCCCCCAATAAAGTTTTAACCCCTTGATCACCCCCCCTCACCAGTGTCGCTAAGCGATCATTTTTCTGATCGCTGTATTAGTGTCGCTGGTGACGCTAGTTAGGGAGGTAAATATTTAGGTTCGCCGTCAGCGTTTTATAGCGTCAGGGACCCCCATATACTATCTAATAAATGTTTTAACCCCTTGATTGCCCCCTAGTTAACCCTTTCACCACTGATCACCGTATAAGTGTTATGGGTGACGCTGGTTAGTTCGTTTATTTTTTATAGTGTCAGGGCACCCGCCGTTTATTACTGAATAAAGGTTTAGCCCCCTGATCGCCCGGCGGTGATATGCGCCGCCCCAGGCAGCGTCAGATTAGCGCCAGTACCGCTAACACCCACGCACGCAGCATACGCCTCCCTTAGTGGTATAGTATCTGTACGGATCAATATCTGATCCGATCAGATCTATACTAGCGTCCCCAGCAGTTTAGGGTTCCCAAAAACGCAGTGTTAGCGGGATCAGCCCAGATACCTGCTAGCACCTGCGTTTTGCCCCTCCGCCCAGCCTAGCCCAGCCCACCCAAGTGCAGTATTGATCGATCACTGACACTTACAAAACACTAAACGCATAACTGAAGCGTTCAGAGTCAGGCCTGATCCCTGCGATCGCTAACAGTTTTTTTGGTAGCGTTTTGGTGAACTGGTAAGCACCAGCCCCAGGCAGCGTCAGGTTAGCGCCAGTACCGCTAACACCCACGCACGCACCGTACACCTCCCTTAGTGGTATAGTATCTGAACGGATCAATATCTGATCCGATCAGATCTATACTAGCGTCCCCAGCAGTTCAGGGTTCCCAAAAACGCAGTGTTAGCGGGATCAGCCCAGATACCTGCTAGCACCTGCGTTTTGCCCCTCTGCCCGGCCCAGCCCAGCCCACCCAAGTGCAGTATGGATCGATCACTGTCACTTACAGAACACTAAACGCATAACTGCAGCGTTCGCAGAGTCAGGCCTGATCCCTGCGATCGCTAACAGTTTTTTTGGTAGCGTTTTGGTGAACTGGCAAGCGCCAGCGGCCTAGTACACCCCGGTCGTAGTCAAACCAGCACTGCAGTAACACTTGGTGACGTGGCGAGTCCCATAAGTGCAGTACAAGCTGGTGAGGTGGCCAGCACAAGTAGTGTCCCGCTGCCACCAAAAAGACAAACACAGGCCCGTCGTGCCCATAGTGCCCTTCCTACTGCATTCGCCAATCCTAATTGGGAACCCACCGCTTCTGCCACGCCCGTACTTCCCCCATTCACATCCTCAACCAAATGCAGTCGGCTGCATGAGAGGCATTTTTATGTCCTCCCGAGTACCCCTACCGAACGAATCCCCCCAAAAAAGATGTCGTGTCTGCAGCAAGCGCGGATATAGGCGTGACACCCGCTATTATTGTCCCTCCTGTCCTGACAATCCTGGTCTTTGCATTGGTGAATGTTTTGAACGCTACCATTCTCTAGTTGAGTATTAGCGTAGGGTACAGCATTCCACAGACTAGGCACACTTTCACAGGGTCTCCCAAGATGCCATCGCATTTTGAGAGACCCGAACCTGGAACCGGTTACAGTTACAAAAGTTACAAGTTTGCAAAAAAAACACAAACAAAAATAAAAAAAAAATAGTTGTCGTTTTATTGTTCTCTCTCTCTATTCTCTCTCTGGTGTTCTGCTCTTTTTTACTGTATTCTATTCTTCAATGTTTTATTGTTATTATGTTTTATCATGTTTGCTTTTCAGGTATGCAATTTTTTATACTTTACCGTTTACTGTGCTTTATTGTTAACCATTTTTTTGTCTTCAGGTACGCCATTCACAAATTTGAGTGGTTATACCAGAATGATGCCTGCAGGTTTAGGTATCATCTTGGTATCATTCTTTTCAGCCAGCGGTCGGCTTTCATGTAAAAGCAATCCTAGCGGCTAATTAGCCTCTAGACTGCTTTTACAAGCCGTGGGAGGGAATGCCCCCCCCCCACCGTCTTCTGTGTTTTTCTCTGGCTCTCCTGTCTCAACAGGGAACCTGAAAATGCAGCCAGTGATTTAGCCAGCTGACCATAGAGCTGATCAGAGACCAGAGTGGCTCCAAACATCTCTATGGCCTAAGAAACCGAAAGCTACGAGCATTTTATGACTTAGATTTCGCCGGATGTAAACAGCGCCATTGGGAAATTGGGGAAGCATTTTATCACACCGATCTTGGTGTGGTCAGATGCTTTGAGGGCAGAGGAGAGATCTAGGGTCTAATAGACCCCAATTTTTTCAAAAAAGAGTACCTGTCACTACCTATTGCTATCATAGGGGATATTTACATTCCCTGAGATAACAATAAAAATGATTTAAAAAAAAAAATGAAAGGAACAGTTTAAAAATAAGATAAAAAAGCAAAAAAAAATAAAGAAAAAAAAAAAAGCACCCCTGTCCCCCCTGCTCTCGCGCTAAGGCGAACGCAAGCGTCGGTCTGGCGTCAAATGTAAACAGCAATTGCACCATGCATGTGAGGTATCACCGCGAAGGTCAGATCGAGGGCAGTATTTTTAGCAGTAGACCTCCTCTGTAAATCTAAAGTGGTAACCTGTAAAGGCTTTTAAAGGCTTTTAAAAATGTATTAATTTTGTTGCCACTGCACGTTTGTGCGCAATTTTAAAGCATGTCATGTTTGGTATCCATGTACTCGGCTTAAGATCATCTTTTTTATTCCATCAAACATTTGGGCAATATAGTGTGTTTTAGTGCATTAAAATTTAAAAAAGTTTTTTTTTTCCACAAAAAATGCGTTTGAAAAATCGCTGCGCAAATACCGTGTGAAAAAAAAATGAAACACTCACCATTTTAATCTGTAGGGCATTTGCTTTAAAAAAATATATAATGTTTGGGGGTTCAAAGTAATTTTCTTGAAAAAAAAAACATTTTTTTCACGTAATCAAAAAGTGTCAGAAAGGGTTTTGTGGTTAGAAGAGTGGGTGATGTGTGACATAAGCTTCTAAATGTTGTGCATAAAATGCCAGGACAGTTCAAAACCCCCCCAAATGACCCCATTTTGGAAAGTAGACACCCCAAGCTATTTGCTGAGAGTCATGTCGAGTCCATGGAATATTTTATATTGTGACACAAGTTGCGGGAAAGAGACAATTTTTTTTTTTTTTTTTGCACAAAGTTGTCACTAAATGATATATTGCTCAAACATGCCATGGGAATATGTGAAATTACACCCTAAAATACATTCTGCTGCTTCTCCTGAGTACGGGGATACCACATGTGTGGGACTTTTTGGGAGCCTAGCCGCGTACGGGACCCCGAAAACCAAGCACCGCCTTCAGGCTTTCTAAGGGCGTAAATTTTTGATTTCACTCTTCACTGCCTATCACAGTTTCGGAGGCCATGGAATGCCCAGGTGGCACAAAACCCCCCCAAATGACCCCATTTTGGAAAGTAGACACCCCAAGCTATTTGCTGAGAGGTATAGTGAGTATTTTGCAGACCTCACTTTTTGTCACAAAGTTTTGAAAATTGAAAAAAGAAAAAAAAAAATTTTTTTTCTGGTCTTTCTTCATTTTCAAAAACAAATGAGAGCTGCAAAATACTCACCATGCCTCTCAGCAAATAGCTTGGGGTGTCTACTTTCCAAAATGGGGTCATTTGGGGGGGGGTTTTGTGCCATCTTGGCATTTTATGGCCTTCAAAACTGTGATAGGTAGTGAGGCGTGAAATCAAAAATTTATGCCCTTAGAAATCCTGAAGGCGGTGCTTGGTTTTCGGGGCCCCATACGCGGCTAGGCTCCCAAAAAGTCCCACACATGTGGTATCCCCATACTCAGGAGAAGCAGCTGAATGTATTTTGGGGTGCAATTCCACATATGCCCATGGCCTGTGTGAGCAATATATCATTTAGTGACAACTTTTTGTAAATTTTTTTTTTTTTTTTCATTATTCAATCACTTGGGACAAAAAAAAATAAATATTCAATGGGTTCAACATGCCTCTTAGCAATTTCCTTGGGGTGTCTACTTTCCAAAATGGGGTCATTTGGGGGGGTTTTGTACTGCCCTGCCATTTTAGCACCTCAAGAAATGACATAGGCAGTCATAAACTAAAAGCTGTGTAAATTACAAAAAATGTACCCTAGTTTGTAGACGCTATAACTTTTGCACAAACCAATAAATATACGCTTATTGACATTTTTTTTACCAAAGACATGTGGCTGAATACATTTTGGCCTAAATGTATGACTAAAATTTAGTTTATTGGATTTTTTTTATAACAAAAAGTAGAAAATATCATTTTTTTTCAAAATTTTCGGTCTTTTTCCGTTTATAGCACAAAAAATAAAAACGGCAGAGGTGATCAAATACCATCAAAAGAAAGCTCTATTTGTGGGAAGAAAAGGACGCAAATTTCGTTTGGGTACAGCATTGCATGACCGCGCAATTAGCAGTTAAAGCGACGCAGTGCCGAATTGTAAAAAGTGCTCTGGTCAGGAAGGGGGTAAAATCTTCCGGGGCTGAAGTGGTTAAAGGGTCTACCACTTCAACATGTTTTATGATGTGTTTTTAATGCTTCGGTGGTGTTTCTATGAAGCTTCGGTGAGGGTTTGGTAAAACTTTAGTGATGCTCTTTTGAAGCTTTTTGAAGCTTAGCAGATACCCTGTGTGTGTGTGTGGATATCTTATACCTGCAATTTCTCAAAACAAAGCAAAGCTAAAGCTGAATTAAAGCCTCTCAAAAGCTGCAGGTGCTTCAAGCAAGCTTCAAGGGAGCTTTGCCATAGACTTCTATGGGGGCTTTGAAGACGCTTTTGAAGCACCACTTAAGCTACATGGGGTATAATTTTTGAAGCAAAGCCGAAGCAAAGCTAAAGCAAGGTATAAACAGAACTGTAAGCTTACCATTTTATTTAGTAAAAGGAGCTTTGACTAGCGTTCAGAGAGCTTTAACAAAGCCTGTCCAAAGCCTTGTTTTGAAGCAAGTGTAAACTAGCCCTTATAGTAACCTCCAGCATTGGAGTAAGTGGCCACAATAATCCCCCTTTCATCAATCCCCCATCCTAGCATTGGTGGTCTTTCGCAAACTTAGGCTGCAATAATAACGGCAGACGCACAATAGCCGACAGAATTTTTATTTTCTGTCAGATTGCGCACCTCAGCCCGGGCACTATCCGATGGGGGGCACTTCTCAACAGAACACCGGCTAAGATTTGAACCGTTAATAGGCAGGCTGAATGTACCAAGTTGATCGATTGATCAACTTGGGTACAACCAGCCTGCCGTATACTCTTGTGATTATAGCTAGCGGCTGCTATAGCTGCTAGCGATAATCACTTTGTACTCCCAAGGTGGGCGGCTTCCCCAGCCCGCTCCCTGCCAGGAGAAGATAATTGCTTATTCCCCTGTCAGCACTGTCTGTGTTGTTGGGGGAATCATGCAAATTTCTTTCCTGCAACTTGTGGTTTCTAAGTAGTTTTCGATTTCGGTAATTTTTTTTTATTATTGCCTAACATTGTTAACCACTTCAATACCAGGCACTTAGACACCTTCCCGCCCAGGCCAATTTTCAGCTTTCAGCGCTGTCGCAATTTGAATGACAATTGCGCAGTCATACAACACTGTACTCAAACTAATTTTTTATCATTTTGTTCCCATAAATAGAGCTTTCTTTTGGTGGTATTTGATCACCTCTGCGGTTTTTATTTTTTGCGCAACAAAAAAAAAAAAGACCGAAAATTTTGAAAAAAAACAAGTTTTTGTTTGTTTCAGTTTTTTTTTTTTTTTTTACAAAATAAGTTTTTATTGAAAGGAAGAGAAGTAAAACAGTACAATAATGTAACAGTATCATCATACAATTGTACAAGAGTTAGGGAACATACATAGATTCTTACATTTGATATAAAGATAACAGTGAATCAGTTATAACAAAAAATCTCTTACTGGTGCTTTATTGTATATGTATGGAGGGGTGATCAGGGCTAATTCAATATCACATTTAAATGTCTATCGAGAGGTTGGTGTTAGTTATGGTGGCACTAGATAGATCCTTTTATTAAATTTTTTCTCCCTCCCCTCTTTCTTTCCCTCCCTCCCCTCCTTTAACGTTACTTTGATGATTTTTTTGGGGGGGGAATTCCCACTCGTTGGGTGAAGGCGTAAGAGTTTGTATGAAGATTCAATCCACTTGTTCAAATGAGGTGTTGGTCAGGATCTCTGTTAGGAGGTCCGAGCCATGCAGGGGTTTGAGAGGTGTTATGTGTGGATATTGAGAAGTAAGTGAAGAAAGAAAGAGAAGTAATGGAGAGAGGAGAAGGGAAAAGAAAGAAGAGACGGAGGGGGGGGGAGGGGGGGAAGGGGGAGGGTATCTAAGGGAGATAGGGGGGGGAAGGAGAAAAGGGAGGGGGAGGGGGAGGGCAAGGGGGATAGAGGGGTGAATGGATGGATGTCCCCTCGGTCTCCGTTATTTGCGGTATAGATTACTAATGGTAATAGATTATGGTGAAGTGGGTCAGGACTGTTTAATTTCTACTCTCGGAGAGTAATACCGGGCTAATTTCGACGTGTGGCCCCCCATACTCGTCCCTTGTTTAGGGGTGGGGGGACCACGTCGTCTGGGGAGAAAGGTGAGGTGTGTGGAGGGAGTGATCTCGGGTGGGCAATGGCAAGTCTGAGATTATTTCATCTGTGTTAGGTATCTGTCTGTCGACCGAAAATGAGTCCAGCAAGCCCATGTCTTGGAGAAGCTAGCTGGGGAGTCTCGAGAGATGGCAATGAGTTCTTCCATGTCAGCTATTTTATTAATTTGCGAGAACCATTCTTGGATAGTTGGAGCATGAGACGTACCCCAGTGTCTAGGGATGCACATTTTCGCTGCGTTAAGTAGGGGTAGGACCAGTGTCTTACGATAGTATGGCGTGGATAGATCTGAGTGATGAAATAGGCAATGGGTTGGGGAATGGTCTAAGTTGTAGGTCGATATAGATTCTGTGAGTTCTCGGACTTGCGTCCAGAATGGTTGAATGGCTGGGCATGACCACAAAATATGTAACAGAGTACCTGGCTCATCCCCACATCGCCAGCATTTATTGGGGAATGAGGGGTTAATTTTGTTCAAGATGGCTGGGGTTCTATACCATCGTGTCAAAGTCTTATAATTATTTTCCTGAATGGACACATTTAGTGAGCCTTTATGAGCAATCGTATAGATGTGTTCCCATTGGTCTTCTTCTAATTCTGTTTGTAATTCTCTTTCCCATGACTTACAAGCTTTCCCTTCTTTGGGGGAAGTTCCAGAGAATAATATAGCATATATACTGGAGATTAAGTGTTGTTGTGGGTTAGATTGAGAGCATAAATGTTCAAAAGGAGTGAGTGGTCGTGATATGGAAGAGTCGCGATCAATTTCTTTTAAGAAATGTCTAATTTGGAAGTATGTCCAAAAGGGTAAAGGGTCGCTAGTGATGGCGGGTGTTAGTGTGAGGCGGTCTAGAAAAGATCCGTCGCGGAAAAACTGATGTGCTTGTATGTTGGGTAATTGCCATTGTTGTGTTAGAAAGTGTGCCGACATTCCCGGTGGGAAGGCGGGGTTCTGTCTTAAAGGTGTTAAAGGTCCCGGGGAGGATGATATGTGTAGTTTGCGGCAAGCTTCCTTGAAGCATCTCAGGGTCGGTCCTATAAGAGGGTGGACTTTGAGAGTGGAGGGAATATGTGTCGACTCCAGCCAGGGGGCGGATTTCAGCGGGAATGGGGACATTGATCCCTCCAGTCTGACCCAGTCTTTGTGTTGGGTGTGTAATGACCAATCCACAATACGGGTAAGGTGACAAGCCCAGTAATATTTTTTCAGGTCTGGAAGGCCAATGCCCCCCTTCGTCTTGGGTTGTGTTAGGAGATCGTATGTGATTCTCGGGTGTTTTTGATTCCACAAAAACTCTGTACAAAGCCTCCTGTAAGATGAGAAAAAAGATGGGGGGAGTTTAATGGGGACAGCCTGTAAAATGTATAGGATGCGTGGAAGAATGTTCATTTTAATAATGGCTGCACGCCCGAACCAGGAGAACTGGGGTTTATTCCAATTTTTGAGATCAGCGGAGATCATTTTGAGGATGGGAAGGTAGTTTTGTGTAAATAGGTCTGATAGGTTCTTTGTGAGGTGAATGCCCAGGTATTTAATAGCGTTTTGTCGCCAGTGGAATGGGAAGTTCGTTTCACATTGTGCGACTGTTTCTTTTGGGATGGTGACATTGAGGGCGTGTGATTTGGTGAAGTTTATTTTAAAGTTAGAGATGCGTTGGAAGAGGTGGAAGTCCTTTAATAAGTTCGGAATAGAGGTGTGAGGTTCGCTAAGGGAAAGTAGGATATCGTCGGCGAAGGCCGCCAACTTATAGGTGTGGCCTGGTATGGGTATGCCTTTGATATTTTCATTCTTTCTGAGGCAGTTTAGGAGTGGTTCAAGGGTCAATACAAAGAGGATGGGGGAAAGTGGGCAGCCCTGCCTAGTTCCGTTGGTTATGGAGAAGGCGTTTGACAGATGTCCGTTGATCCGAACTCTGGCTGTGGGTGTTGTGTATAGAGACATGATTGAGTTGAACATGCGGTTTCGGAGGCCCAGGTGTCGCAACACTGCCCCCATGTAGTCCCATGCCAGTCTGTCAAACGCCTTCTCCGCATCCAATGATAGAAAGAAACCCCTATGTTTATTAGTTGTCATCCAATGATGAAGATTTATAGCTTTAATGGTGTTGTCCCTTGCCTCTCGGCCTGGGACAAAACCAACTTGATCTCCATCTATCAGTGATGGTAGCAGAGGAAGCAGGCGATTGGCTAGGATTTTTGCGAAGAGTTTTATGTCTACGTTTAGTAGGGAAATCGGCCTATAGTTGTTTACTAGGGTCACGTCTTTTCCTTCCTTAGGTATAACTGTGATGTGGGCTTCAAGGAGTCTGTTGAAGGGGAGTGTGGAGGAGGACAGGGAGTTGAAGGCTTTGAGGAAGGGGCCGGTAAGTGTCTCTATAAAAGTTTTGAAATATACGGCTGTGAAGCCGTCTGGTCCTGGACTTTTCCCGGTTTTTAGTTGTTTGATCGCGGTTTTAAGTTCAGCTTCTGAAATGGGGAGTTCTAGTTGGCGAGCTTCTTCTCTATCAATCGGTTTGGGGCAATTGTCTCTTAGAAAAATTTTTATAAGAGATCTCCTATCAATATTATTAGACGAGTTGTCAGTTGGTGAACCAAGTTCAGTTTTTTGATTTTTGTAAATAAGTACGTTTTCTTCTTCAATGACAGGCACTGATATGGCTGCACTGTTGGGCACTGATAAGGCGGCACTGATGATGGGCACTGATAGGCAGCACTGATGGACACTGATAGGTGGCACTGATGGGCACTGATAGGTGGCACTGATGGGCACTGATAGGTGGCACTGGTAAGCGGGCACTCATAGGTGGCACTGATGGGTACTTATGGGTGGCACTGATGGGTACTTATGGGTGGCACTGATAGGTGGCACGGATGGGCACTGATAGGTGGGCACTGATGGGCATGGATGGGCACTGATAGGTGGCACAGATGGACACTGATGGGTGGCACTGTTGACACTGATTGGGGGCACTGATGACATTGATGGGTGGCATTGCTGGGCATCACTGCTTTCTAATGGTGCCAGTCAGTGCCCATTTGTGGGCACTGATTGGCACAGATTGGGCACAGACTGGGCACATGTGGATGGCCATGGGGTACATACCTGGCCATCCACATGTTGGCCGCTTCCCTGGTGGTCCTGGCAGCTTCCCTGGTGATCTAGTGCGGGCATCCGAGGGGGGGCTGCGCTGATTGTTTACCCCCCTGTCAGGAGAGCCGCCAATCGGCTCTTCTCTACTCGTGTCTGTCAGACGCGAGTGAGGAAAAGCCGATCAACAGCTCTTCCTGCTGACATCGTGATCAGCTGTGATTGGACATGGCTGATCACGTGGTAAAGAGCCTCCACCGGAGGCTCTTTACCAAGATCGGTGGAGCGGTGTGTCAGACTGAAACACCGCTCCACCGATCGCCGCGATGCGCGCCCCTACGGGCGGGTGGCGGCTGTTTTCCTGAAGGACGTCATATGACGCCCAGTCAGGATAACTGAACCACTGCCCGGCCGTCATTCTGCTATAGGCCGGGCGGGAAGTGATTAAAAAAGTGGAACTTTTTCATTTTTTCATCTTTCCATTTATCAAATTTTCTGCCCTTGTTGTTTTAACTTTGGATGGTAAAATTTTTTTTTTTCTGCCAGTAAATACCTTATACAGCCCACTTCCTGTTTCTTGTCTGGTAAAAAGCCTAGGCTCATGACATCATGCACAGCTCTCTCTCTAACTCTCGTGAGAGTTTGCCAGGAAGGGATGGGGAAGGAGTCACAAGAGGGCCAATGAGAGCTGCAGAGCTGGAGGTGTGCCTCTGTGTAAATCCAGGAAGTGAACAGGCAGAAGGTTTAGCTGCCCACAGTTAAAATGGTTGCAGCCAGACTCAGTGGATATAAAATAATAGGTAAAGTCGTTGGAGGGAAGCTTCAGAATGGCAATGATGTTTTTATTACAAATTATGTGAGCAGACTGCAGTTCCTCTTTAAGTCAGTGAGACACTAGGTGCCATGTTCTGGTTTTCCAGATCCATTTAAGCATATAAACATGATTGGGGAATGGTTAAACATCGAACTAGATTGAATGATGGGTGAAATAGCTGGAAGGAGATAAAACATGTAAATAAAATTGTTATAAATATGTAATGGGGATTGTTGGGAAAACTTGAAAGCACATTGTGCCAGTTGAGAATATAATGGGTTAACAATATGGTGTTTAAAAATACAAAAGCAAAAGTCTTGAATGCAGGAGATAAAAGGTAAAGGTCAAGCTGCTATTGGACAGGGAGCTGGTCTTGCATGCACTACCTTATCACATTGTCTATTCTTTAGAAAGAATAAAGAAACAGGGAGGTTTATATTGGGCAAACTTGAATGTTTGTGCCGATGGAGGAGGTTAGGAGGAGCGCTGCGCACACCAGATGTCTGTGGGGGAAAGAACAGTAAGCTGGGAAAATCCAATATGGCTGATCAAGTTTTCTTCTTATGTAATTTACCAGATCAGGTGAACATTCTCTAATACCTCAAGCGTTATTAGTTCCAAAAACAAAGAAATGCCCCACTGTGCTACATTAATATAGATAAAGGCGCGCCAAACTAAGTGCAGTATGTAGTGAACAATTTATTTAGAAGTAAAACAGAGCCAAATGGCTACTCACATAATGTTAGTTAGTATCAGGCGAATAAGGTGATAGTAGAAGAGTCCATGGTCACTGTATGGTGTGGAGTCACATCGGTAAGACCCCTTTCACACTGGTTTGCAGGCGGTATTACGCTAAAAATACCGCCTGCAAACCGCCCCTAAACAGCCTCCGCTGTTTGTTCAGTGTGAAAGCCCGGTGAAAAAAGTCCTGCACACCGCTTCTTTGGAGCGGGGAAGGAGCGGTGTATTCACCACTCCTTCCCCGCTCCTGCCCATTGAAATCAATGGGACAGCGCAGCTATAGCCGCGCTGTACGAGGGATTTTAACCCTTTTTCGGCCGCCAGCGGGGGTAAAACCGCACCGCTACCGGCCGAATACAGCTGCAAGAACGACGGTACAGCAGCGCTAAAAATAGCGCTGTTGTACCGCCGACGCCCCCACCGCCCCAGTGTGAAAGGGGCCTAATGGTGTCCCAGCGGCGTCCTAGTAGACTGCCAAGGATAGCACAGCGAGCGGCCTGGATAATCATGACTTACATTAATATAAACATTAGAGATAAGCAAAATTGAGTTTAAATTTTTCCAAAATGTTGGTAATGTTGGTATTTGAGATTTTTGCTAATTTTGTCATTTTGAAGAAAATTATTAAGGTAGGCTCTACTGGTTTTTAATGATACAATGAGCTTTAAAGGGGTGCTGAGGGTTACATAAGCCCTGTTCAATTATCCTGGATCTGTTTTGTTCCCAATTAATCTCTCTAATTGTACACCTGTGGGCTGGGTTCATAAACATCCCAGGAATAGAGGTCAGTGCTCAGACTTGGAGACAGCTCCGCCTGGCAGACAGGAAGTCTGGCCTAGGAGGTTGGGAGGGTCCCAGTAGGAGACGGCTCCAGGAGAAAGAGACAGGAGGTCTTTGAGTCTAATGCCGCGTACACACGGTCGGACTTTTCGTCTACAAAAGTCCAACGGACGCTGACGGACTAAAGCTGGCTGGTAATCCGATCGTGTGTGGGCTTCTCCGGACTTTCAACTGACTTTTTTAGCCTCAAATCCGACGTACTTTAGATTTGAAACATGCTTCAAATCTTTCCGACGGACTCGAGTCCGGACGAAAAATCCGCTCGTCTGTATGCTAGTCCGACGGACAAAAACCCACGCTAGGGCAGCTATTGGCTACTGGCTATGAACTTCCTTATTTTAGTCCGGTGTACGTCATCACGTACGAATTCAACGGACTTTTGTGTGATCGTGTGTAGGCAAGTCTGTTCGTTAGAAAGTCCGCCGCAAGTCCGTCGAAAGTCCGCCAAAAGTCCGTCGAAAGTCTGTCGGACAGGCTGTCGGACTTTTGTAGCTGAAAAGTCCGACCGTGTGTACGCCCCATAAGACTGCAGGTGGCAGCCTGTGTATGCACGTCTGTAGCAGGCAGATGTGGCCCGCAACCAAAACAGCACAAAGCTGACAGTGAGTAAGCCAGGAGGCTAGAGTTTGTTTATACAGTGATGGTGGAACTCCCCCTGCGAGGGAAGATTACTGTTTGTTTGAAGTTTTCCGTTACCTTTAAATAAAAGTGGGCTGCCATGCCCTAAAAACGCAGTCTGGAGGGGCACGTTTCTGTAAAACTGCATGCACCACTTGAACCTAATCACCCCGGATTGTCACCATTTTATATATATATATATATATATATATATATATATATATATATATACCGTATTTATTGGCGTATAACGCGCACTTTTTTCCCCTAAAAATCAGGGGGAAATCGTGGGTGCGTGTTATACGCCGATCCCCGCTAATTGTGATCTGAGCGATCGCAGCCGACATTCACATAGCGTGTAGTTTTAAATATGGCGCCGCGGAGTTCGGAGGGACTCGGCGGAGCTGAGCGAGCGCCGCCAAGATCACAGTGACTGGGCGGAGCCGAGATACACATAGTCGAGTGTTCTCTGCTCTTTCCGGCGCCGCTCACAGTCACGCCCAGTCCCGCCATTGGACCTGTGTTATGTCCATCATAGGGCGGGACTGTGAGCGGCGCCGGAAAGAGCAGAGAACACTCGACTATGTGTATTTTAATTTAAATATAAATATAAAAAATATAAATGTATTTTTTCACAGAAAGCAAATAAAAAAAAATAAAGTGACAGTCCACAAATAACAATAAAAAAGAAAATAAATGCCCAACCCAATTGCAAATCCAAATTCAAAAAAAAATTAATAAGCTGTATTTTTTATTTTTTTTTAAAAAAAATTTCTTCCAAGAAAATTACGCCTACGTAGCTCAATGAGTAAAATTGTCACCAACTGCAAAAACCAGCAATTTTGCTGCAGAATCAGTTTTGCCATAATCATTCCGCTCATCCCTAATGATCGACCATAAGAAACAGTTACCTTAAACGGTGGAAAATGTTATATGGAAGGACGGTTATAGGATTGCTGTATATGCAACATTATTATTATATCTTTTTGTGAGAATACTGCAGTTGCTTTAACGTATCTTTTTTTGTTTGGTGGAAAACGTCTATATGAAGTGGACACTATTTGATGTTCTTTTATCTAAGATTTTATTCTATTAGAGTTTTCTGCTTCCTATGCTTGTTTAAATTATTAAAGCACAGTGGGTATTTCTTTGTGGGTGAAGACATTGTAAAATTCCTAATGGAATAAGAGTTTGGGTATGTTACATGAAGGATCTGTTTGATTTGACCCCTCTTATACAGGCTGTTAACTTGATGATAAACTAATCAATCAGATTTGCACGTGTCAACGATCTTCAACTTGAAAGTGGACATTTGACACAACTTATAAAGAGGTTGATGTAGTCAAACATCCTTGGATTTTCCACCCAGGCAGATTGTTCCTTTTTTGATAAAATATATTGTGTATTGATCAAACTGCCTACTTAGAACAATAAATATATATGAAAAATACTTTTTTTATGTTTCAATAACATATTATTATATAATAAGCACAAAACAATGCAATGCAGTACATTTCAAATGACAATACAATGGATCAGAAAATATTGCACAGCATGGAAATGCATTTGATACAAATAAAATGTGATGGTGGAATAGTAAGGGGGAGTTATTGTCCCATCTCTCTCAGGACATTCATCCTGGCAGCATTATATAGATAAGAGTAGTAGGGTCGAAGCAGGCTGTGTATAATTAAGCCAGGAAATTTGGTATGTTTTTCCTGGGAGACTCTCTGTTAATTTTTCATTTATCATGTTTAAAATGTAGACATCTTAGCGGCATTTAGTCTCCCCAGCCAGGAGATATTGAAATGGCTCCAAGAGTCAATTAGGTTATGAATTTTGTGGAAGAGGGCCAGAAACTTGGATTAACATAATGCATCATATGGGGGTGAAAATGTAAAAATATTTTACACCATTTATAGCAAAACAGAGCATTGCATTTTCTAAAACCCACATAATGTGTGCAACGTGGTGCCCAAAGGAATACAAATGCCAACTGGCATCATCTTTGCATTGGCAACCCATCAATAGCTCCAAAACAGAAACCAGAAGCTACCGCCAGCCCGGAAGTGCATCATAAACCAAGCCTCCTGAATAGGCACAGAAAGCATGCAAATACCACAGCTTATTCATCCACCAATGGCTGAGGAATTGGTGGGAATGGGAATGAAAATGAAGGGTGGAAGTAAACACCAGGAGAAGGGCATGATAACCATAGCAATCAGGACACCGCAACATTTCAACATTAACTCAATAAGGGAAAATGCAGAAATTAGTAAAGCAAAACACAATATGGGCATATAGCAATGATAGAATAACATGACTTGAAAAATTATTATTAATATACTGTATATACTCGAGTATAAGTCGTTCCGAGTATAAGTCGAGGCCCTAATTTACCACAAAAAAATGGGAAAAGCTTATTGGCCCGAGTATAAGACGAGGGTGAGAAATGCACAGCTACTGTAAGTGGAAAAGAGGGTCAACAATGCCCATTTGCAGCCTCACTGTGCCCATTTGCAGCCATAGGCCCCCCGAACTTCAAACTCGGTAGTTAAGGGTTCCTAGATGCCCCCTAGCTGCAGCCAAAATTTGGGGTCTCTGAACCCAAAGGGTCCCAAAATGACATTGCTGCAGATGGACACAGTTGACCGAATTTGGGGCCCCGTATCTTGGGGCCACTTAGTGCTAAGAACCCCAAATTTGGTGTGCAAACCCAGTGGAACTAGCACCATAAAATATCCAAAGCTGGGATTTTTAGCACCAAGTGGCCCCGAGATACAGGGCCCCAAAAATCGGTTCAGAAAATGTCAAGCACTTTTCTGTAGCAGAGAATGACATTTTCCGAACTGGCTTTGGGGCCCAGTATCTCGGGGCCACTTGGTGCTAGGAACTTCATCTTTGGATATGTTATGGGACCAGTTCCACTGGATTTGCACACCAAATTTGGGGTTCCTAGCACTAAGTGGCCCTAAGATACGGGAACCCAAATTCGGTTCAGAAAATGTCAAGCACTTTTCTGCAGCACAGAATGACATTTTCAAAACCGATTTTGGGGCCCCGTATTTTGGGGCCACTTAGTGCTAGGAACTCCATCTTTGGATATATTGTGGTACCAGTTCCCCTGGGTTTGCACACCAAATTTGGGATTTCTAGCAAGTGGCCCTAAGATACGAGGCCCCAAAGTCGGTTCGGAAAATGAAATTTTTTGCTGCAGAAAAGTGCTTGACTTGAGTATAAGTCGAGGGGGGCACTTTCAGCACAAAAAAATGTGCTGAAAAACTCAACTTATACTCGAGTATATATGGTATATATATATATTATGGGATGTTCTTGGATTGCCTTAAAGCTGAAGCTTAGGTCTGGCAATTTTTATGTGATTTACATTGGTCCAGCTGCCAACATAAGCAAGTATGTGTCATACCTGTGAGATCCCTGAAGAATCTGGAAATCGCTATAGTAGGCACTCCTACAACAGTGATCCCTGCTAGCTTCCAGGTCCTTGGACAAGGTGGAGATTTTGATGTCACCGCCCTGCCTGTCCACCTCACCCAGATATTAAAATATAGCAGGGGTATGAAAATGATCCTTGGAAAAAAAGAATAAAAAATTTCGAACTTTGTAGATCTGACATAGCTCCCACCCAAATCAGTGACAATGTCATCAATACGTCCTCACCACAGCTTTACAAATTTTTGAAAGGGTTCAGAAGGGTAAACTAATTGTTTCTGAAAATAACCCATAAACACATTTTGCAAAGATCATCAAAAGGCCTTTCTACAAGAAACAAAATCAAGAAAAACTCAACAGCCCTAAGACTATTAGAATTTGGAACAGACATGTAAAACAAACATGATTCTGTAATGAACATCACTGCATGGGCTCAGAAATACTCCCAGAAATCGCTGTCTGTGAACATAGTTCGCTGTGCCATCCATCCTTTGACCAGACAAATCAAAATTTCACATTCTTTTTGGCAACCATGGGCCTTGCCTCCTCTGGACTAAAAAGGAGAGGCACGATCTGGCTTGTTATCAGCTTGCTATCTCAGTTCAAAAGCCAGAATCTCCGATGGTATGGGGGTGCATTCGTTTGCACATCTGGAAAGACACCATCAATGCTGAAAGATATATTTATATATATTTACAGGTTTTAGAGCAGCATTTGCTCTCATCCAGATGACGTCTTTTTCAGGGAAGGCCTTGCATATTTTAGCAGGACAATGCTAATCCACATACTGAATCTATGACAACTGCATGGCTTCATGGTAGAAGAGTCCGAGTGCTTAAATGGCCTGCCTGCTGTCCAGACCTTTCACCAATTGAAAATATTTGTCGCATCTTGAAATGAAAATTATGAAAGAATGTCCAAGACTGTTGAGCAGTTGGACTCCTATATCAGGCAATAATGGGATAACCTTCCTCTCCAAAAACTCTAGCAGATGGTCTCAGTTCCCAGACGTTTGCAGAGTGTTGCTAACAGAAAAGGGGATGTTACACCGTGGTAAACATGACCCTCTCCCAACTTTTTTTTAAATGTGTTGTGCATCCATTTCAAAATGACCTTATTTTTTTCCTAAAATGATACATTTTCTTATTTTGAAGTGACTACAACCCACTTTTTTTAAAAATAACAAATGTTATACTTACCTGCTCTGTGCAATTGTTTTGCACAAAGCAACCCCGATCCTCCTCCTCTTGGGTCCACCACCGGCATTTCTGGCTCCTCCCCTCTGCTTGCCATGGCGACACTCATGCGTGCTTGCTCCCAAGCCACACTCTGTGTGTCTGACACACAGAGTGCGGCTCGGCGTGATCCCCCACCTGGTTCCTGCTGCTGTCGCTGAGTCTATGAGAAGGGAGGGCGCACCTGCCCTTGTGCACAGCGGTGGATTGTGATTTGGCTCAGGTAAGTTCGGAAGGGGGGGGGTGTTGGAAGAGCTACACTCAGAAGGTTTTTTACCTAAATGCAGAGAATGCATTAAGGTAAAAAAAAAACTTTAAGGGAGGGGCTAGGAGGAGAAGCCAGCTGTGACGTTGATCTCTCAGCGAGGTGACTAAAGGCATAACAATACACCTGTCGGATTGGGTTGTTCGATTTACCCATGCTATGTATAGAGTGGTGCACTGGTAGCACCTCTAAGATGTTGGTATGATTAATCTATTTTTTAATAAAGCGGAGTTTAAACGTTATTATGCTGTTGAGCCTCTCTTTGTATATACAAACTGAGGACATCCACAGTGAAGGGATTGGCATTCCACAGAGTCCACTAACCCTGAGCCCAGTGTTGGTTCTACTGCACATTTTGACAAAACTTAGGTGTGTGGTCAAAATCTTTTGAGGTGAGCGCAGTCACACTGGGGGGGGGGGGGGGATGTGTGTGGAATCACTGAAAGTCACTGAAAAGTTTCTATCTGTGAAGTACTGTCACTGTGGATTTCATTTTGGAGCACTAGACACTATATCAAATTTATTTGGACTGTATTATTACTTATGATATATGCACCAGATATTAATTTATTTATGGTTTGCATTTATGTATTAATACATAGGTATTTTTTGATTTGCACTTTAGATTGTGGATTTTGCCTTTGAAGCACTGGATATTATATTAGATTTGTTTGAAGCAATTTATTATTTAAAATATTTTCATTTATTGAAATTTTATAATATATTTATGTGAGTACACAGGAATGTTTTGATTTAGCACTTGCACTTTGGTATCAGGGTTGATATTAATGATTGTTAATAGAGACACTTATATATATAGTGGTAGTACACATCACTGGCATTTGCACTTTATATATTGGCACATTTGGTAATAGTATTTACAGAGGCATACACAGCGTGGCACAAATCTATATATTCAGCCTTTAGAACCACTTTAACTTCTTCAGATCCACGTTATAGCCGAACGACGGCTACAGCACGGACCTACTTTGCCAGGAGTACGTCAATAGATGTCCTACCGTGCCTGAGCGGCCTGCGCGCCCCCTGCAGGGCGCGCGGTGTGCTCTGTGATCAGCGAGTCTGAGACTCGGCTAATCACAGATCGGCGTAAGGGGTCGTTCCCGGCCCCCTACCACGTGATCAGCTGTCAGCCAATGACAGCTGATCGTGTGATGTAAACAGAGTCAGTGTAATCGGCTATTTTTTTCTCCTCGCGCTGATAGCGCAAGGAGAAAAATAAAAAGCCGATCACCGGCGGCTCTCAAAGGGACATTGGTCCCGATCAAGGAGAGACCTGCCACCAGCTCGTCTGTGCCACCTGCCAGTGCCACCTACTAGTGCCGCCCATCAGTGTCACCTACCAGTGCCCATCAGTGTCACCTACCAGTGACACCTATGAGTGCCCATTAGTGACACCCATCAGGGCCCATCAGTGCCACCCATCAGGGCCCATCAGTACCGCCTTATCTGTCCCCATCAGTGCCACCTTATCTGTACCTATCAGTGCCCACCAGTGCCGCCTCATCAGCGCATATCAATGAAGGAGAAAAATTACCCATTTGCAACATTTTATAACAAACTTTGAAACATGATTTTTTTTATTTTTTTTTTCTAAATTTTCCATATTTTTTGGTTGTTTAGCAAAAAATAAAAACCCAAGCTGTGATTAAATACCACCAAAAGAAATCTCTATTTGTGTGAAAAAAATGATAAAAATTTTATTTGGGTACAGTGTTGTATGACCGCATTTGTCATTCAAAATGAGTCAGCGCTGAGAGCTGTAAATTGGTCTGGGCAGTAGGGGGGGGTTTAGGTGACCAGTAAGCAAGTGGTTAAACATTTGATATGTTTTCTATTATGATCAGAATATGGGTTTATGAGATTTGCAAATCATTGCATTCTGTTTTTACATAGATTTTACACAGCGTCCCAACTTTTTTTGAACTGGGTTTGTAAATAGTTTTATTAGACAGTAAATTGTTGCCTGATATAATAGGGAGATCCACAAACGGATCAGTGGAAATGAACTGGTTTTATATATCATTAGTTCCTAATTGCTATGGCTGTTTCCATAACCTTAAATTGTATAGATGATTCAATTATGAAGATTTGCTTCCAGCCAACAGTAAACTATTCTCAGTATTAAACTTGCTAAGACTAAAGTTATTATTTGCAGAGTTTTATGATCCGTTAATAATCTAGGAAAACTAAACAATGAAAAGCAAATTAAAAATTCTATAATTACAGGAAGTCTGCATAAACAGTATATTATGCTCAGAAAGAAAGGGGTGATATGGTTCATACACAGTGCTCATAAACAGATTTCAAATTCATATCAATAGTTGACAATTCTACAATGCTAATGATATAGTAAGCTATTGACAAAATGACACAACGTAGCATGTAAATGTGAGCCTAAAGAAAACCTCTGAAAAAGGTCATTTTGCTGGCTCCTTCCACCATCTACATACACCTACATTCCCTTTGCTCCACTGCTGCTCTGTTCACCAACCAGGAGGTAATTCCAGGAGGCAAATAACTCACCGCCCCTTATTTCCAAGGTGCAGTGCTAGGTGCCTGAGTGACCAATCACCATTCAGCAATCATGCTGTCATGTGAAAGCCGGATTGGACTTCTTATGCCGCGTACACATGAGCGGACTTTCCGGCAGACTTGGTCCGGCGGAACGGACTCCGTCGGACTATTCGATCGTGTGTGGGCTCCAGCAGACTTTTGGGGGAAAAAAAAAAAGTCCTACGGACCTAGAAATAAAACATCTTTCAAATCTTTCTGACGGACTCGAGTCCGGTCAAAAAATCCGCTCGTCTGTATGCAAGTCCGACAGACTAAAACCGACACTAGGGCTGGCTATGAACTTCCTTATTTTAGTCCGGTCGTACGTCATCACGTACGAATCCGTCGGACTTTGGTGTGATCGTGTGTAGGAAAGTCCGTCGGAAGTCAACCGAAAGTTCGTCGGATAGACCGCCGGACCAGTCGGGTCGAAAAGTCCGCTCGTGTGTACGCGGCATTAGCCCTATATGATTACTGACCAGACACAGGGCTTCTTCTCTTCACTTCATTGGGTGAATGCAGCAGCAGGGGAGCAATTGGGAAAGCAAGTATAAGTAGCTGGGAAAAGGGAGGCAGCAGTTAAGGCAGATGTCTATGTAAAAAAAAGTCACCTGCATGTTTATCGGTCAGGGGTGGTTATGTTACTTTGTGATCTAATGAGCAGATTGTGGGTAGCTACAAAGTTAAATTTGGGAATCAGTATTCTTCCTGTCTAATTATGCAGTATGATAGAAGTCTGGAGCTCCAAGACTGGCTGAACAGAATTCTGAATTCTTCAACAGGTAAAACAGTTCACATAAACAGTAAAACAGTATGTATTTATTATTATACAGGATTTATATAGCGCCAACAGTTTACGCAGCGCTTTACAATATAAAAGGGAGACAATACAGTTATAATACACTAAAATACAAGAGGATTAAGAGGGCCCTGCTCAGAAGAGCTTACAATCTAATAGGGTGGGGCAGGTGGTACAAAAGGTTGTAACTCTGGGGAATGAGCTGGTGGAAGTGGTAGGAGATTAGTTGGAGACGTGATAGGCTTTCCTGAAGAGATGAGTTTTCAGGGATCGCCTGAAGGTAGCAAGAGTAGGGGATAGCCTGATAGATAGAGGTAGCGAGTTCCAGAGGATGGGAGAGGCTCTGGGGAAATCCTGGAGACGAGCATGGGAGGAGGAGATGAGAGAGCTTGAAAGCAGGAGGTCTTGAGAAGAGCGGAGAGGTCAATTTGGGTGATATTTGGAGATTTATCTATTTGAAATTCTGCATTATGTAACATGGTATACTCAAAGGTGGGCTTAAAAAAAATCATTATTATACATAATAGGGCGAAAACACAATTAGAGTAACCAGTTATGTGATACAATGAGATAGGCATGGGCCTTTCTGATGTGTCTTGCTACCAAGGGAAAAGATATTGTTTTATCATAATTATCTGTGCCATATGAGAGTATATAGCACCACAGATATAAGCCCTGAAGATGGCCTCTTGTCTTGGCAGTTGTGTTGGGTCTTAAAAAAACACAAACAATCATACTTACCTAGATAGATGCAGCATCAGCCCCATGCTGCATCTGTCTCCTACCACCTCTAAGAGCGAGAACTGAACGATCAAAGACTGCCGATTTGCTCTGTTCTCGGTCTTCAGTGAGCAGAGTGTTGGTGACTGTTAGTCACCAGCTCTCTGCTCTGCCCTTCCAGCGCTCACTGGAGCACCTGGCTGTGGAGGGGGCAGGAGTGGCTGAGTGGCTGGCTCAGCCTCTCAGCAGTGCGGGGAGCCTGAGCCAGCTGTCGGTCAGGCATCTGGGTGGATCCCGACATTAAACCCTGGATCCCTCCAGAGTCTGGACTGGCTGAGTGACATCAGCTGACAGTGGACTTTGGTCACAGGAGTATGCAACTAAGCCCTACTTCTCCTTTAAACATATAGAAAACCAACACCTGGCTCTAGGAATAATAGATATAGGAATAGTAGATACAATTGCTCATGAAATGGGTTTCTTTCGGAAAGGAGGTTGGTGGTTGAGAAAAGCTCAGCCTATTGAGTTCAATAGGGCCACACTGCAACCACATGCAGTAGTGCAGCATTAAAGGGTTAAATCAGGCAGTGAGGAGGCAATATGACACCTCCTCACTTCCTGCCAAATGTCCTCTGAAAAGTACTATGACTGGAAAGAGAGAGCCGGAGATCAGTACAGCGGGGATTTCTGTAGATGTTGACCTGGAATTGTTGTGCAGCTCCTGGGGTTTGCAGTGTGCAGGCGCTAAGGCGGCCCATACATTATGCATTTTTTTTGTCTTGATTCTCCCATCCACACATTCTATGTGGATAGGGGAATCCCTACTGCTGAGGTATTGTATTCTGACAGTGGTGAGCATTTCCCACCATCAGAATGCAATGATATATAGCCGATGGCACTGATTGTTCAGAAAAAACTCCACAGGCTGTTTGCTACAACCAGACTGCCCATACATGGATTGGTACTTGCTGAACCAGTCATATATCTATCCATGTATGGCTTAACAGAGGAAGACCTTGGCAAGGTATCAGTGGCGGGAGAGTGGCGGGACATCTGCTAGGCAACACTTTCCCACCAGAACCAAGCCTCTCCGCTGTACCGATCTGTGCCTGTAACATACCTGGTGATGGAGCCTGAAGCATTGAGGAAGGCCTCTCTTACAGCCCTGGTTCTGGAGTCCCTGATAGGGTGAGCAGGAATCACAGGAACGGGCACGTTGGCGGAGGAGCAGGAGCCAGTGATGGATGCAGATAGGCTGGTGCAGATGCTGGATAGGCACAAGGCAGCGTCGGACAGTCCAGGTCAGCAGCCAGCAGGCAGACCAGGTTCAGACGGCAGGCTGGAGAGTGGTCAGGGGACAGGCCAGAGTCGGTAACAGCAGAGCGCATGAGCAGAAGGAGCATCCAGAAGTGTAATCCAGGGACAAGCCAGGGGTCAGTTCAGGTGGCATTCAGGCAGAGTCAGAGGCAGGATCAAGTCAGCAACAGAAGAACAGGAACAGATAACAGGAACACAGGGAATGTAAAACTGCACTGACACACTGCACCTTCTGGCGCCAATGCGCTCTCGCGCATGCGCACCCATTCGCGCATGTGCACCCGCTATCCGGCCACGATTCCTCAGGCTAATTTGTCTGTGTACACAAATGTTCGTTTCCTGACAGTGCCTCAGGCTCTATCCTGCTAGTTCTTGCAGGTCTCCACACGGACATCTGTCACCATGCCTCTCTAAGCCTGTCAGCTTCCTCAGGGGCGGTAATGTACACTCACTAACTACACAGTATATGATTGGAAGACCTCTGTTATGATCCACTCTTTCATGTTGCCTAATACACCTGTTTCATTAGCAGTTGTTACTACCTTGATAACACCAACCCATTGGGATATAATCCATCTTATGCAATCATTGAACAAGTGATACTTGGGTACTGCTCAGAGTGTTTTCTCAGCAGCGAATTACTTTATAGCCTATTATAATCAGGCTTTTTTGGACATGAATATTCTGACTCCACTATGCGCTTGATGCAGATCTAATCCTGATAATGTTGACAGTGGAGGCATCAAGGACAGGATAGGGACAGCCAAAGGGTCGGATGTGGCCCTGGGGCCACAATTTTGCCTAGGTCTGTTGTAGAAGTTTTCAGGATAATACATTTATGGATTGAAATTGTGTATATATTTTTCTAATTTTGTTGTTTTGGTTCACTTTCACCAAAGCAATTTATTAGAAGGGTTTGGGTATATACTGTCAATGCGTTAAAAAAAATTAATTAATTAAAAAATTGTAATTTATTTATTTAAATATATGTGGGGATTAGCGCTGTTTTTTTTTTTATTTTGTAATTATATGTAATATTAATTTTGATATTCTTACAGCAGCTGGGTTGGGGTTTAATTAGCACTTTCGTTTAGCGCAGGAGTTTTTGTGAGATTACGTTTTAATAAATGCATACTAATGCTGATAGACCAACAAAACATGTATGAATTAAGTGAACTCTACTTTATCATTACATAATATGGTTTAATCAGTGGCGGACTTAAAAGCCAAAATCGCAAAAAAGAAGAGTTAGATCAAACACGTTATAATTAGTGTAATTGCTGTTAGATCAAACGTAATTACAGCTACTTTTTGTAATATAAATCACTACTTTCTTTAGTTTTCTAAAATTAAAATAGTAAAAGCTATTAGGGAGGAAAAACAAAAAGGCAAAGGTGTAAATCTTGATTTATCTTTGTGTTCCTGGTATTGTAATACGTTCAATCTTCTCCTATTCTCTTGGAGACCATTGGCTGTACATTGTTCGTATGCCAATGGGTTTGCTTACATTTTAATGGGCAAAGGTAGAACATCTCAAAGAGAACTAGCCTTGGACATGTTTGGCATTGTGCTTTTAAAATGGTTCATCATATCAAGGGCATGGACCTGAGACATCATATACTGTCACTACCCTCTGTTCCAAAGGTTTCATTGGAGGTCTACAACCAAACTGCAAAATGTGTTTAATAATTATTCATTAATAATTATTCATGTAGGTCAGTCCTAGGAAACCCATTAAAAGAATTGTTGCCCGAATTGTTCGTTTATAGCCAGGTTGGGGGATATTTGCATTTTTTGGACACATTCATGACCCTGGAGGTTGCTCCCTGGCTGAACTTGAAAAGTTTATTTGGCAAGATGGATTTTCACAAACAATAACTACTGTATTTCCCAAGAGATGGACTAGCACCCACAGAGCTCTCCCTTCCCCCTTTATGTTCACAGACTTTTGGCTTGAAAAACGTATGTGAAGGGTTTTGCATGCACAACTTATCACCACTTGCTGTTTTTTGGCAGCATGTGCATTGTGTTTTGGGTGCATTTTACATGCATTATTATTTGACTGATCAAATATGTAATTTTTAACACACATAAAGTGCATAGGTGTTAATATGGCCTTAGATTTGACCATTATCAACAGGAGAGATACAAAATCCTAAAATTTGGGTTACTACTGTTGTGTATGTATGTGTGTGTATGTATGTATGTATGTATGTGTGTGTGTGTGTGTGTGTATATATATGTATGTGTGTGTGTATATATGTGTAATTCTATATCTCACACATACACACAGTGCCTTGCAAATGTCTTCACCCCCCCTTGGCTTTTTACCTATTTTGTTACATTACAGCCTTTAGTTCACTGTTTTTTTTTTAATCTAATTATATGTGATGGATCAGAACACAATAGTCTAAGTTGGTGAAGTAAAATTAGAAAAATATATACATAAAACTATTTTTCAGAAATAAAAAACTGATAATTGGCATTTGCGTATGTATTCACCCCCTTCGTTATGAAACCCATAAAAAGCTCTAGTGCAACCAATTACCTTCAGAAGTCACATAATTAGTGAAATGATGTCCCCCTGTGTGCAATCTAAGTGTCACATGATCTGTCATTACATATACACACCTTTTTGAAAGGCCCCAGAAGCTGCAACACCTAAGCAAGAGGCACCACTAACCAAACACTGCCATGAAGACCAAGGAACTCTCCAAACAAGTAAGGGACAATGTTGTTGAGAAGTACAAGTTACGGTTAGGTTATAAAAAAAAATATTAAAATCTTTGCTGATCCCTAAGAGCACCATCAAATCTACCATAACCAAATGGAAAGAACATGGCACAACAGCAAACCTGCCAAGAAACGGCCGCACACCAAAACTCAGACCGGGCAAGGAGGGCATTAATCAGAGAGGCAGCACAGAGACCTAAAGTAACCCTGGAGGAGCTGCAGAGTTCCACAGCAGAGACTGGAGTATCTGTACATAGGACGACAATAAGCCGTACACTCCATAGAGTTGGGCTTTATGGCAGAGTGGCCAGAAGAAAGCCATTACTTTCAGCAGAAAACAAAATGGCACGTTTTGAGTTTGCGAAAAGGCATGTGGGAGACTCCCAAAATGTATGGAGGAAGGTGCTCTGGTCTGATGAGACTAAAATTTTACTTTTTGGCCATCAAAGAAAACGCAAACCCAACCCATCACATCACCCAAAGAACACCATTCCCACAGTGAAACATGGTGGTGGCAGCATCATGCTGTGGGGATGTTTTTCAGCAGCCGGGACTGGGAAACTGGTCAGAGTTGAGGGAAAGATGGATGGTGCTAAATACAGGGATATTCTTGAGCAAAACCTGTACTACTCTGTGTGTGATTCGCGGTTCACCTTCCAGCAGGACAATGACCCCAAACACACTGCTAAACACTTGAGTGGTTTAAGGGGAAACATGTAAATGTTTTGGAATGGCCTAGTCAAAGCCCAGACCTCAATTCAATAGAAAATCTGTGGTCAGACTTAAAGATTGCTGTTCACAAGCGCAAACCATCCAATTTGAAGGAGCTGGAGCATTTTTGCAAGAAGGAATGGGCAAAAATCCCAGTGGTAAGATGTGGCAAGCTCATAGAGACTTATCCAAAGCGACTTGGAGCTGTGATAGCCGCAAAAGGAGCCTCTACAAAGTATTAACTTTAGGGGGGTGAATAGTTATGCACATTGAATTTTTCTGTTATTTGGTCCTATTTGTTTGCTTCACAATAAAAAAAATAAAAATTCAAAGTTGTGGGCATGTTCTGTAAATTAAATGATGCAAATCCTCAAACAACCCATGTTAATTCCAGGTTGTGAGGCAACAAAACACGAAAAATGCCAAGGGGGGGAATACTTTTGCAAGGCACTGTATATGAGTGAGCAGTGCTGGGACAAGGTCATCTGGAGCCCAGGGCAAACATGCCAAACTGCACCCCCCCCCCCCAAGATGTATGAGCATTATGTGTCAGCAACCCCCCCCCCCCAAAAAAAAACCCCACTCAGCACTAATCTGCATGCTTACCCCCAAAGCATAAATTCCCCCTCCTCCCACTACAAATCCACCCCCCTGCTGAAATCCCCCCTCAGCAAAAATCTTTGCCCCCCAACTCAAAAAAAAAATCATTCCCCGTAACACAAATCCTAAATCACGGCTCTTAGCACCCCCCTTTTCCCTCCTGGATCAATACTTACACCCTGCCGCCCCCCAATCTCCTTGTGGTGCACCCCCCACCTCACATGATACCACAGTGCCCAGGGCAGCCGCCCCTCCCTTGTCCCGACCCTGTGAGTAAGTGATGACTAATAAGGATCTCCACAGCAACAGGGTTATTTCTCTGAAAGATTAGCATTTATTGGAAGCCATAGCAGACAGAGGTACAGAGAAGGTAGATCACAGGGTACTTAGAATGTTCATGCAATGATCAGATACCTTCAGAGAACCCAATTTCCCTGTCATAACTCAGTCAAAATAACCTTCCTCAATATACAAATTTTCACTAAAATGTCGAGCAATCTGATTGGTCAATTTTACTAGCCTCTTTGATCTTCTGTGTGACGGGGGATGCCTCTTGGCCTCAGATGGCTGCAGTCATAAATTCTAATCAAAGTTGCTTGGATATTTCCTTATTGTCTAAGGCTAAATTGCATTTTTTTATTAATAATTAGATAAACAATTTACCCTTTGAAGAATGCTATTTACCATAAACAAGTACAGTGGAACCTTGGATTACGAGCATAATCCGTTCCAGGAGAATGCTTGTAATCCAAAGCACTCATATCAAAGCGAGTTTCTTCATAGAAGTCAATGGAAATGAATATAATTTGTTCCGCACTGACTATTACATGCAATACCACATGTGGCCAGTGGTGGGGGGCACCGGAGAGTCTCGGAAATACTCGGGGACGGCTTAGCTGAACTCAGAAAGCCTCGGAAACACTCAGGAACGGAGTATTTCCGAGTCATTCCGAGTATTTCTGAACGGCACTCTACGGCTCCAAACCGTTCCGAGTGTCCCCGGCATCCCGCACCTCTGGCCAAATGCGGTACTGCACCACCCATTAACTTGAATTCTGCTCGTTTTACAAGACAATACTCGCAAACCGTGTCACAGTTTTTAAAAAAAAAAGTTGCTTGTCTTTCAAAACGCTCGTTAACCGCGTTACTTGTAAACCACTGTACTCCATAAATACTTAAGACCCCTTTTTTTAAATTATTATCATTAATTATTTCTTGTATTGTTTATAGATAAATTGCATTCTTCTTTTAAAGAAAAAACTATTTATCACATACAAAGACAAAAATATTTTCTCGCCCCCTAGATCTTAACGATTCCTTTCACGTTTGACCAGGCAATCTGCATTTTACAATCCTTACAAATTTGCAAATAACCTCCTTTGAAATGTTTAATTAAAATAGATAGGCATCAACAAAACAGGTTGGCCCCCAAGTGCCAAGGTGAGGCATCTGCCTCTTGCATAAAAGTAACCTAATTAAGAGCCATTACGTTGTTGTTTTGATCTGTAAAATGTAGCTGGCCTGGTCAACTGTGTCAGTATGTCAGCCCCTAACATATGGCCTGTACAAGAATGTATGTACAGTCAGGTCCATAAATATTGGGACATCGACACAATTCTAATCTTTTTGGCTCTATACACCACCACAATAGATTTGAAATGAAACGAATAAGATGTGCTTTAACTGCAGACTTTCAGCTTTAACCACCTCAATACAGGGCACTTTCACCCCCTTCCTGACCAAGCACTTTGACAATTGCGCGGTCATGTTACACTGCACCCAAATGAAATTTTTTATCATTTTTTTTCCCCACAAATAGAGCTTTCTTTTGGTGGTATTTGATCACCTCTGCGGTTTTTATTTATTGCGCTATAAACAAAAGAAGAGTTTTTTTGCTATAATAAATATCCAATTGTTTTTTTTTTTTTAAACAAATTTTTTCCTCAGTTTAGGCCGATGCGTATTCTTCTACATATTTTTGGTAAAAAAAATTTGCAATAAGCGTATATTGATTGGTTTGCGCAAAAGTTATAGCGTCTACAAAATAGGGGATAGATTTATAGCATTTTTATTATATATATATTTTTTTAACTAGTCATGGCGGTGATCTGCGATTTTTTTATTTTTATTTTTTTTTTTATTGTGACTGATATTGCGGCGGACATATCGGACACTTTTGACACATTTTTGGGACCATTCACATTTATACAGCGATCCGTGTTATAAAAATGCATTGATTACTGTGTAAATGTGACTGGCAGGGAAGGGGTTAACACTAGGGGGCGATCAAGGGGTTAATGTGTGTCCTAGGGAGGTGATTCGAACAGTGGGGGGAGGGGACTGACTGGGGGAGGTGACCGATAGGTGTCCCTATGTACAAGGGACACACATTGGTCTCCTCTCCTCTCTGACAGGACGTGGATCTGTGTGTTCACACACACAGATCCAGGGTCCTGCTCGGTTGCTGGGCAATCGCGGGTGCCCGGCGCCCCCTAGTGGCTCGGGAGGGCGGTCACATTATACGACATCCGCCCAGAACGAGCGCTGCCTCGTCCCGCCGTCATATGACAGTGGGCGGGCAGCTAGTGGTTAATTTGAGGGTATTTACATCCAAATCAGGTGAATGGTGTAGGAATTACAACAGTTTGTATATGTGCTTCCCACTTTTTAAGGGACCAAAAGTTATGGGACAATTGGCTGCTCAGCTGTTCCATGGCCAGGTGTGTTTTATTCCCTCATTATCCCATTTACAAGGAGCAGATAAAAGATCCAGAGTTCATTTCAAGTGTGCTATTTGCATTTGGAATCTGTTGCTGTCAACTCTCAATATGATATCCAAAGAGCTGTCACTATCAGTGAAGCAAGCCATCATTAGGCTGAAAAAACAAAACAAACCCATCAGAGAGATAGCAAAAACATTAGGTGTGGCCAAATCAACTGTTTGGAACATCCTTAAAAAAGAACGCACCGGTGAACTCAGCAACACCAAAAGACCCAGAAGACCAAGGAAAACAACTGTGGTGGATGCCGAAGAATTCTTTCCCTGGTGAAGAAAACACCCTTCACAACAGTTGGCCAGATAAAGAACACTCTCCAGGAGGTAGGTGTATGTGTGTCAAAGTCAACAATCAAGAGAAGACTTCACCAGAGTGAATACAGAGGGTTCACCACAAGATGTAAACCATTGGTGAGCCTCAAAAACAGGAAGGCCAGATTAGAGTTTGCCAAACAACATCTAAAAAAGCCTTCACAGTTCTGGAACAACATCCTTTGGACAGATGAGACCAAGATCCACTTGTACCAGAGTGATGGGAAGAGAAGAGTACGGTGAAGGAAAGGAACTGCTCATGATCCAAAGCATACCACCTCATCAGTGAAGCATGGTGGTGGCAGTGTCATGGCGTGGGCATGTATGGCTGCCAATGGAACTGGTTCTCTTATATTTATTGATGATGTGACTGCTGACAAAAGCAGCAGGATAAATTCTGAAGTGTTTCGGGCAATATTATCTGCTCATATTCAGCAAAATGCTTCAGAACTCATTGGACGGCGATTCACAGTGTAGATGGACAATGACCCGAAGCATACTGCAAAAGCAACCAAAGAGTTTTTTAAGGGAAAGAAGTGGAATGTTATGCAATGGCCAAGTCAATCGCCTGACCTGAATCCGATTGGGCATGCATTTCACTTGCTGAAGACAAAACTGAAGGGAAAACGCCCCAAGAACAAGCAGGAACTGAAGACAGTTGCAGTAGAGGCCTGGCAGAGCATCACAAGGGATGAAACCCAGCGTCTGGTGATGTCTATGCATTCCAGACTGCAGGCTGTAATTGACTGCAAAGGATTTGCAACCAAGTATTAAAAAGTGAAAGTTTGATGGATGATTGTTAATCTGTCCCATTACTTTTGGTCCCTTAAAAAATGGGAGGCACATATACAAACTGTTGTAATTCCTACACCGTTCACCTGATTTGGATGTAAATACCCTCAAATTAAAGCTGAAAGTCTGCAGTTAAAGCACATCTTGTTCATTTCATTTCAAATCCATTGTAGTGGTGTATAGAGCCAAAAAGATTAGAATTGTGTCGATGTCCCAATATTTATGGACCTGCATACAGTGTAAAATATATATTTACACGCACAATACATTACAATCACCAGAACAGGAATAGAGGTGCATCTTCCAATGGGGACACTGGTTTGAGTGATCCTGGTGACAACCGGACATTTCTCTCACTTCAGAGGGATTTTCTCTCACTTCCTGTTTTGGTTATGGGACAGGAAGTGACGGGAAAGCTCCTCAATATCAGATGGGAAGATAACATACAGGGGTTATAACCCTTAATTACTCTATTCAAAATAAAAAAAAGTTTAATAGTTTTATTCTGCTTTAAGTCATGTAGTGTTATATAATACTTCATGGTAGACAATGTTTTAGTAAGTCTTTGGAAGCACAGTGGCACTAGTATACCGCAATGGCTGTGCCAGTGTCTCACAGCTGTAGATTGTAAATTACTGAATAACCGTCACATACATGAAACAAGTTTTCTTATGCAGAAATAACAGTTTACACAAAAAAAATAAGTGCAGCGCTAAGACTCCCTAATAAATTGCATTAATATCAAACATAATGTTCAAATACTGCATATGAAATCAGTCCACTTAAACATCCACATAAAGCCCTGGTTCACATTGATGCTACTTTGAAATCGCGCTACTTCACTTGAAGTAGAGTGATTTAAAAGTGGCAAGGTCAGCGCGATTTCAGGTGCTACTTGAACTTGTGTGGCTTCATGCTCAGATGTCTATTGAAGTCACACCTGAAATCGGTAAAAGTAGCGCAGGAACTACTTTTGCAAATCGGTGCGGCGCCACAAAATTGCTGTCGCACTGATTGGAACAGTGACATTGCCTCCAATAGGCTGCAACTTGTCATGCGATTTGATCTCTCAAATTGCACGACAAATCGCTCTAATGTGAACCTAGGCAAAGTGATATATATATATATATATATATATATATATATATATATATATATATATATATATATATATATATATATATATATATATAGTTAGTCTACATAAAGTGATCCTGTGAAATCCCTAAAGGAGTAGGAAAGGAACGATCTTCACAAACTTAGAAAGTGAACACCCAAGTGCTTAAAAGTCATCTGTGGTTGTAACAAGTTTGTGCACAGTGTACTCAATTCAAAAGGAACACACTGAAGCTTCTTACCAGATCCCAATGACCCTTTACCAGTGACCATTGTAATTGTACATAAAGGGTTAAAACCTCCTGCCAGCAGATGTATCTCCTCCACAAGGCCAATAGGGGATATGCAGCCACCACTGTCAAAAGTAAAACCTAAAAAGCACTCCCATAGTGTAAAACAGCGAGGTTTGCTTTATTAAAAGAAGTAAAGTGCATCCTCGCAACAAGGAAAAAGCTGAGAGGCATCAAGACGTAGTTGGGAACTTGACGTTCCTGTGGGATAGCAGTACGACCTGAGCCATCACTCATCTCAATGTGCGTAATGACATCACCCTTGTAGGCTCCACCCTACACGTTTTGTCACAGATGATGTCGTCTGCCCGTTCCCCTGTGGATTTTCAAGTGGATTAATTTTATAAATTTGGACATATTTTTTATGTTTTGATATTCACACAATTTAGTCTTAGTGCTTCACTTATTTCTTATATGTACATTGTGAGTTTGGTATCATTAACTCTTAGTGCTGGCAGCTTTTTTGTTTAATTAGCCTGAGCACATTGAGTTTTTTCCTACAAATAACAGTTTACGTAGGCAATATTGGAATGTTTAATATACATAACACCAGTAATATGGTGATAGCACACCAAAGACTGCTAAATGTTACATTGAGGTTTCGATTTACAGTAGGACACCATCTTCTTACAGACCTCAGCGTTTCCTTAATTGCATTATTTCACCTGTGTTCTAACGGCTTAAAGTTGTTCACTTGGTGAAAGTAACATTTTCTATGACCTTGTGCTAATTAATTACTTGTGATTGCAGAAACATTTGCAGTCTTTGTGAAGATAATTATATATCCTCATCTCCTGTATATTACCAGAGCAAGCCTTGAATAGACCTGAGGTACCACCCCGTAGACATCCAGCAGAGAAATAGCCCACATGTGCATGTTAATGCATTAAATGTGAGAAGAAAACGTGTGTTATAATAAAGCAGTATTGAACCCAGAACAAATATTCATTATGTTGCAACTTATAAATCTTAGCTATTATGGCTGCATTCGTTTTCTTTTGTACGCTTTTTCCTTTTATTTTCACCTGGTGATCTGGCCAGTAAGTCTGTTGCTTTTCAAAAGAACAAGCTCTCTTGCAAATGTATCAGTTACAGAAATGAGACAAACCGATTAACACTGACAAGGATGCGTACAATGGTCAGCTTTTATTTATTTATATAGCACCTTTATCCCAAAAGGAACAAAACCTGTTTTCTTTAACTGTTTATAAAGTATTTGTTGGAGAGTGTCTTCAATTTGTTAGTGTATTTAAATCTGCTAGTAAATTTAACACTAGGGGCACTGTAATACAGGAGGTGTGTTACTGCCCAGATCACAGGGGAAAACAGAGGGGGGAAAAGCCTAAAAAAAAAAAAAGAAAAAAGAAAACTATGGCAGCCACCACATCTAATGATTGGTAAGCTGTAAAATGGTACATTTTTGGTTTTGGGCTTGATAATAAGGACAGAAATTGTTAATGGCCAGCATGCTTTTAACCGCTTGCCGACCAGCCGCTTCATTTTACTGTGGCAGGTCCCGCGAACCGTCGTAGCTATATGTAAGCACGCTTGCGCCAATGCACTGCGTGGGTGCTGATGCTCGTGGCCGACGGTCGCGATGACCGCCGGCCACGAGCGATCACGGGCACGAGAGGCAGAACAGGGAAGTGTGTGTGTAAACAGACAAATCCCTGTTCTGCTCTGTGAGGAGTGACAGATCGTGTGTTCCTAATAGCTAGGAATCACGATCCGTCACTTCCTCTAGTCAGTTCCCTCCCCCTTCAATTAGAATCACACACATTGAACACAGTTAACCCCTTCTTTGCCGCCTAGTGTTAACCCCTTCCCTGCCAGTGACATTTTTACAGTAATCGGTGCATTTTTTTAGCACTGATCGCTGTATAAATGCCAGTGGTCCCAAAAATGTGTCAAAAGTGTCCGATGTGTCCGCCATAATGTCGCTGCCCTGATAAAAATCACAGATCGCCGCCATTACTAATAAAAAACAAAAAAAACCCAAAAATGCTATAAATCTATCCCCTATTTTGTAGATACTATAACTTTTGCGCAAAACAATCAATATACGCTTATTGCGATTTTTTTATTTATTTATTTATTTTTTTATACAAAAAATATGTAGAAGAATACATATCGGCCTAAACTGAGAAATTTTTTTTTTTTTTTTTTTTTTTTTTGTTTAAATGAGGATATTTATTATAGCAGAAAGTACTAAATATTGTGTTTTCTTCAAAATTGTCGCTCTTTTTTTGTTTATAGCGCAAAAAATAAAAACTGCAGAGGTGATCAAATGCCACCAAAAGAAAGTTCTATTTGTGGGGAAAAAAGGACCTCAATTTTGTTTGGATGCAGCGTCGCACCACTGCGCAATTGTCAGTTAAAGCGTTGCAGTGCCGAATCGCAAAAAATGGCCTGGTCATTCAGCAGCCAAATCTTCCGGGACTGAAATAGTTAAAATATCATGTACCACAAAAAGTGGTGTTGTAAAAATGTTGTGTTCTTTGTGTGTGCCCCATGTGTTGTATGTGCTCTGATTGTGTGCTATGTCTGTTCTCTGACTGTGTGGGCTGTGCCTGTGTGCAGTTTGTTTGTTTTCTGTGACCGAATGAGTGACATGACTGTGTAATCTCCTCCTGTGTATTCTCTGTGTGCACACTTTGTGCGTGTCTGCTCTGGTTGTGTTTCTGCTCTCAAATCAGTTCTCTCACTGTGCATGTCTCTTCTGACTGGCGTATTTCTGCTCTGACTGCAAAAGGGTTTTTTCACATAGGCGGCAGGGGGTTGGAGGGGGTGTGGAGTTGGTAAAAACAGGAGGCTGTGCCATGGTTTTGCTGTGCCAATCCACCTAGATTCTAATATTACAGCCAGACAGGGCTGTGGTGTATGACAATTTTAACCAGTACCCGTCCACAGTACATTTACTGGGGGTGGGCAGCACGGGCAGGCTCGATCACATATATGTACATCACCAGTAGAGGGGCACACCGCTCCCGCGTCCGCTGTTTCCACCGGACACAGCAGATTGCAGCACCCGGTAGCTGACCTAAACGCCGCCGCCTCTGGATGCAGTAATATTCTGTTCTTTTTTTTTGCTTACCAACGGTTTTAATTTTTGTTGAAAAGAAAAAAAACATACATTCAACTTACAAGTTAAATTCACATGCATAACACTTGTAATCGATTAAGGGATAATCAGGTGATATACTCAAACCATATGTAAACGATTACAGGCGGCATGAAAAATCTCAACCAAAACTTGTCACTGCCCTGTCCGGTATCCGGAACTATCATTTTAGTATGGAGGAAAAATGCTAAGGGCACATCATGCATAAAATCAAAAGGAGGGAAGAAAAAAAAAGGGGGGGGGGGGGCTGACCTATTAGCTATGAGGTACCATGCATAAGTAAATCCACATTACTTGAACCTTATAGATCATAAGACGACCAGGGGGCCCATTTTCTTTCAAATACCAGCATATTGACCATCAAGGTGTGGTGGACTCTCGCCATAAGACAGATCGCTTCCATGTGTCGTAATACTTGGTCCCAGGGAACTGCCAGTGATGTGCAGGCCTATAGCCCAATGTACTGCACTGAAGAGCGTGTGGGCGAGTTTCTGAGCTGGCGGGGGGGGGGGGGGGGTAGCGTCTGGGAGGTCCGCAAATAGTAGGCCCATCCGGTAGGTCAGAGTATAGCGTGTTCCTGTGACCTGGGCTACATTATTAGCTATTTTTAACCATAGGGGTTGAAGGACCTTGCAGCTCCAAAATATGTGGAGGTGTGTGCCCCTGTCTGGGCAACCTCGGAAGCAGTTCCCCGGGACCAAGGGATTAAATCTATTCAATCTTGAGGGGGTATAATACCATCTTGTGTGGAGTTTTACTACTGTTTCCCTAATTGCCATTGATTTTGTACATTTTCTCATATTTGATACCATATCTGTCCAGCTTTCCGGGGCTATTTCTAGACCTGTTTCCGCTTCCCAGCTGAGCATTGCTTGTGAATTTGAGGGGAGGTCACGTTCATTTAGGTATTGATACAAAGTGGCAATAGTGCTCTTATCCCTGGAGGAGATCTTACAAAGGTGTTCAAAAGTATTTGATGTAGCAGACCCCTCCCTCTGGAAGTGAGTAGAGTAGAAGTGCCTGATCTGCAAATATTTGTAAAATTCCGTCCTAGGTAGTTCATGTCGCTCCTGCAGGAAGTAACACTCTGTTCTATGGCCACAAACAAACTGGCCAATTAGCTGCAGCCATTTTGTGTGCGAACAAAACCCCACAGAGACGCCAATCCTGGACACACACTGTCTGTGTCTAAGGTCGGTCGGAGGCTGTATCCACATGTAACCTCTCAGATTAGAACAGCAATGGCGCCAGTAATTGATTTGTTGTACAGAGTACATATCTGACAGCCACCTACTGATTCTTCTCACTGGCCGCCCCTGGCTGCTGCTAAACTGCCATGTCAATGTAGCCTTAGTCATCCAGAATGAATTTCGTTTGAGTTTTGGTATGTTTTTTTTTTTTTTTTTTTATCAACCATGTTGATCACAAATAAAACTCATTCTGGGGTTTATCTGAAAACCTTCCCTCACACTTTTCTGCATTGACTGCCTGTGTCTGATTTAAATACAGGCCTGTGCTTTGACTCGGTGTTTGGTTTCATTGTGTGTGTATGTGTTCTGACCTCATGTGCCTGCTCTCACTGTATGTATCTTCTCAGATCACACGCACTCCATTACTATGAGGGTGACCCACAGCCATTACTTCCTGGGCCTGCAAACATTCCCGTGTTTTCTGTGCTCAGTGAGGACAAGGAATTACAACAAAGGGGGACAGAAACTGACACAAAGGAGCTGAATGCAACATGGCTGAGTGGAGTTTGTGGGGGGATTGTCACAATAAGGAGGAGGACAGAGATGGAGGTGGTGCATGAGCCCCCAAGGGTGTAAACTGATTGTATGGAGGAACCCTCTATTAGTGGGAAATTAACACTGAGGAGGAAAGCATACAGGAAGATGGAGAGTGATCAGTGAGGGTGTTAAAGCGGAATTAAACCCAAAATGAAAAATGTTATATAGTATACAGTGGGGAAAATATTTGATCCCATGCAGATTTTGTAAGTTTGTTCACTTACAAAGACATTTTTATCATATGTGTATTTTAAATGATAGAGACAGAATTTTATATATAATATAGATCACCAAGAAAAACATGACTTAGTACTTGGTGGAGAAACCCTTGTTGGCAAGCACAGAGGTAAGACATTTCTTGTAGTTGGTGACCAGGTTTGCACACATCTCAGGAGGGATTTTGTTTGGTCCACTCTTCTTTACAGATCTTCTCTAAATCCTTAAGGTTTCTTCGCTTTTGCTTGGTAACTCAAAGTTTCAGCTCCCTCCATAAATTTTCTATAGGATTAAGGTCTGGAAACTGGCTTGGCCACTCCATGACCTTAATGTGCTTCTTCTGGAGTCACTCCTTTTTTGCCTTGGTGGTATGTTTTGGGTAATTGTCATGCTTGAAGATCCATCCATGACCCATCTTCAGTGTTCTGGCTGAGAGAAGAAGGTTCTCATCCAAGATTGTACAATACATGGCCCTGTCCATTGGCCCCTCAATGTAGGGATAGGTCATATTCGGCATTTTTCTTCCTCCAAACACGGTGAGTCAAGTTAATGCCAAAGAGCTCAATTTGGGTCTCGTGTGACCACAGCACTTTCTCCCAATCCTTCTCTGAATCATTTAGATGTTCATTGGCAAACTTCAGATGGGACTGTAAATGTGCCTTCTTCAGAAGGGGAGCCCTCAGGGTGCTTCAGGATTTCATTCCATGGCGGCATATTATGTTACTAATGGTTTGCTTGGTGACTGTGGTCCCAACTGCCTTGAGATCATTCGCAAGCTACTCCCGTGTAGTTCTGGGCCGATCCCTCACTTTCCTCATAATCACCCTTACCCCATGAGGCGAAATTCAGCAGACCTAGGGCGATTAATGGTTATTTTGTATTTCTTCCATTTGCGAATAATCACTCCAACAGTCGTCTCTTTCTCACCAAGATTCTTACTGATTGACTTGTAGCACATTCCAGCCTTGTGCAGGTCTACAATCTTGTCCCTGACGTCCTTTGACAGAGCTCTTTGGTCTTGCCATGGTGGTGAAGTTTGAATGGAAGAAAGATATTCTGTGGACAGGTGTCTTTTATACACATAACGAGTTGTCAGGAGCACCTTCCTAAATTGACAGGACTAATCTGTGTACCACATGAGCCCATACTGTAACCAGTCTGTAGGAGCCAGAATTATTGTTGGTTGGTAGGCGATCAAATACTTATTTTATTCACTGAACTGCAACTCAATTTATAACATTTGTATCATGTGTTTTTTCTGGATTTTTGGTTGATATTGTGTCTCTATAATTTAAAATACACCTATGATAACAATTATAGACCCTTCATTTCTTTGTAAGTGGGCATACTTACAAAATCTGCAAGAGATCAAACTATTATTCTCCCCACTGTATTGCAGGTTTCCGATCCTAAAATGTGGTGGTTGAATTAGTTTTCTTTTCTTAGGCTATTTTTCCCTCTGTATTCATCCGGTGATTTGCCCAGTAACACAACTCCTGTATTAGAGTGCCCTTACTCTAGATGAAGGAGCACAGTGTGCACCTTTGGACAGCAGCATAGTCAGTCAGGGGTGGAGAGTGTTAGATGTACTAGCAGATTCAGATACACTAACAAATTAAAGCCAAACTCCAGCTCACACATGACTTTCAGTCTCCGGCTCTTTGCTGTGAACTGCCCCCCGCGTTCACTGGAGCGCTGAGCTGTGGAGGGGGCTGGAGCAGCTGGTGCAGGCTCTCAATGGCTCACAAAGAGGCTGAGCTAGATGCTGGTCCAGGCTCCTGGGTTGATCCTGACCATATGGTTGTTGTCTTTCCCCAGCCTGGACCGGCTCTTTGACGTCAGCCGTCAGCAAGCTTTAGTCCCCTGTTGGCTGAAAATGGGTCACAGGAGTGCAGAACGATCAGCTAGTTAAACTTCTTGAAACCTTGAATTAGAACCTTATGTTGCCTTCTTTGTTACAAACAACCAGGCATTACCATTAACACTAAGTATGCCAGCACAGCAGTCATATCTTGTACTATGATAAAGCCTTTGTTGTGGTTGGCTCAGACTCTTTTGCATCCATACAAAGATCTCAGTTTAAATTACATGCAAATCAACACCAAGCTTTGTATGGATAGACAGACATATTTAAAGGGCAAGCCCAAAAAAGATATTTGGTGTGGGTATTATTGTGTTATTAACTCCAATCTCTGAATGCTAAAATACCAAAATAAATGTTTGTTTACAGGTCGGAGAACTGGTCCTTCTGGTCGGATAAGCTTTAACAGCAGAATTTAAGGATGTTGTCCGTGAATTCAGATGGAAAAGTTTTGGTCCGAAGATGTTTCCTAACTCTCAGGCCCTTCCGGTAAGTAACCTAATGTTAACAGTACGGCATAACAATGTATTGTGGGTCAGATCTTCTTAAAGCAGAGCTTTACCCAAAAGAGGAGGTTCCACTTTAAGCACTCAAATCCCCCCCCACCTCCTATGCCACATTTGGCATGTCATTTTTTTGGGGAGAGAGCGGGTACCTAGTTTTGACAGGCAATCCGAGCGGAAGTTGTCTTCTCCCCCTCTCTCCGTGCAGTCTTGTGGGATATGTCACAGGTCCCAGAAGATTGACGGACCATTCAGCAAGTGCAGCGAGACTCTCACATGTGCAGAGCACACCCGGGTGTGAAGCCACAAGCTGTCATTGCCGGGTGCCCACAGTTGAAATGCCGGGCAGAGGGAGACAAGTGATGGTTCGGGTGAACGCATTGCTGGATCCTGGGATAGGTGAGTGCAGGTTTATTAAAAGTCAGCAGCTACACTTTTTGTAGCTGCTGATTTTTAACCTGTTTCTGCCCACGCTATAGCCAAAAGATGTCTACAGCGTGGGTTTAAAATATTGGGAAGGCGTCCATGGACGTTCTCCAGTGCTCTCCAGTGCACCCCCTGCGGCGCGCGGGCGGCGTGTCTGCTTCCGGACTAGAGAATGTCCATGGACTCTCTCTCGGCATTTTAAACCCATGTTGTAGCCGACTTTTGACTATAGCTTGGGCAGAAACAGGTTAAAAGTCAGCAGCTACAAAAATTTCGCTGCTGACTTTTAATAAACACGTGTCCCAGGATCCAGCGATGTGGTCACTCGAACCATCGCTTGTCTCCCACTCCTTCGGAGTCGGCTGATCACAGATATGGGTAAAGGGCCAATGACAGTGGCCCTTTAACTCGTGATCAGCTGTCAGCCAATGACAGCTGATCACACAATATAAACAGAAGCCAGTTATTGGCTTTTTTTTCCTCACACTGACAGCATAAGGAGAAAAGAATAAAGCTGATAACTAGCTTCTGTAAAAGGGACATTGGTCCCAACATTTACCACCAGTGCTTCTAATCAGTGCTCACCAGTGTTGCTAATCAATCCCCACCAGTGCCACCTACCAGTGCTCATCAGTGCCTCATCAGTGTCGCCTACCAGTGCCTATCTCTGGTAGGCACTGGTATTTTAAAGCTCCTCTTTAAAATAAACCTGTCAGCCTCTTAAACAGTGCCGAAACATAGAGGGAAGCCCCCTAGCAAAGGAGACTTAAAATAAGGCCCGATGTAACACACTCATTTCTACACTTCTTAGGAGTGTCGAAGATTGGTATCTCATTCCTTTTGGACAGTAAGGATTTACCATTATAGCGGAGGGCCAGAATGAACAAGCAGCATGGGATTATTGAAACAAGTTACAGTAGCTCCTGGCACTGGAGTGTTTACCTAAAGATGTATACATTGAGCTGCAACAGCTTGTTCATTACCTTAAAGTGTCCATCCAATCAAAACCTTTTTGTCCATTTCTGGGTAAAATTGGTGGCTCTCTGTGACCCCATGAAAGGATCCCCCCCGTCAATATGTTATGATTTTAGGAAGCAAGAAGGAATCTCCAAAACCTACCAGGCAGTAGCAAAAATACTAAAAGTTTAGCTTTAGTAGTGTAGCGGAAGGCTAGAACCCTCACCAGCTTTCTATTGTCATTTGTGGCCCTGTTGGAAATGTTCATACTCTTCTTTCCTGTGAAAATATTGTAACGGAGACAGGAAGTGAAGGAAAGTCTCCGCAATGAGGCCCTGGATAGCAACGAAACTTGGGAGATGTTCTTTACCTTGTTTACTCTATCCAACACTAAAAAATGAGTAATATTTAGGTCAAAGCCCAGGTTTGGTAGAAGATGTACTTTAAGATTAATAATTGCAAATTCAGAAAAGTTATACTATACCTGTGTAGAAGCACATAAGCTACAGTATAGTATGAACAACATAGAATACCTCCTCCTTCCTTATTCAACTTCTCTACCCCACCATCTTCCCTTTTTTCCTGTGTCCCCTCTACCCTGTTGTATTTTTTTAAATTATTATTTATTTTATTTTTTCTCTTTCCTATATTGTTCATACAATAGCTTTACATGCTGTATGTATGTCTACACCAGGGGTGTCCAAACTTTTTTCAAAGAGGGTCAGATTTGATGAAGTGAACATGCGTGAGGGCCGACCATTTTGCCTGACATTCTTTGAACCATTAAAATTCGGTCCAGGTGTTTTCGTCCGAGCACTAATACACTGCCCAACAAGAATTCTCTGCCTTTGTGGCTGTGTGTGGTGAAGAGTCTAAGGATGAGCTCAGCGTGTTATTTGGATGGATGTGTGTATGTGTGTGTGTATGTGTGTGTGTATGTGTGTGTGTATATGTGTGTGTGTGTGTGTGTGTGTGTGTATATATATATATATATATATATATATATATATATATAATCTCTTTTGTGGCCCCCAACGAATCCCTGACCGCCGCTCAGGACTAAGGATGAGCTTGGACGTGATATTTGGATATACCGTATTTATTGGCGTATAACACACACAGGCGTATAACACGCACCTTCACTTTAAGAGGGAAGTTTCAGGAAAAAAATAATTTTGAAATAAAGAACTGTGAAGCAAAATAAGGGTCAGTGCCAAACAATGCAGCCTAATCAGTGCCTATATGCAGCCTCACCAGTGCCATGAATGCAGCCTCACCAGTGCCATGAATGCAGCCTCACCAGTGCCATGAATGCAGCCTCACCAGTGCCATGAATGCAGCCTCACCAGTGCCATGAATGCAGCCTCACCAGTGCCATGAATGCAGCCTCACCATTGCCATGAATGCAGCCTCACCATTGCCATCAGTGCAGCCAGATCGATGCCCATCTGCAGCCTCGGAGGAGACAGGGAGGGGGACGGGACGAGCACTGACAGATTACATACAGGAGAATCTCCTGTTTACTCAGCTGCCTCTTTAATACAAAGTCCTGCCTCCTATAATAGACAGAACTGTCGTCCAATGACAGCCCAGGAGATGGGACTTCCTATTAGAGGCCACTGAGTAAATGGGAAATTCTCCTGTATGTAATCTGTCAGCACCCGTCCCGCCCCCTCCCTGTTCCTTCCGAGGCACTAATAAATACGGGTATATATCTTTTGTGGCCCCCGCGGCGCTTGGGGATTTATTGGGGGCCACAAAACATATATATATATATCCAAATTGCCAGTGGGGCCGTTTAAAACCGGAATGCAGGCCGCAATTGGCCCGCGGGCCGAATTTTGGAGATGCATGGTCTACACATAGTTATACATTTGGGGGATCTGTCCTTTGGTCATATGTATTCTGTATTATTTCTGTTCTATACAGTATATTAGCTACAGCTTTGGGGATATTTATTTTTTATGCTTTTTTATTTTATTTTCATGTTTATTTTTATGTACATCAAGAAAGTTATACTACAGTAGCGCTCTTCAAAGAGACAGGGATTTTTTAATTTCTGCGTTAGTGCATTAGAGACAATATTAACATTTTCCAGAATATTGCTTAATAAAATAAAAGATAAAATGGTGCAAACAAAATATGTACGTAAAAAGAGTACCACAAAGGAAATAAATTGACAATAATGCAATAGCAAAATAAAAAGGTTTTAAGAATGGAAATACTTGCCTGGTGCATTCAGCAGAGTCCAATCAATGAGCATAAGATGGGTCAGTGGCTCTCATAGATCTTAGCTGATGTTCCTAGCTTGATGTTAAAAGAGAGCTCCAAACTGCTGATTCAGCCCCTATTTTCTGGTTCATGAGGAGGGTGATCAGAGGGTGACAGAAATGATCTGACCAATCAAGAAGACTAAGGAGTGGCCAATAGGAGGTCACAGGTTCATGACCATACAGCTGCCCTCCCACAGATACAGTTTCCTTTTAAGTATTAATATCTTTAAGCACATCAGCCCGGAAGGATTTACCCCCTTCCTGACTAGAGCATTTTTTGGGATTCGGCACTGCGTCGCTTTAACTGACAATTGCACGGTCGTGCGACGTTGCACCCAAACAAAATTTATGTCCTTTTTTCCCCACAAGTAGAGCTTTCTTTTGGTGGTATTTGATTACCTCTGCGCTTTTTATTTTTTGCGCTATCAACAAAAAAGGTGCGACAATTTTGAATTTTTGCTATAATAAATATCCCCCAAAAATATATAAAAAAACTAATTTCTTCCACAGTTTAGGCCGATATGTATTCTTTTACATATTTTTGGTAAAAAAATGGCAAAAAGTGTATATTGATTGCACAAAAGTTATACCGTCTACAAAATAGGGATAGATTTATGGCATTTTATTATAATTTTTTTTTACTATTAAGGGTGGCGATCTGTGATTTTTATCGGGACTGCGACATTATGGAGGACAGATCGGACACTTTTGACACTATTTTGGAACCATTGACATTTATACAGCCATCAGAGCTACAAATAGCCACTGATTACTGTATAAATTACACTGGCAGGGAAGGGGTTAAATACTAGGGGGCGATCAAGGGGTTAAGTGTGTTCACTGGATATTTTCTAACTGTGGGGGGGATGGACTCACTACAACATGACAGAGATCACTGCTCCCCATAACAGGGAGCAGTAGATCCCTGTCATGTTGCTAGGCAGAGCAGGGAAATGCCTTGTTTGCATCTCCCCTTTGTGCCTCTCCTCGCCGCAAACGCGGGCCGCTGGCGAACATCGAGTTCGCGGGACCCACAGGCACGCTCCCACGGTGTGTGTGCGCGCGCGATAGGTGGCAAATTCAAAGGGAAGTACAGGTACGCCCTTTTGCCTGCTCTTGCCATTCTGCCACCGTAAATCGGCGTGCAGCGGTCGGCAAGTGGTTGAATACCTACAGGTTACCATCTGGTAAATCTGGTAACTTGTATATTATTGTGCAGCATGAAAGTGTCTTATCAATGAATACAAATATGATGGGTACCGGATGGCTATTTCACCTTGGAGAGATAATGGGCCTAATCTGCTTCTGGTACTTCCTCGGATTGTGGTGTTTGGGCTTAAAATTCCTCTAATTATCCGATACAGGTAAGTATGCCTTTATTCTGGTTGTACTATTATTAGCTCAGGAGGTATGAAATACAGTTAAAGTGTTACTAAACCCACAGCAGTAAAATCAGTCTGTATATGCAAAATAGCATGCTTGTTATACTCACTGTGGAAATTAAGGGGTTAATCCTCTGCATTGTGTAAAAAGACTGTTTAATCGTGTATTCACTTCCCCCTACTGTACCGTCCCCCTGGGACACAGCGAGTGGAGACAGGCTGCACATGTTCAGTTTGGTCTTTATTGCTGGAGAGAACATTTCCTGTTTGATCAGAGCTAGTCAGGTCACATGGTATGACATCACATATACACATATGTATGCATGGGCGTGTATACATATCCTAAATTACAGCCCAGCCCCTCCCTTCTCCTCCATCCCCAGTAACTAAAAATGAACACAGTGGGTGGGATGTCACATCTTATGATGGACACAGGCTATAGTGTTTTTTAAGAGGCGTTGATTCCCATAAATGAGATGCCACCTTAATCCTCTGCATTATGTAAAAAGGCTGTTTGATCCTGTCTTCTCTGATCATCTCCTTCCACTGTCTCCAAAAAATGACCTGATATTTACAGAGTCTGTGGAGTCAGGCTGCACATGCTCAGTTTGGTGTGTATTGATAGAGTGCATGTGATCAGCACAGGGCCAATTACTAAAATAATTGCATTTCCATGTTCTGTGTACTGTGGGCGACCAGATATAGAGAATGCAGGGTTTAGTAACACTTTAAGTTTGGATCGTATGGCTAATAACAGCCAGCCATAAATGCAAATTTAGCCATTCCACCTGCTGAGCTATTTATGACAGGTGATAAGTCTGAGATCAGGATGCATTTCTGTTAAGATTCTAGTTACAAAAGAGTGAACGCGTGATAGTTTATGGTGGCCATTAGAATGAGGCTGGGTTATCATCAAGTTATCATGAAATATTTTCATTAGTGTTATAAACATTTAGGATAAAACCCCAGCTAGTATGCAAAACACTGTATTTTGCGAGATAAATAGAAATAATGATAGACAATGTTGCATCCAAATGCATTTATGTAATTTGTGGATGCGCTCTTCTATTATTGTATGCAAAATATGTGAAAACTGACGCCTATATCTCACAATGCTCTGCGCCTAGGACCACCCATGAAATCAAATGTAGTGAAATGAAAAGCAGCTACTTAAATGAAAAACATATATACATGAGCAAAAAGGTGTAAACCAATGGTGCCAAGTCTCTGATTCCTTATTTGCAGCAGCGCTGTGTGCCCGATGTCAAGACACATATAAATAAGACAAAAATGATAAAGAAGATGTGTAGGACAGTTCAAAAGAATTCCAGTCTGTGCATATGAAGAGTTTCTTGTCACCAGGAAAAACAACACCGCGTGAGGGGGTGTCCCCCAGTGAGATTGCACTCACCACAATTCCAGAAAAAGCAGGCCTTTGTACTGTTGTTATTTAATAACCTTCCATCTTCTATCACCAACCACCAGATGTCGCTAGCATTCTCGATTAATAGTATACCATAATGGGAAGAAACAAACTCATATAGCGTAATATTGCTATTCAGGGCCATGGTACTGCTATACTACTTCATGACTATAGTACTATAGCGTAATATTGCTAATGATAAGTTTATTGACATATAGTATTCCCTCCCCTCCGGTCGTAATCCACCGGAAGTGACGTGTGCGTTCCACGCACCGGAAGGAACCAGGAAGCAAGTGAAACCAGCTGCATACAGCGAGCGCTCTGGCAACTCCTCCCGGGAGACGTAGACTAAGGCACAGTGCACTTTACAAACGCTCTTACTGCTTTACTATTGTTTTATTTGGTACGCAGTTCTTAAGGGGGGAGGGAATACTATATGTCAATAAACTTATCATTAGCAATATTACGCTATATGAGTTTGTTTCTTCCCCTTATGGTATACTATTAATCGAGAATGCTAGCGACATCTGGTGGTTGGTGATAGAAGATGGAAGGTTATTAAATAACAACAGTACAAAGGCCTGTTTTTTCTGGAATTGTGGTGAGTGCAATCTCACTGGGGGACACCCCCTCACGCGGTGTTGTTTTTCCTGGTGACAAGAAACTCTTCATATGCACAGACTGGAATTCTTTTGAGCTGTCCTACACATCTTCTTTATCATTTTTGTCTTATTTATATGTGTCTTGACATCGGGCACACAGCGCTGCTGCAAATAAGGAATCAGAGACTTGGCACCATTGGTTTACACCTTTTTGCTCATGTATATATGCTCTTCTATTATTGTTGAAGGACAACATAGGCATTTTTGTAGCAATCTGTCACATTAATTTAAAGTAATTGTAAAGCTTTTTTTTTTTTTACATAACAAACATGTCATACTTCCCTCCACTGTGCAGTTAGTTTTGCACAGATTGGCCCCAATCATCGTCTTCTGGGGTCCCCCGGCGGCGCTCTCAGCTCCTCCTCGCATCGTATAACCCCCTAGGAGAGGCGCTCTCCTAGGGGTTACCTTGCGGGCGCCCTCCCAAGTCCAGCATTTGTGTCTATAGACGCAGAATGTAGGACTCGGCCCCGCCCCCGGCACCCGTGTCATTGGATTTGATTGACAGAAGCGGGAGCTAATGGCTGCGCTGCTATCAATCTATCCAGTCAAGAGCCGAGAACCCCGGGCAGAAAGGTATAGTGTGTCTCCGCCGAGGGATCAAAGGGGGTCAGGTGAGTAAAACAGGGGGGCTAGGGGGCCGGTCACTGTCAAAAGATTTTTCACCTTAATGCATAGGATGCAATAAGGTGAAATAACACAAGGGTTTACAACCCCTTTAAGCCTTAAAATGAAAGTAATGGTATTTTTTAACCTGCAAGGCAAAGTTATAATGTGCTAGTATGCATCCAATAGCACTATCTGAAACTTACCTTAGAACGAGCTGTCACTGCTGCAGGGCTTTCATCTTCACCCATTTGTCAGAAACCATGAATCAGGCCAAGACAGAAGTAGAGTTAAATCACACTTCTTTAATAATAATAAAAGTAAATAGAACAAACGTAGTCAAAACATAGCCAAAATTTGGTAACCGGAATGGATAGTCAGACAAGCCAAGACATCAAGAAGCCAGGGATCAGCATACTTTAGAACAGTCCAGGATATCAGGAAACCAGAGATTCAGCGTAGTGAAACAGCAAGCAGGATCTGGAACCAGAAGGGTTGTCAGCCAAGCAAGTCTTTAACCACTTGCCACCCAGGCAATTCTGAGATTTCTCTCCTGCATGTAAAAATCATAATTCTTTTGCTAGAAAATTACATAGAACCCCCAAACATTATATATGCTTTTTTAGCCGAGACCCTAGAGAATACAATGGCAGTCATTGCAACTTTTTATCTCGCACAGTATTTGCGCAGCAATTTTTCGAACACTTTTTTTTGGAAAAAAAAATGTTTTATGCTTTAAAAAAAAACCAGTTAAGTTAGCCCCATAATGTGAAAGATGAAGTTACGCCGAGTAAATAGATACCTAACATGTTACGCTAAAAAATGTTACTGGTTACATGTTTTGAGTTACAGAGGAGGTCTAGGGCTAGAATTATTGCTCTCACTCTAACGTTTGCGCTGATACCTCACATGTGTGGTTTGAACACTGTTTTCATATGAGGGCGGGACTTACGTATGCGTTCGCTTCAGCATGCAAATGTTAATTTTACTTTTTTTTTTTTTAGTTTGGTCATGTGTATTGGCCAACATATGCACTCAAAACATTGTGCAGTAATCAACAGACACATGGCTGCACTGGTATTTCTGACTTTTTAACAATGTGAAGTGCCAAAGCCCTAAAGTAGTGTAGTTCCTCAGCCCTATAGTAATGTAGAACTGCTTCCTTGAAGTAGCATGTAGTACTACAGCCCTGAAATAATTTATTGTATAAGTCCTGTCCTGACATAGTGTAGTGCTAACAGCCCTGAAGAAGCATAGTGCTGCCACCCTGAAGTAATTTAGTGCCCTGAAGCAGTGTAGCGTCGAAGGGCCCAGTTCCGGTGGCCACCAGTGGGTGTCTCCCAGTAGCCAGGTTTTCCAAGTAATTAGGCTGCACCTGACATTGGCTGCAATTTAAGACCATCTATAACTGAGGTTCAGTGTTCTTCCTGTAAATCGTGTTCCTGCCTGAGCCTGATCCTGATCCTTGTTCCTGTACTTGACCCTGAGACCTGCTCCTGTGACCTGCTCCCTGCTTCCCACTCCCAGTACCTGGCTCCCTACTCCCCTTGTCTCCTGTCACTGTCCGGACATTGTCCTGCTCCCTCCATTTTGTATATAGTTAGGTTATTTGTGGTTTTTGCACTGTCACATTCATTTGTCACTTACATTGTTTATGGTTTACTGGGGTTGGTGTTGGAAGTGTGTCATTTGTCTCAATATGTCTTATTTTAACCTTATTCAGTCTGGTTCCTGATTCCTTTAAGGTGCAGCCAACTGATCTGATCACCCTTGCTGGATGCCTGCATGTGGTATCCCTGACAAGCCCTGAAGTAGTATGTAGTGCCACAGCTCTTATGTAATGCCTCATCCCTGAAGGAAGGAGCTTGTAATGACACAGGACTGAGAAGCATTGTGGCACCACAGCTGTGAAGAAGTATAGTATGATGGCCTTGAAGTAATGTAGAACCTCAGAAATAGTGTGGTACCACAGTCGTAAAGTAGTTTAGTACCGTGGCCCTGAATTAATACAGAACTTCAAAAATATTGTTTGGTACTACAGCCGTGAATAGTACACTGGCCCTGATTTAATGTAGAACCTCAGAAGTAGTGTAGTACTATAGTCATGAAGTAGTATAGCAGTACCATGGCCCTGAATAAATATAGAACTTAAAAAAAACTGAGGTACTACAGCCGTGAATAGTACAGTGGCCCATAGAACCTCAGAAATAGCATGATGCCACAGCCATGACATAGTATAGTACCATGGTTCTGAATTACTATAAAACTTCAAAAACATGTGGTACTACAGCCGGGAATAGTACCTTGGCCCTGAGCTAATGTAGAACCTCATGAGTAGTGTGGTACTACAGTCATGAAGTAGTATAGTACCATGGCCCTGAATTAAAGTGGATGTAAACCCGATTTTTTTTTTTTTTTTTATATATATCATACTGTAGAGTATAAGATGTCCTATCATTTGAGCCCAGTCTTGCCACACAGAGTTAATCCATCTCTGAGCAATCCTCTTTTATTGTGCAGTGAGAAAAATCTTGACAAACTGAGAAAAACTTTGTCAAATACTCCCCCTTGCTGTGAGTGACAGCCTAAGACATGCATTATTTTTTAATTCCGTCCCCCACTCCTTTCTTCAGCAGCTCTGCAAGGATTGTCTGTTCCACACCTCAGCATGATTTGGCATGCTGAAGTCATGTGGTTACTTTCCTGTCTTTTCACTGGATGTTAGAGATCATAGCAGAAGTTCAGCAAACGTTCAGTGTTAGAAATTAACAGGAGAAAATGCATATTGACAAGGAGTGTAGAGGTGGGCGGGGAGTCTACTGACATCACAACTCCACCCACCGAGCTCCAGACAACAGACCCACCCACAGAATATGCAGTTTTTCGGGTCTAATAACAGACAGAGGGGAGACATTTGACAGGTAAAGATACATGCAGGAGGCATGTATATCCTTATAGATAACCCCTATGGCAGTAGTTTAGAAAGGATGACATTGGATTTACATCCACTTTAATATAGAACCTCAGAAATGGCATGATGCCACAGCCATGATATAGTATAGTACCGTGGTTCTGAATTAATATAGAACTTCAAAAACATTATGTGGTACTACAGCTGTGAATAGTACCATGGCCCTGAAATAACTTACAGTAGAACCTCAGAAGTAGTATAGTTTAAAAGTAGTATAGTACCACATGAGAAGTAGTATAGTACCACATTAGAAGTAGTATAGTAGTAGCACATTAGAAATTTGTTTGTTTGTTTTTGTAGTCTCATTGTAGCAATGTACAGTCCTCTTTCTTTTATCTATTTTGAGGCCCCAGTGTGGCCAGACTTGTTAGACAACCATTTCACATTTAAAGAGGAACTATAGTCTGCTCACATAATTTGTAATAAAAACATCTTTGCCATTCTGAAGCTTCCCTCAAACTACTTTGCATATTATTATATATATATATATATATATATACTGTGATTTCGTACTTGCCAAATATGCTGCAGAAATCTCCCTCCACTAAGTCTGGCTGTAGCCATTTTAATTGTGGGCAGCTGAAGCTGCTGCCTGTTCACTTCCTGGATTTACACAGACACACAGAGGCACACAGATACACACATACACATATATACAGATGCACACGTACACACACATAGACACACACACTCACACCACTGCTTGCCTGCACATTTCTACTCTCTGGATGAATACATATGGATTTCTGCAGTCTCCGCCCTCTTCCAGCCCCTTCCAGCTCTGCAGCTCTCATTTGCCCTCCTATGACTCATCCCTCCTCCACTCTCCTGCCCCCCACCCCTCCCTTGCCTTCTGAACTACAAGACGGCCAGTCTGGCCTAAAGGTCATGTCTGAGTCATTTAGGCTGTCTAAAGGGATTAGTTAATTAGTTCATGTTAATTAGGTTAATTAGGTTACAGCTGTATTGTTAGAGTAATATGAGCAGGTCTGCACCTCCTCTTTTATTGTATAAATAAGACTGTATTCCTGTCAATAAAGAGAGATTCCTGGTTGAACTTACATACAGCCTGCCTGGTGTTTGTTCTGAGCTATCACAACTGGGTTAGAACGGCACATAGCTGTAGTTCTAATCCCAGAGCATTGGATGACCGAGCAATCAGATGTTGCGATCTGCAGTCTGATTCTAAAGCCGCAGAGGAGTGTCGGGAGAGTGGAACCGAGCGAGCAAGGGGCTCGTTACAGATGGAAATATAAAAAAATAAATGAAGGTCTGCTTTAAAGATCCCAGAATATATTCTCTGCTCTGCAATCTGTCCAGAAGCTTAATAAATAATAGCTGAATGCAATCACTTTTATCTCTTTAATTTCCTCATTATACATCCAAAATACATCAAGCTTATAGCTAATCAATTTTCACTTTCTCTTTCTACCATTAAGGTGCATAGTTGCAATTGTATAGCATTTATTGGCAATGTGAGAAAAGCAACTGATACGGCTCGCTGCAGATTTTAGTCAGAATACCTCATTAACTGTAATGTGCTATTATCAGAAACTTAAAGGATCAGTAAACCTTAAATGCAACATTGTGTTTAAATAGTTGATATCGGTCACAAGTATGTGCACATAATCCCCCATATCTTTACAACTCATAAGCTGGTTGGTATTTTATTTACACTTGCTTTGAAGCTAAGTGGAGCCTAATGTTCTATGTCAGTTGGTGTCCTACCGGAAAGTACTAAAGTCCGCCTGCATTGTTCTGCAGTGGGAACAAGAAGTCGTTGGTATGAAAGGCGTAACCGTGTTTTTCATAATCTCATTTTACACTTTCCATAATCACACTACTGTTCAAATTTGTAGAGGTTCAGTACTTGCTGCCTCTGCCTGGTTCGCAATGTCCACATATGACAAATTCCCTCAATTCGTTGCTTTAGTAAAGCTGACCACATGGTATAATATGATTGTACAATCATGTACAGGGTCACATTCTTCCATACTTACTACCCAACCTAGGCCAACTTATTTCACCACCCCTTCTCCTACCCAAGCCATAGCCATTAAATCAGGGGTATGGGGTAGGTAACCTTTCAGAGGTTGGGATCTACCTGGACAACGTGAAGAAAAGCAGAGAACCGGGAGGGGGGGGGGGATGTACTAGGTGGTGCCCTTTAAAACAAAAAAAAAGACAGTACTATCAAGCTCCCAATGAAAAGACGGCATTAAGAACACATAGTGTGTCACAGTAGTGTCACCTGCCCCCTTCACATCACCCCCACAGTATTGTCCCCCCCCTTCCCGTAGCAGTGTCCTCTGTCCAATTCACATCATACTCCCACAGTAGTGTCCTCTGCCCCCCTTCACATCACTCCCTCACAGTAGTGTCTTCTGCCCCCTTTCACATCAACCCTTACAATAGTGTCCTCTGCCCCCCCCATAGTGTCCTCTGCCCCATCCCCCCATAGTAGTGTTCCCCCCAACACAATGTCCTCTGCCCCCTTCACATCACCCCTACAGTAGTGCCCCCCCCCTTCCCGTAGCAGTGTCCTCTGTCCAATTCACATCATACTCCCACAATAGTGTCCTCTGCCCCCCTTCACATCAACCCTCACAATAGTGTTCTCCCCATCCCCCCACAGTAGTGTTCTGTACCCCCCAACGCAATGTCCTCTGCCCCTTTACATCACTCCACTCCCCACTTGTAGTGTTCTCTGACCCCCCCCCCGTTACAGTCTCCTACACCCCCTCCCCCCACACTAGTGTCCTGTAGCTCCTCCAAAGCAGTGTCCACTGCCCCCTACACATCACCCCCCTTTCTGTAGCGTACTCTGCCCCCTCCCCCCAGTAGTGTCCTTTACCCCAACAAAACAGTATCCCCTGCCCTTTTTGCATCACCCCCCCCCCCCATCGTAGTGTCTTCTACTCTCCCATAGCAGTGTCCTCTGCCCCCCCACAAAGTGTCCTCTGCCTCCCCATCCCCAAAGCGTCCTCAGTCCAGTTCTCATCACAATCTCCCCTCCGAGGGCACATAGGTATTTTAGACTATGAAACAGTAAAAATAGATTTTTAAAATTTTATTAGTTTTACAAAAAAACATATATTGATTAAAAACAATACAACATACATGTGACAAACTTATTGCATGTATCAGGTGGATCCTATCCTGCCTTAAACATTCATAACCCTTGCTTATAATACATGTGATCCAACATTCAATAGAAGAAAAAGGAAAAACCTTCCTCAAAGGGTAGTAATTATGAATGTGGAAATGGAGTTGGGTCAAGTTGCAGGTATGATGGTCAACTTTGAATACTCTCTATATGCTCAACATGTTTCACGTTGTAGAACGCTTCTTCAGGAGCTAGAGATGGTTCATCTATAACTTGAAATCAACATTTGTTGTTGTAATATTGCAGACAGTGAGACAGATAGTCAAACGGTTGCAAACAAAAATTGACCGTATAACTAACGGACGCTACCTTAGCCATCGGCACCTACGTACCCCGTATTATCCCCTAATCTACCGTAGAACTATAGCTCGTTGCAGCGACTGCTTACTTTTAAGGCTACCCTTGGTTAACTACCTTGGGAGCCTGGGGATACCCTGGTGCCTTTGACACGTTCCAGTTATACGGTCAATTTTTGTTTGCAACCGTTTGACTATCTGTCTCACTATCTGCAATATTACAACAACAAATGTTCATTTCAAGTTATAGATGAACCATCTCTAGCTCCTGAAGAAGCGTTCTACAACGTGAAACATGTTGAGCATATAGAGAGTATTCAAAGTGGACTAGCAAACCTGCAACCTAACCCAACTCCATTTCCACATTCATAATTACTACCCTTTGAGGAAGGTTTTTCCTTTTTCTTCTATTGAATGTTGGATCACATGTATTATAAGCAAGGGTCACGAATGTTTAATGCAGGATAGGATCCACCTGATACATGCAATAAGTTTGTCACATGTATGTTGTATTGTTTTTAATCAATATATGTTTTTTTGTAAAACTAATAAAATTTAAAAAATCTATTTTTACTGTTTCATAGTTTAAAATACCTATGTGCCCTCAAAGACCCACTTCTCTAGTCTACAATTTATACACTCTAATTATAGGGCTGGTGGCACATTTTTTATATAAGTACCTACAGTGTCACCCTGTTCTAAGGTACTGAATTAACTAGGATCCCCTTTTCAATAAAACAATCTCCCCTCCCCCCACACTCTCTCCTCCATCCAACCGTGTCTCCTCTGTCGCCTTCACATCACCCCCTTTCTGTCTGCCAGCGTGTGTACAGCAGAGTGGAAATCAGGAGATGGCATAGTGCTGGGTGGAAGGTGGGAGCGGTAGCTGGCGAAGTTAACATTTCATTATAACATACTGGTGATTGGTTGCTAGGACCGCCTAGCAATCAATCACTGAGACAGCTCCCGCCCCCGCCCTCCATCCAGCACTTTAATGCCTCCCCCTCTCCGCTCTGCAGAGAACATGAGAGTGGCAGAGGCTGGGGGCAAGGGGGGGGGGGTAGCAGAGCTTAGGTCACAGTCCTTTTGTCGGCTCCCCGCGGTAGAAGAGTAGAGTATAGTGTCAACTTACTGCACTAGTAGTTCAGTTCTAGGTGTGCAAAGCCAGAGTGGGGAACTGTAAGAGTACATTATTCAACCAATGAAATATAAACTACTCAGGGACTCCTATAAGGAAGATCCAGATGCAGTCAGTGGCAGGCAGGCAGTCTTTAACATTTTATTATACGCAAAAAAGCGTTACTGACTGCAGAAAAGTGATGTACAGTGCCTTGAAAAAGTATTCATACCCCTTGAATTTTCCACATTTTGTCATGTTACAACAAAAAACGTAAATGTATTTTATTGGGATTTTTTGTGATAGGCCAACACAAAGTGGCACATAATTTTGAAGTGGAAAGAAAATTATACTATTATCCACAGGACAATTATTAGTCGTACACTCCACAAATCTGGCCTTTATGGAGGAGTGGTAAGAAAAAAGCCATTGTTAAAAGAAAGCCATAAGAAGTCCTGTTTGCAGTTTGCGAGAAGCCATGTGGGGGACACAGCAAACATGTGGAAGAAGGTGCTCTGGTCAGATGAGACCTTTCTCATTTGAATTTTTTTGGTCTAAAAGCAAAACGCTATGTGTGGCGGAAAACTAACACTGCACATCACCCTGAACACACCATCCTCAGCATCATGTTGTGGGGATGCTTTTCTTCAGCAGGGACAGGGAAGCTGGTCAGGGTCAATCTTAGAAGAAAACCTGTTATGCTGAGCGGACTTTCGACAGACTGAACTCTGAAGGACTTTTTGACTGACTTTCGACGGAGTTCCGACGCAACGGACTTGCCTTCACAATATCACACTAAAGTCCAACTGATTTGAACGTGATGACGTACGACCAAACTAGAATAAGGAAGTTCATAGCCAGTAGCCAATAGCTGCCCTAGCGTCCCTTTTTGTCCGTCGGACTAGGATACAGACAAACTGATTTTTTGACTGGACTTGAGTCCGTCGGAAAGATTTGAAACATGTTCTATTTCTACAACCCCTGGCAAAAATGATGGAATCACCAGTCCCTGAGGATGTTCCTTCAGTTGTTTATTGTTGTAGAAAAAAAGCAGATCACAGACATGGCCAAAAACTAAAGGCATTTCAAATGGCAACTTTCTGGCTTTAAGAAACCCTAAAAAAATCAAGAAAAATAATTGTGGTGGCCAGTAACAGTTAGATTTATAGAACAAGCTCAGGGAATAAATTATGGAATCACTCAATTCTGAGGAAAAAATTATGGAATCACCCTGTAAATTTTCATTACAAACACTAACACCTGCATCAGATTAAATCTGCTTGTTAGTATGTAGGTAAAGAGGGTAAATCATCACGCAGTGTTGCACAAGATGTTGGTTGTTCAGTCGGCTGTGTCTAAAAATTGGACCAAATACAAACAACATGGGAAGGTGGTTAAAGGCAAGCATACTGGTAGACCAAGGAAGACATCAAAGCGTCAAGACAGAAAACTTAAAGCAATATGCCTTGAAAACAGAAAATGTACAACAAAACAAATGAGGAACAAATGGGAGGAAACTGGAGTCAACATCTGTGACCGAACTGTAAGAAACCGCATAAAGGAAATGGGATTTACATATAGAAAAGCTAAAAGAAAGCCATCTCTAACACCTAAACACAAAAAAACAAGGTTACAATGGGCTAAGGAAAGGCAATCGTGGACTGTGGATGATTGGATGAAAGTCATATTCAGTGATGAATCTAGAATCTGCATTGGGCAAGGTGATGATGCTGGAACTTTTGTTTGGTGCCGTTCCAATGAGATTTATGCAGACGACTCTCTGAAGAAAACATGCAAATTTCCACAGTCAATTATGATATGGGGCTGCATGTCAGGTAAAGGCACTGGGGAGATGGCTGTCATTAAATCTTCAATAAATGCACAGGTTTACATTGACATTTTGGACACTTTTATTATCCCACCTATTGAAAGGATGTTTGGGGATGATGAAATCATTTATCAAGATGATAATGCATCTTGCCATAGAGCAAAAACTGTGAAAAAATTCCTTGAAGAAAGACACATAAGGTCAATGTCATGGCCTGCAAACAGTCCAGATCTCAATCCAATTGAAAATCTGTGGTGGAAGTTAAAGAAAATGGTCCATGACAAGGCTCCAACCTGCAAAGATGATTTGGCAACAGCAATCAGAGAAGGCTGGAGCCAGATTGATGAAGAGTAAAGTTTATCACTCATTAAGTCATTGCCTCAGAGACTGCAAGCAGTTATAAAAGCCAGAGGTGGTGCAACAAAGTACTAGTGATGTGTTGGAGTGTTATTTTGTTTGTTTGTTTTTCATGATGCCATAATTTTTTCCTCAGAATTGAGTGATTCCATAATTTATTCCCTGTGCTTGTTCTATAAATCTTACTGTTACTGGCCACCACAATTATTTTTCTTGATTTCTTTTAGTGTTTCTTAAAGCCAGAAAGTTGCCATTTGAAATGCCTTTAGTTTTTGGCCATGTCTGTGATCTGCTTTTTTTCTACAACAATAAACAACTGAAGGAACATCCTCAGGGACTGGTGATTCCATCATTTTTGCCAGGGGTTGTAAAGTTTGTCTGATTTTTCGACAGCAAAGGTCCGATGAAAACCACACACGATCCAATTGTGTTGGTCTATCACCAAAAAATCCCAATAAAATACATTTTACATTTTTGGTTGTAACATGACAAAATGTGGAAAATTTCAAGGGACTGTATTATTGGCAGCTTACTACCCTTGGCAACCCCGCTGTGTCCCTCCATGGTCTATGTTGGCTGTGCAGAAATCTGTCCCGGAATATATCTAACTAATCTTAAAAATGCACCTTCCCCCCCTCCTAACAACTATTCTAACTAACTAGTGAAGAAATATCTGTATACGTACCTATTTTCAGACTGCTCCGGTTCGGTCATCTAATCTCCCCTATTTCAGCCAGCACCAGCTGCAGGGGATTGGAGAGAGCGCTTGACAACGGTCAATGTGTGAGCGGTGACATTACCAATAGGCTTACTATGGCCTATCTGTTGTCAGTGCTCACTCCTCTCCCCTGAAGCCATCGCTAGCTGACACAGGGGAGCTGGATAACATGCCTGAAGCAGCCTGAAAATAGTTAAATATATACATCTTTCTTACACAGGTTAGTTAGTATGGATGTTAGGAGGGAGAGGGAGTAGTTTTAACCACTTGCCGACTGCGCATGAACATTTACGTTGGCACGGACAGGCAAATGGGCATACAGGTACGTCCCTTTAAATTTGCGAGCTCCGTGAGTGTGGATACCCGCGATCGTCTCACGGAGAGGAAGAACGGGGAAATGCTGATGTAAACAAGTATTTCCCCTGTTCTGTCTAGTGACAGGACACTGATCACCGCTCCCTGTTATCGGGAGCGGTGATCAGTGTGGTGTCACACATAGCCCCCCCCCCCACAGTTATAATCACTCCCTAGGACACTCTTAACCCCTGCAGTGCCCCTAGTGGTTAACCCCTTCACTGATAGTCACATTTACACAGTAATCAATGCATTTTTAATCGCACTGATCACTATAAATGTGAATGGTCCCAAAATGGCACCAAAATTGTCCGATGTGTCCACCATAATGTCGCAGTCACGCTAAAAATCGCACATCGCTGCCATTACTAATAAAAAAAAATTGTTAATAAAAATGCCATAAAACTATCCCCTGTTTTGAAGACGCTATAACTTTTGCGCAAACCAATCAATAAATGCTTATTGCAATTTTTTTTTTTGTACCAAAAATATGTAGAAGAATACGTATCGGCTTAAACTGAGGAAAAAAAACATTTTTTATATATGTATTTTTTGGGGGATATTTATTATAGCAAAAAGTAAAAAATATTGCTTTTTTTTTTCAAAATTGTCGCTCTTTTTTTGTTTATAGCGCAAAAAATAAAAACCACAGAGGTGATCAAATACCACCAAAGGAAATCTCTATTTGTGGGGATAAAAGGATGTCAATTTTGTTTGGGAGACACGATGCACGACCGCACAATTGTCAGTTAAATCGACTCAGTGCCGAATCGCTAAAAACGCTCTGGTCTTTGGGCAGCCAAATGGTCCGGGGCTGAAGTGGTTAAGATTAGTTGGGTATATCCCCAAATACTACTTTACCAATCCTTTTCTGTATAACAATTTTTCATGGTTCATGTAACTAGCGGTGTGTGTGTGTAGCGGTGTAGTTTGTTCTAAACGCTGCCCTTCTTTCTCCTCTCATAAAATTGGGAGACATGGTAATGCTCTTCCACATTTATTTCTGTGTTTAATAAATGTAATGTAGCTCCTCACCCTAAAATCAAACCGTATCAAATATTTTTCTGGTCTGACAAGATGTATTAGGCAGATACATATTCTGGCAAAGTGCGTCATGTAACATGTTTCTGTCGGTAAATGTCTTGTTATTGTTGTCTGTAGGGTAAATCTTATTTTTTCACAATCTACAGGATTTTTGTGCTGGGGATTGGATTTTTCACCCTCTGCTTCTTGATGACTTCGCTGGGTGGCCAGTTTTCAGCCAAACGATTGGCGGACTCTCCGTTCACCATCCGGACTGAAGGTTGGTATTTCGTGTGGGCATATTTTGTATATCACCTCCAGAGATATATCACATTTATGGAAGAGAAGTTAAAGGTAGAATATAAAGTGTATATATACATAAAATGCTGAAAAATACTGAATCCCTACCAAGATCAACCTAAAGCCTCATACACATGATAGGACTTTGTACAAACTTTCCCTTGGATTTTTGTACAAAGGGCGTTGGCCATAAGTTTGTATTGCATACACACAGCAGAACTTTTTCAGCCAACTTTCACCAAATCACGTGGTTTTTCAGCTCTTTACCACCACCCTTTGGTCAACTTCTGTATTGTTGTCTGATATTGTGTCAATCTCGCCACTTTTATCGGCGAGATTGACACCTTGCGAGCCGGGTTCACACTTGTGTGGGGATCCGAAAATGCCAGGCACTGTGTTTGGTATGAATCTTGAGGGGGAACTCCACGGCAAATTTTAAATAAAAAACTGGCATGGGTTCCCCTCCAGGGGCATACCAGCGCCCCCCCTCCTGAACCGTACCAGGCCGCATGCCCTCAACATGGGGGGGTGGGTGCTTTGGGGGAGGGGGGGTGCCCTGCGGGCCCCCTCCCAACCCAAAGCACCTTGTCCCCATGTTGATGAGGACAAGGGCCTCTTCCCAACAACCCTGGCCGTTAGTTGTCGGGGTCTGCGGGCGGGGGCTTATCGGAATCCGGGAGCCCCCTTTAATAAGGGGGCCCCCAGATCCCGGCCCCCCACCCTATGTGAATGAGTAGGGGGTACCCCTACCCATTCACCTAGGGAAAAAAAATGTCAATAAAAAAAAACACACTACACAGGTTTTTATAGTAATTTATTAGACAGCTCCAGGGGTCTTCTTCCGACTTCGGGGGTCTTCTTCCGACTTCGCCGCTCTCTCCGGCCTCTTCTCCCGGTGTCAAGTTCTTCTCCCGCTCTCCGGCCTCTTCTTCCGGTGTTCAACCTTTTCTCCCGGTGTCCGGTTCTTCTGCCGGCTCCTCTGCTGTCTTCTGCTGCTCTTTTGCTAGCGGTGGCCCGGACTTCTGCGTCATCTTCTTCCCTCTTCTCTTCTTCCGATGTTGACACGACACTCTCCCGGTGTAATGCTGTGTGAGCACTCCGCAATGACTTATATAGGCGGTGACCCTGCCCCCGCCCCTTATGATGTCACAGTACCAGGGCATGGTCATGTCATCCGAAGACCACGCCCCTTATGACGGCACAGACTTCTTTAACACTTCAGCTACAGCTTCAACAGGGGAACCCCACTGACAGTTGAATAGGTCATTGGTTGTTAAGGACCCGGCAGCCCCGGTCCCCAACTATTGATAATTTCCGGATTTTTTTTGTTTTTTTTACATTTCAACTGTCAGTGGGAGAATCCCGCTGACAGAACTGAGTCTGAAAGTATCAGTTTCAGGTATCAGTGCATTTGTATGAGTACCGATACTTGTGCAATTGTTTAGCATCGGCACCGATACCGGTATTGGTATCGGTGCAACCCTAGTTTAAATAGAAAAATATCCTAACACATAAGTGTCAATTGTGAAACATCCACAGTTATATAAGTTATCAGTTACAAATGAACATATCCCCAGATGGTTATATGGGGTGTTCTGCAAGAATCTCCAACATGTTTTGCAGGGACAAATCCTGCTTCCTTAAAGTGGGGTTCCACCCAAAAAAACAAACATATCTAAAAAATTCTAAAAAAAAAAACAAAAAAACATTTGGATATTTTTTTTTTTTTACTTACCTCTAAATGCCTGTTGCTAGGTGGTCCCTCGTATTCTGCCCCTTCGTCTGCCTGGGCTGATGACATCACTTCCCCCTGGCACAGGAAGGGCTCGGCTCTTCTCCCTCCCTCCTGTCAATCATCTGGGACCCATTGCAGGTCCCAGGTGATTGAGCGGCCAATCACGGCGCTCGGCGCCGCTCGCGCATGCGCAGTGGGTGCCAGGCTGTGAAACCACAGCCCGGCGCCCACAGTTGAAATGCCGGCGCCGACGAGCGGAGGGGGGGGACGAGCGGGGCTTCGATCCCCCGCACCGCTGGACCCAGGGACAGGTGAGTGTCCAATTAAAAGTCAGCAGCTGCAGTATTTGTAGCTGCTGACTTTTATTATTTTTTTTTTTTTAATGGCCCCCCTGGGTGGAACTCCTCTTTAAGGAGAACTGACATAGAGCAAAGCAAAAATAAACATCATCCACACATATTCATGTACACAGACAGACAGGTAGACACAGATATCTGGGTATATATACAGTGGGGACGGAAAGTATTCAGACCCCCTTAAATGTTTCACTCTGTGAAATTTTTGCAGATTTATTAACCACTTCAGCCCCGGAAGGTTTTACCCCCTTCCTGACCAGAGCACTTTTTACAATTCGGCACTGCGTCGCTTTAACTGCTAATTGCGCGGTCATGCAATGCTGTACCCAAACGAAATTTGCGTCCTTTTCTTCCCACAAATAGAGCTTTCTTTTGATGGTATTTGATCACCTCTGCCGTTTTTATTTTTTGCGCTATACACGGAAAAAGACCGAAAATTTTGAAAAAAAAATGATATTTTCTACTTTTTGTTCTAAAAAAAATCCAATAAACTCAATTTTAGTCATACATTTAGGCCAAAATGTATTCGGCCACATGACAAAAAATGTCAATAAGTGTATATTTATTGGTTTGCGCAAAAGTTATAGCGCCTACAAACTAGGGTACATTTTCTGGAATTTACACAGCCTTTAATTTATGACTGCCTATGTCGTTTCTTGAGGTGCTAAAATGGCAGGGCAGTACAAAACCCCCACAAATGACCACATTTTGGAAAGTAGACACCCCAAGGAATTTGCTGAGAGGCATGTTGAGCCCATTGAATATTCATTTTTTTTGTCCCAAGTGATTGAATAATGACAAAAAAAAAAAAAAAATTACAAAAAGTTGTCACTAAATGATATATTGCTCACACAGGCCATGGGCATATGTGGAATTGCACCCCAAAATACATTTAGCTGCTTCTCCTGAGTATGGGGATACCACATGTGTGGGACTTCTTGGGAGCCTAGCCGCGTACGGGGCCCCGAAAACCAATCACTGCCTTCAGGATTTCTAAGGGCGTACATTTTTGATTTTACTCCTCACTACCTATCACAGTTTTGAAGGCCATAAAATGCCCAGATGGCATAAACCCCCCCCAAATGACCCTATTTTGGAAAGTAGACACCCCAAGCTATTTGCTGAGAGGCATATTGAGTCCATGGAATGTTTTATATTTTGACACAAGTTGCGGGAATGTGACAAATTTTTTATTTTTTTTATTTTTTTTGCACAAAGTTGTCACTAAATGATATATTGCTCACACAGGCCATGGGCATATGTGGAATTGCACCCCAAAATACATTTAGCTGCTTCTCCTGAGTATGGGGATACCACATGTGTGGGACTTTTTGGGAGCCTAGCCGCGTACGGGACCCCGAAAACCAATCACTGCCTTCAGGATTTCTAAGGGCGTACATTTTTGATTTTACTCCTCACTGCCTATCACAGTTTCGGAGGCCATGGAATGCCCAGGTGGCACAAACCCCCCCCCAAATGACCCCATTTTGGAAAGTAGACACCCCAAGCTATTTGCTGAGAGGCATGGTGAGTATTTTGCAGCTCTCATTTGTTTTTGAAAATAAAGAAAGACGAGAAAAAAAAATTTTTTTTTCTTTTTTCAATTTTCAAAACTTTGTGACAAAAAGTGAGGTCTGCAAAATACTCACTATACCTCTCATCAAATAGCTTGGGGTGTCTACTTTCCAAAATGGGGTCATTTGGGGTTTTTTTTTGCCACCTGGGCATTCCATGGCCTCCGAAACTGTGATAGGCAGTGAAGAGTGAAATCAAAAATTTACGGCCTTAGAAAGCCTGAAGGCGGTGCTTGGTTTTCGGGGTCCCGTACGCGGCTAGGCTCCCAAAAAGTCTCACACATGTGGTATCCCCGTACTCAGGAGAAGCAACGGAATGTATTTTGGGGTGTAATTTCACATATTCCCATGGCATTTTTGAGCAATATATCATTTAGTGACAACTTTGCGCAAAAAAAAATAAAAAAAATAAAAAATTGTCTCTTTCCCGCAACTTGTGTCACAATATAAAATATTCCATGGACTCAACATGACTCTCAGCAAATAGCTTGGGGTGTCTACTTTCCAAAATGGGGTCATTTGGGGGGGGTTTGAACTGTCCTGGCATTTTATGCACAACATTTAGAAGCTTATGTCACACATCACCCACTCTTCTAACCACTTGAAGACAAAGCCCTTTCTGACACTTATTGCTTACATAAAAAAAATAATTTTTTTTGCAAGAAAATTACTTTGAACCCCCAAACATTATTTTTTTTTTTAAAGCAAATGCCCTACAGATTAAAATGGTGGGTGTTTCATTTTTTTTTTTCACACAGTATTTGCGCAGCGATTTTTCAAATGCATTTTTTGGGGAAAAAACACACTTTTTTACATTTTAATGCACTAAAACACACTATATTGCCCAAATGTTTGATGAAATAAAAAAGATGATCTTAGGCCGAGTACATGGATACCAAACATGACATGCTTTAAAATTGCGCACAAACGTGCAGTGGCGACAAACTAAATACATTTTTAAAAGCCTTTAAAAGCCTTTACAGGTTACCACTTTAGATTTACAGAGGAGTTCTACTGCTAAAATCACTACCCTCAATCTGACGTTCGCAGTGATACCTCACATGCATGGTGCAATTGCTGTTTACATTTGACGCCAGACCGACGCTTGCGTTCGCCTTAGCGCGAGAGCAGGGGGGACAGGGGTTTTTTTTTTTTTTTTTTCTTTATTATTCTTTTTTTATCTTATTTTTAAACTGTTCCTTTCATTTTTTTTTTTTTAAAATCATTTTTATTGTTATCTCAGGGAATGTAAATATCCCCTATCATAGCAATAGGTAGTGACAGGTACTCTTTTTTGCAAAAATTGGGGTCTATTAGACCCTAGATTTCTCCTCTGCCCTCAAAGCATCTGACCACACCAAGATCGGTGTGATAAAATGCTTTCCCAATTTCCCAATGGCGCTGTTTACATCCGGCGAAATCTAAGTCATAAAATGCTCGTAGCTTCCGGTTTCTTAGGCCATAGAGATGTTTGGAGCCACTCTGGTCTCTGATCAGCTCTATGGTCAGCTGGCTGAATCACCGGCTGCATTTTCAGGTTCCCTGTTGAGACAGGAGAGCCAGAGAAAAACACGGAAGACGTTGGGGGGGGGGGCATTCCCTCCCACTGCTTGTAAAAGCAGTCTAGAGGCTAATTAGCCGCTTGGATTGCTTTTACATGAAAGCCGACCTCTGGCTGAAAAGAATGATACCAAGATGATACCTAAACCTGCAGGCATCATTCTGGTATAACCACTCAAAGTCGTGAATGTCGTACCTGAAGACAAAAAAATGGTTAACAATAAAGCACAGTAAACCGTAAGGTATAAAAAATTGCATACCTGAAGAGCAAACATGATAAAACATAATAACAATAAAACATTGCAGAATAGAATACAGTAAAAAAGAGCAGAACAATAGAGAGAATAGAGAGAGAGAGAACAATAAAACGACAACTATTTTTTTTTTTTTTATATTTTTGTATGTGTTTTTTTTTTTTTTACACTTTTTTTTGTAACTTACTTTTATAACTGTAACCGGTTCCAGGTTCGGGTCTCTCAAAATGCGATGGCATCTTGGGAGACCCTGTGAAAGTGTGCCTAGTCTGTGGAATGCTGTACCCTATGCTAATACTCAACTAGTGAATGGTAGCGTTCAAAACATTCACCAATGCAAAGACCAGGATTGTCAGGACAGGAGGGACAATAATAGCGGGTGTCACGCCTATATCCGCGCTTGCTGCAGACACGACATCTTTTTTGGGGGGGTTCGCTGGGTAGGGGTCTCGGGAGGACATAAAGAAAATGCCTCTCATGCAGCCGACTGCATTTGGTTGGGGATGTGAATGGGGGAAGTACGGGCGCTGCAGAAGCGGTGGGTTCCCAATTAGGATTGGCGAATGCAGCAGGAAGGGCACTATGGGCACGACGGGCCTGTGTTTGTCTTTTTGGTGGCAGTGGGACACTACTTGAGCTTGCCACCTCGCCAGCTTGAACTGCACTTATGGGACTCGCCACGTCACCAAGTGTTACTGCAGTGCTGGTTTGACTACGACCGGGGTGTACTAGGCCGCTGGCGCTTGCCAGTTCACCAAAACGCTACCAAAAAAACTGTTAGCGATCGCAGGGATCAGGCCTGACTCTGCGAACGCTGCAGTTATGCGTTTAGTGTTTTGTAAGTGACAGTGATCGATCGATACTGCACTTGGGTGGGCTGGGCTGGGCCGGGCGGAGGGGCAAAACGCAGGTGCTAGTAGGTATCTGGGCTGATCCCGCTAACACTGCGTTTGTGGGAACCCTAAACTGCTGGGGACGCTAGTATAGATCTGATCGGATCAGATATTGATCCGATCAGATACTATACCACTAAGGGAGGTGTACGCTGCGTGCGTGGGTGTTAGCGGTACTGGCGCTAATCTGACGCTGCCTGGGGCTGGTGCTTGCCAGTTCACCAAAACGCTACCAAAAAAACTGTTAGCGATCGCAGGGATCAGGCCTGACTCTGCGAACGCTGCAGTTATGCGGTTAGTGTTTTGTAAGTGACAGTGATCGATTGATACTGCACTTGGGTGGGCTGGGCTGGGCCGGGCGGAGGGGAAAAACGCAGGTGCTAGCAGGTATCTGGGCTGATCCCGCTAACACTGCCTGTTTGGGAACCCTAAACAGCTGGGGACGCTAGTATAGATCTGATCGGATCAGATATTGATCCGTACAGATACTATACCACTAAGGGAGGTGTATGGTGCGTGCGTGGGTGTTAGCGGTACTGGCGCTAACCTGACGCTGCCTGGGGCTGGTGCTTGCCAGTTCACCAAAACGCTACCAAGAAAACTGTTAGCGATCGCAGGGATCAGGCTTGACTCTGCGAACGCTGCAGTTATGCGTTTAGAGTTTTGTAAGTGACAGTGATCAATCGATACTGCACTTGGGTGGGCTGGGCCGGGCCGGGCGGAGGGGCAAAACGCAGGTGCTAGCGGGTATCTGGGCTGATCCCGCTAACACTGCGTTTTCGGGAACCCTAAACTGCTGGGGACGCTAGTATAGATCTGATCGGATCAGATATTGATCCGTACAGATACTATACCACTAAGGGAGGCGTATGCTGCGTGCGTGGGTGTTAGCGGTACTGGCGCTAATCTGACGCTGCCTGGGGCGACGCATATCACCGCCGGGCGATCAGGGGGCTAAACCTTTATTCGGTAATAAACGGCGGGTGCCCTGACACTATAAAAAATAAACGAACTAACCAGCGTCACCCGTAACGGTTATACGGTGATCAGTGGTGAAAGGGTTAACTAGGGGGCAAGCAAGGGGTTAAAACATTTATTAGGTAGTATATGGGGGTCCCTGTCGCTATAAAACGCTGACGGCGGACCTATATATTTACCTCTCTAACTAGCGTCACCAGCGACACTAATACAGCGATCAGAAAAATGATCGCTTAGTGACACTGGTGACAGGGGGTGATCAAGGGGTTAAAACTTTATTAGGGGGGTTAGGGGGGTACCCTAGACCTAAAGGGGGGTAATACTCACTGCCCTAACACTGTAACTGTCACAAACTGACACTATGCAGTAATCAGAAAAAAAAAAAAAATACTGCTGGTGTCAGTTTGTGACGGGGGGGGGGTGATTGGGGGGGGATCGGGGGGCGATCGGGGGGGGGATCGGGGGTGTAAAGTATGCCTGGCATGTTCTACTGTGTGTGTTTGTGTTGTGTGCACTTACTTGTCTTCTCTCCTCGGCGCTGGGACGGAAACTGCCAGACCGAGGAGAGATGACATCACATCCTCTGCCTGTGTGAAACTACACACAGGCAGAGGAGGATTCCCATTGGCTGGGAGCGATCGCGAGGGGGGGCCACGATCGGATGGTCTCCCCCTCGCCTCCCAACGCTCCCAGTGCAAAGCCGACCGCCGCTGGCACCGGGGGGGGGTCCGATCGGACCCCCCGCCCGCGGGAGGCAGATCACGTATGGGAACGTGATTCTGCCTGCCCGTGCCATTCTGCCGCAGTATATCTGCGTTAGGCGGTCGGCAAGTGGTTAAAAAAGAAAAACTGAAATATCACATGGTCCTACGTATTCAGACCCTTTGCTGTGACACTCATATATTTAACTCAGGTGCTGTCCATTTCTTCTGATCATCCTTGAGATGGTTCTACACCTTCATTTGAGTCCAGCTGTGTTTGATTATACTGATTGGACTTGATTAAGAAAGCCACACACCTGTCTATATAAGACCTTACAGCTCACAGTGCATGTCAGAGCAAATGAGAATCATGAGGTCAAAGGAACTGCCTCAAGAGCTCAGAGACAGAATTGTGGCAAGGCACAGATCTGGCCAAGGTTACAAAAAAATTTCTGCTGCACTTAAGGTTCCTAAGAGCACAGTGGCCTCCATAATCCTTTAGACCCCTTTCACACTGAGGCGTTTTTGCGGGTTTTTAGCGCTAAAAATAGCGTTATTAAAACACTCCCCATGCATCTCAATGGACCCTTTCACACTGAGGCGTTGTGCTGGCGGGTCGTTGAGAAAAGTCCTGCAAGCAGCATCTTTGGAGCAGCCTTTGGGCGTTGAAAAAAGCGCTTCAAAAACACCCCTCTCCATTGAAATGAATTGAAAGCGCTGTAAAAATGCCTGAATAGCGCCTATAATCTGCCCTGAGCTGTAGAAAAGTCACATGATCTCACAAAAAGGTAAACATGCAAGCAGAAAAAAGAGCATCTACATGTAGGGAGGTGGGGTTGTTCTTTGGCACCCATGCTTCAATAACGCTTGAAAAATGCAGTTAAAACGCCCACAGCGTTGCGGTAATTTTACCGCTAGCGCCCCAAAAACACGGTAAAAACGCTAAGGCATTTTAGGGCGTTTTTGAAGCACCTCAGTGTGAAAGGGCTCGAAATGGAAGACGTTTGGGAGGACCAGAACCCTTCCTAGAGCTGGCCGTCTGGCCAAACTGAGCTATCGGAGGAGAAGTGCCTTGGTGAGAGAGGTAAAGAAGAACCCAAAGATCACTGTAGCTGAGCTCCAGAGATGCAGTCGGGAGATGGGAGAAAGTTGTAGAAAGTCAATCATCACTGTAGCTGTCATGAACAGGTGTGACCAGATTGTGTGGACTGCAGAGAGGAAACCAAAACGCATGTAAAGTGAAATAAGAATGTTTATTTAAAATAAGTAATATAAATAAACAAACACCCCAAATATAAATAGTGCTCAACCAACCGACAGAAACCCACAGAAAACAGATAATATATACAGCAAGGGGCAATACCGGAATCACAGATGTCAGCCAGGCCAGGGTCATACACAGCAGGTCAGCAGGAACAAGGGATATACCAGAAACATAAAGGTAGCCAAGCCAAGGTCATACACAGGAGATCAGCAACTGAACAAGGGCAGGTTGGGAAAGGGAGATAATGGATGGGATAGGATACAGGCTCAGGAACAGGTTCAGGGTCCGATACAGGTTTACAGGATAGCAGGATAACAGGTCAGGGCGCAAGGAAGAAAGATACCAAGGCAAGCATATGAGGGCTTGCCAGGTATTTATAGGACTGATTATAATTGACCTCATGTCACAGCTGATCGCAGAGTGTGCTGTTTGCTCCACACTGCCGGAGTGCACCCGCTGGTGGACACCGGTACTACGGCCCAAGGATGCAACAGTGCCACCAGCAGGAGAGACCTCTTACTGCAGGTCCCAGGTGATGGAAGACACCCGCTGGTGGACACTGCTACTGCGATCCAAGAGGCCGATAGTGCCACCAACGGATAAACCCTCTCATGACAGTACCCCCCCTAAAGGAGCGGCCTCCGGACGCTCTAACAAGGTGCAATTGTCCAAAGTTCATGGCCTCCAACCAAACAGATGAGGGCACATCAGGCTGGGCATCGGGTACATCAAACTGGACAGTGGGTACATCCGAGCAGACAGCGGGCACATCCGAGCAGACAGCGGGCACATCCGAGCAGACAGCGGGCACATCCGAGCAGACAGCGGGCACATCCGACATGACAGCGGGCACATCCGACATGATAGCGGGCACATCCGAGATGATAGCGGGCAGGAATACACCAAGCTGGGCAGCGGGCACTTCGAGCTGGGCAGCAGGCGCATCAGGCTGGGCAGCAGGCACGAGCACTTCGAGCTTGGCAGCAGGCACTTCGAGCTGGGCAGCAGGCACATCAGGCTGGGCAGCGGGCATGGGCACTTCGAGCTAGGCAGCAGGCACATCAGGCTGGGCAGCAGGCATGGGCACTTCGAGCTGGGCAGCAGGCACATCAGGCTGGGCAGCGGGCATGGGCACTTCGAGCTGGACAGCAGGCACATCAGGCTGGGCAGCAGGCATGGGCACTTCGAGCTGGGCAGCAGGCACATCAGGCTGGGCAGCGGGCATGGGCACTTCGAGCTGGGCAGCAGGCACATCAGGCTGGGCAGCGGGCATGGGCACTTCGAGCTGGGCAGCAGGCACATCAGGCTGGGCAGCGGGCATGGGCACTTCGAGCTGGGCAGCAGGCACATCAGGCTGGGCAGCGGGCATGGGCACTTCGAGCTGGGCAGCAGGCACATCAGGCTGGGCAGCAGGCATGGGCACTTTGAGCTGGGCAGCAGGCACATCAGGCTGGGCAGCGGGCATGGGCACTTTGAGCTGGGCAGCAGGCACATCAGGCTGGGCAGCGGGCATGGGCACTTTGAGCTGGGCAGCAGGCACATCAGGCTGGGCAGCGGGCATGGGCACTTTGAGCTGGGCAGCAGGCACATCAGGCTGGGCAGCGGGCATGGGCACTTTGAGCTGGGCAGCGGGCACATCAGGCTGGGCAGCGGGCATGGGCACTTCGAGCTGGGCAGCAGGCACATCAGGCTGGGCAGCGGGCATGGGCACTTCGAGCTGGGCAGCAGGCACATCAGGCTGGGCAGCAGGCATGGGCACTTCGAGCTGGGCAGCAGGCATGGGCACTTCGAGCTGGGCAGCAGGCACATCAGGCTGGGCAGCGGGCATGAGCACTTCGAGCTGGGCAGCAGGCACATCAGGCTGGGCAGCAGGCATGGGCACTTCGAGCTGGGAAGCAGGCACGTCAGTCTGGGAAGCTGGCACGTCAGTCTGGGAAGCTGGCACTGAGACATCAGGCTGGAAGGCAGGCACTGGGACAATAGACTGGGAAGCTGGCACATCAGACTGGGAAGCTGGCACATCAGACTGGGAAGCTGGCACATCAGACTGGGAAGCAAGCTTCGAGACATCAGGCTGGAGGGCAGGCACTGAGACAACAGACTGGGGAACTGGCACATCACACTGGAAGGCAGGCATCGAGGCATCAGGCTGGAAGACAAGTTTCGAGACATCAGGCTGGGAAGCTGGCACATCAAACTGGGAAGATGACACATCAAACTGGGAAGCTGGCACATCAGACTGGGAAGCTGGCACATCAGACTGGGAAGCTGGCACATCAGTCTGGGAAGCTGGCACATCAGTCTGGGAAGCTGGCACATCCGTCTGGGAAGCTGGCACATCCGTCTGGGAAGCTGGCACATCAAACTGGGAAGCTGGCACATCCGTCTGGGAAGCTGGCACATCCGTCTGGGAAGCTGGCACATCCGTCTGGGAAGCTGGCACATCCATCTGGGAAGCTGCCACATCTGTCTGGGAAGCTGGCACATCAGTCTGGGAAGCTGGCACATCAGTCAGGGAAGCTGGCACATCAGTCTGGGAAGCTGGCACATCCGTCTGGGAAGCTGGCACATCAAACTGGGAAGCTGGCACATCCGTCTGGGAAGCTGGCACATCCGTCTGGGAAGCTGGCACATCCGTCTGGGAAGCTGGCACATCCATCTGGGAAGCTGCCACATCCATCTGGGAAGCTGCCACATCCGTCTGGGAAGCTGCCACATCCGTCTGGGAAGCTGGCACATCCGTCTGGGAAGCTGGCACATCAGACTGAGAAGCTGGCACATCAGACTGGGAGGCAATCTTCGAGACATCAGGCTGGAAGGCAAGCTGCAAGACATCAGGCTGGGAAGCTGGCACAGCAAACTGGGAAGCTGGCACATCAAACTGGGAAGCTGGCACATCAAACTAGGAAGCTGGCACATCAAACTGGGAAGCTGGCACATCAGACTGAGAAGCTGGCACATCAGACTGGTAGGTAGGCATCAAGACATCAGGCTGGAAGGCAAGCTTCAAGACATCAGGCTGGGAGGCTGGCACATCAAACTGGGAAGCTGGCACGTCAAACTGGGAAGCTGGCACGTCAAACTGGGAAGCTGGCACATCAGGCTGGGAAGCTGGCACATCAGGCTGGGAAGCTGGCACATCAGGCTGGGAAGCTGGCACATCAGGCTGGGAAGCTGGCACATCAGACTGGGAAGCTGGAACATCAGACTGGGAGGCTGGAACATCAGACTGGGAAGCTGGAACATCAGACTGATAGGCAGGCATCAAGACGTCAGACTGGGAAGCCGGCACATCAGACTGGGAAGCTGGCACATCAGGCTGGGAAGCTGGCACATCAGGCTGGGAAGCTGGCACATCAGGCTGGGAAGCTGGCACATCAGGCTGGGAAGTGGGAGCAGGTTGGGTTACTGGCAGGATTGTATGAGTGGGGAAGAACTTCCGTTTCTTCTTTGGCTTAACTGCTGGAGATCTGTAGGTGGCTGTAGGACTGTAGACAGGAGGTGAGGCATACTGAAAGGAAGGGCTGGGATATGGCAAGGAAGGGGGAACAGCAGCCAGAGGGAGTTCTTGTGGGGAAGTTGCAGGTATTAGAGAAGAGGCAGGTGGGTTAAAGGCAGGATAGGTACAGGAAGTAGAAACAGGGCATTGATACTTGGTGGGGAGCAGGGTATATTGGACTGCAGCTGAGGTTGCCAGGGGTGATGGGAGAAAGGACATCTGAGCAGGCAGGTGTTTAGTAGCAGGTCTGGTTTGTGGAGAGCTGACAGAAGCTGGGCATAACAGGTCTAACCATGCCTGAAGTACAGGTAGCACAAAAGTGGCCTCACATTCCCCCTGTCTGACCAGCGACTGCACTTCATCTATACAATCCTTCAACAACTGTTTGGGACAAACCGAATAATGCTCAAAAAAGGATGCAGAGTCATCCTCCAACAGCCATACTAAGGACGCAACCTGGTTAATGCTGAAGGGGGAGAAAAGTCATCATGGCCCTTTGGGATACAAGGCAGAGCCAGCTCTGTACACATTCCAATCAAAGGCTGAACATCCTCAAACCGTATACTGCCCTGATCGAACACAGAGTGAGCTAAACGGATAATCTCCAGCAGCTGGACCACCCTTCCAATGTCTGGCGGAGATATTCAGAACTCTCTGTTGCCAGCAGAGCATAATAAGCAATTATATCTGAATTCATCCCAGTAATGTGCAACAGAACCGAGATGGTTCCCTTGTGCAGCCACTTCTGGTCAGAGATGGCCTTGGTATACTGTCATGAACAGGTGTGACCAGATTGTGTGGACTGCAGAGAGGAAACCAAAACGCATGTAAAGTGAAATAAGAATGTTTATTTAAAATAAGTAATATAAATAAACAAACACCCCAAATATAAATAGTGCTCAACCAACCGACAGAAACCCACAGAAAACAGATAATATATACAGCAAGGGGCAATACCGGAATCACAGATGTCAGCCAGGCCAGGGTCATACACAGCAGGTCAGCAGGAACAAGGGATATACAAGAAACATAAAGGTAGCCAAGCCAAGGTCATACACAGGAGATCAGCAACTGAACAAGGGCAGGTTGGGAAAGGGAGATAATGGATGGGATAGGATACAGGCTCAGGAACAGGTTCAGGGTCCGATACAGGTTTACAGGATAGCAGGATAACAGGTCAGGGCGCAAGGAAGAAAGATACCAAGGCAAGCATATGAGGGCTTGCCGGGTATTTATAGGACTGATTATAATTGACCTCATGTCACAGCTGATCGCAGAGTGTGCTGTTTGCTCCACACTGCCGGAGTGCACCCGCTGGTGGACACCGGTACTGCGGCCCAAGGATGCAACAGTGCCACCAGCAGGAGAGACCTCTTACTGCAGGTCCCAGGTGATGGAAGACACCCGCTGGTGGACACTGGTACTGCGATCCAAGAGGCCGATAGCGCCACCAACGGGTAAACCCTCTCATGACAGTAGCCCTCCACCAGTCGGGGCCCGACGGAAGCCTCTCCTCAGTGCAAGACACATAAATGCCCGCATGGAGTTTGGTAAAAAAACACCTGGAGGACTCCAAGATGGTGAGAAATAAGATTCTTTGGTCTGATGAGATCAAGATAGAAATTTTGGTCTTAATTCTAAGCAGTATATGTGGAGAAAACCAGACACTGCTCATCACCTGTCCAATACAGTCCCAACAGTGAAGCATGGTGGTGGCAGCATCATGCTGTGGGGGTGTTTTTCAGCTGCAGGGACAGGACGACTGGTTGCAATCGAGGGAAAGATGAATGCGGCCAAATACAAGGATATCCTGAACAAAAACCTTCTCCAGAGTGCTCAGGACGTCAGACTGGGCCAAAGGTTTACCTTCCAACAAGACAATGACCCTAAGCACACAGCTAAAATAACGAAGGAGTGGCTTCACAACAACTCCGTGACTGTTCTTGAATGGCCCAGCCAGAGCCCTGACTTAAACCCAATTGAGCATCTCTGGAGAGACCTAAAAATGGCTGTCCACGAACGTTTACCATCCAACCTGACAGAACTGGAGAGGATCTGCAAGGAGGAATGGCAGAGGATCCCCAAATCCAGGTGTGAAAAACTTGCATCTTTCCCAAAAAGACTCATGGCTGTATTAGATCAAAAGGGTGCTTCTACTAAATACTGAGCAAAGGGTCTGAATACTTAGGACCATGTGATATTTCAGTTTTTCTTTTTTAATAAATCTGCAAAAATGTCAACAATTCTGTGTTTTTCTGTCAATATGGGGTGCGGTGTGTACATTAATGAGGAAAACAAATGAACTTAAATAACTTTAGCAAATGGCTGCAATATAAAAAAGAGTGAAAAATTTAAGGGGGTCTGAATACTTTCTGTCCCCACATACTACCTGTCATAGATATTCAATGTAATTGCAGCTTTAACCAGGAAAGAAGAATTGCGACCACTGCATACCAGGAAAAACCAGCCAGATTCAAATTTAGATGTTTACATTTTAATTAGAGGAAGTATGTAATACTATCTAGGGGAAAAAATAGATTAAAAAAAATAACAAATAATAATAGTAAGGCTACATGAAAAATAAGACATCAACCCCCCTGACTTTAGAATCCCTACTGTTTCTTTATTAAATATGGTCCACAACATTTGAGGGGAAATTGCTTATTAGATTCTGCCCAGAATGGACAAAATTATGCAGGTACATAAATAAAACATAGTGCTTAATAGGTCACTGAATACACTTTGTGGTATTCATAATGGCCAAAGGATGTAGGGATGTAGTTGGGAAACCCCTTGGGCCATTATGAATACCACAAAGGGTAATCAGTGACCTATTAAGCACTGTGTGTTTGTTTTATTGATGTACCTGCATAATTTGGTCCTTTCTGGACAGAATCTAATAAGCAATTTCCCCTCAAATGTTGTGGACCATCTTTAATAAGGGACTAGTAGGGATTCCAATCTCAGGGGGCATTGTTGTCTCCATTTTCATATAGCCTTACTATTATTATTTTTTCTATTTTATTAGTATTTATTTATTTAATTACGTTTTTCTATCTGAACCTTTTTAAAGTCTTTTGTATAATAAAAATGTGAATTTAAACTTTTGGTGTGGTATCTTCAAAGTCCTTAGTAGGGATTCAGTATTTTTCAATGTCTTGTATAAGGGGACACGGAACCAGTAAAACCAGTATGAATAATAGAGCTTGTAATGGGCTGACTCTAGTCCTAATGCATATACATAACATGTGATTAATATGGCAGAGCACACAGGTTATGAAGACTAATGCCGCGTACACACGGTCGGACTTTCTATCCTACTTGGTCCGGCACACTTTCCGACGGACTTTGTCCGCCAGGTGCGCCGGACTTTAAAACGGACGGACTTGCCCACACACGACCGGACTTTCCGGCGGGCTAAGTCCGCCCGTCTTTCCAACGGACTTTCGCCGGAGTTCCGGCGGACTTTCAGAATGAACGGACTTGCCGACACACGGACAAGTCCGTTCATTTTGAACGTGACTCAGGTGCGACGGGACTAGCAAAGGATGTCAATCTTGCCGCTTTTATCGGCGAGATTGACACCTTGCGAGCCCCGTCGCGGGTCATACCAGGCCCTTAGGTCTGGTATGGATTATAAAGGGAACCCCGCTACGCCGAAAAAACGGCGTGGGGTCCCCCCTAAAATCCATACCAGACCCCGATCCGAGCACGCAGCCTGGCCGGTCAGGAAAGGGGGTGGGGACGAGCGAGCGCCCCCCCCTCCTGAACCGTACCAGGCCGCATGCCCTCAACATGGGGGGTGGGTGCTTTGGGGGAGGGGGGCGCCCTGCGGGGCCCCCCCCAAAGCACCTTGTCCCCATGTTGATGAGGACAAGGGCCTCTTCCCGACAACCCTGGCCATTGGTTGTCGGGGTCTGCGGGCGGGGGGCTTATCGGAATCTGGGAGCCCCTTTTAATAAGGGGGCCCCCAGATCCCGGCCCCCCACCCTATGTGAATGAGTATGGGGTACATGGTACCCCTACCCATTCACCTAGGGAAAAAGTGTAAGTAATAAAACACACTACACAGGTTTTTAAAATATTTTATTAAACAGCTCCGGGGGGGGGGGATCTTCCTCCGGCTTCGGGGGTCTTCTTCCGGCTTCGGGGGTCCCTCCGCTTCATCTTCTCCCGGCGTCCGGTTGGTTCTTCTCCGCTCTCTTCTCCCGGTGTTCCAGTTGTTCGGCCGGCTCCTCTGCTGTCTTCAGGTAGCTCTCTTGCCAGCAGAGGTCTGGACTTCTGGGCTTTTGGGCTTTTTGTCTTCTTGTCTTCTCTTCCCCAGATGTTGACACGACGCTCTCTCCGGCTGGACTGCTCTCCGAGGGCTACGTTGTGACTTATATAGGCGGAGACCCCGCCCCCTTTTGATGTCACAGTCCCTGGGCATGCTGGGACTGTGACGTTTTAGGGGGCGTGGTCAACATCACCCAGTGACCACGCCCCCTAAAACGTCACAGTCCCAGCATGCCCAGGGACTGTGACATCAAAAGGGGGCGGGGTCTCCGCCTATATAAGTCACAACGCAGCCCTCGGAGAGCAGTCCAGCCGGAGAGAGCGTCGTGTCAACATCTGGGGAAGAGAAGACAAGAAGACAAGAAGCCCAGAAGCCCAGAAGTCCGGACCTCTGCTGGCAAGAGAGCTACCTGAAGACAGAAGAGGAGCCGGCCGAAGAACTGGAACACCGGGAGAAGAGAGCGGAGAAGAACCAACCGGACGCCGGGAGAAGATGAAGCGGAGGGACCCCCGAAGCCGGAAGAAGACCCCCGAAGCCGGAGGAAGATCCCCCCCCCGGAGCTGTTTAATAAAATATTTTAAAAACCTGTGTAGTGTGTTTTATTACTTACACTTTTTCCCTAGGTGAATGGGTAGGGGTACCATGTACCCCATACTCATTCACATAGGGTGGGGGGCCGGGATCTGGGGGCCCCCTTATTAAAAGGGGCTCCCAGATTCCGATAAGCCCCCCGCCCGCAGACCCCGACAACCAATGGCCAGGGTTGTCGGGAAGAGGCCCTTGTCCTCATCAACATGGGGACAAGGTGCTTTGGGGTGGGGGGGCCCCGCAGGGCGCCCCCCTCCCCCAAAGCACCCACCCCCCATGTTGAGGGCATGCGGCCTGGTATGGTTCAGGAGGGGGGGCGCTCGCTCGTCCCCAACCCCTTTCCTGACCGGCCAGGCTGCGTGCTCGGATCGGGGTCTGGTATGGATTTTAGGGGGGACCCCACGCCGTTTTTTCGGCGTAGCGGGGTTCTCTTTATAATCCATACCAGACCTAAGGGCCTGGTATGCACCGCGCTCGCAGCAATAGAAAGATTTGTTTTTCCTATTGCAGCGAGCGCGAGATGCAATACCCTGCCCTCGTGTCGTATCTGGTCCGTCGGACCAGCATACACACGAGCGGGCTTTCCGTCGGACCAGCACACACACGAGCGGACTTTCCGCCCGAAACTGAGTCCAACGGAAAGATTTAAAACTTTTTTCAAATCTAGGTCCGGCGGGCTTTTGGGAAGAAGTTCGCCGGAAAAGTCCACCGCCGCCCACACACGGGCGGATTGTCCGGCACACTCTGGTCCGCCGGACCAAGTATGCCGGAAAGTCCGACCGTGTGTACGCGGCATAAGAATTGTTGGTTACTGGTTTATAATTTAGATGGAATTCACCTAGTGTAGTTATGTCACATATTACAGGCAAACCAATCATGTTCTGGCATTTAATTACTAAATGTTTTAGCTGATGTTTTATACCTATTTCTATTTCTAATATATGTATTTGTTTAAATAAACATATAAATAGAGAGCGCAGCAGTGGCTGTTTGCCTTCAGACTGTCTTTCTGACTAGAGCTTCATAGAGCCAACTAAAAATACAAGTGGGAAAGGCAGTAGGGTGGAATAGCTACTTCTCTGACTAATTTACTTGTGTGTGTGTGTATTTTGTCTGCTCACATAATTTGTAATAAAAACATCTTTGCCATTCTGAAGCTTCCCTCCAAACACTGCCTATTATTTTATATATAGTGTGATTCTGTACTTCCCAAATATGCTACAGAAATCTCCCTCCACTGAGTCTGGCTGCAACCATTTTAACTGTGAGCAGCTTCCTTCCTAGATTTACACAAACACACAAGAGGCACACCTCCATCTCTGCAGCCCTGCAGCTCTCATTGGCCCTCTTATGACTCACCCCCCTCCCTTCCTGGCAAACTCTCAGGAGAGAGCGAGAGAGAGCAGTGCATGATGTCATAAGCCTAGGCTTTTTACCAGACAAGAAACAGGAAGTGGGCTGTGTATTGTATTTACTGGCAGAAAACAAATGTTTCACCATCCAAAGTTAAAACAACAAGGGCAGAAGATTTAATGGATGAAAAGTTGAAAAAATGACTGAAGGTCGCTTTAAGCTATTGACCTCTGTAAAGAGGCTTTGTTCTTTAAAACAGCCTAAGATAATAGCCTAGAGAACACACACACAAAAAAAAAAGAGAGCTCTCTCTGCTGGCTACATATAAGAATACAAGATGTTCATACATAATATTTCATAGGTACTGGACAAAACAAAGAAAAAAATATTTTAAAAAGACCTGGTAGCATGAAATATAGAAACAAATTAAATACAGAATTACAATGCATTGCATTTAAAGTTGCAATGAGAGAGAACATATGCCGGAAGCTTTTCAGCTGTGATGAAATCTGAAAGACCACTCCGTTTTTAATAAAGGGATTGCAAAGGCTTTCTTTTAAATAACAAACATCTAATGCTTACCTGCTCTGTGCAATTGTTTTGCACAGAGCGGTCTCATACCTCCTCTTCTGGGGTCTCCCACCAGGGCTCTCGGCTCCTCCTATTCTCCAAGTGCCCCCATAGCAACCGCTTGCTATGGGGGGCACTCGTGCAGGCTTGTTCTCGAGCCTGACTGTGTGCTATAGACACAAACAGCGCTACTTGGCCCTGCCTCCCACTCTTTCCTTACATTAGTTGCCTGAGAGCAGCGGGATCCAATGACTCCCGCTGCTCTCAGCCAAGTCTGTGAGAGAGGGGAGAAGAGCTGCTTCAGACAGGACAGCGCTGGGTCAAGAGAAGGCTCAGGTAAAGTGGATGTAAACCCTCACATATACCCGGTGAAGTCAGAGATTAAACAAAACCTACATACGTTTTACATGTATATCTGCTGTCTTCAGCTTTATATACTGTTTAGAAAGTGCACATCGTGTTAGACTTTTCTCTTCCTGATTCACCAGTGGGTGTGGATTCTTGCCATACACTGTGAGACAGCTGATTGGAGGAAAGGCACACACCCCCCTCCACATAGGCAGAGACTTGCAGAGCTGTGCTGTGAATAGACCAGCTCTCTGCTAATCTATTTATAGCACCCACCCTGACACAAAATTCAGCCTATTTTTTTTACAGTTGTCAGAGAACTTGTCAGAAGTTCTCATGCTGATTACAGGAGAACGGAGCAGGAGAAAGCCACCAGACTTAGGGCTTTAAAGAGAGATAAGAAAACACTGCAAATATATGTGCCCAGCTCAAATTTCATGAATCGGGTTTACATACACTTTAAGTGTATAATGGGGGCCTGAGGGGAGCTACAATTGAAAGTTTTTTTTTTCTCCAGGCCAACTGCTAAATACACATTTGAAATGCTTACATGGGAACTGGCTTAAATATAAAATGATTCAAAATTATGTTCAGCCAGTTTCCAGACTGCACTGAAGGTCATGCACTTCCGGAGGTCTTACTGCAGACTACTCTGTAGTTTAGCAGTACAGCCTGGCCTAGGACCCAATCTAATGCCGCGTACACACAAGCGGACATTCTGGCATACTTGGTCCGGCAGACTTTCCGACGGACTTTCGCCGGAGTTACGGCGGACTTTCAGAATGAATGGACTTGCCCTCACACGGACAAGTCCGTTCATTTTGAACGTGACTCGGGTACGACGGGACTAGAAAAGGAAGTCAATCTTGCTGCTTTTATCGGCGAGATTGACGCGTTGCAAGCAGGGACTGTGACGGCATGAGGGGGCGGGGTCTCCGCCTATATAAATCACATCGGAGTGCTCAGAGAGCAGTCCAGACAGAGAGACCGTCGTGTCAACATCTGGAGAAGAGAAGAGGGAAGAAGCCAAGAAGACAAGAAGTCTGGACCTCCGCTGGCAAGAGAGCGGCATGAAGACAGCGGAGGAGCCGGCAGAAGAACTGGAACACCAGGAGAAGAGGCCAGAGAGAGCGGAGAAGAACCAACCAGACGCCGGGAGAAGAGGAACCGGAGGGACCCCCGAAGCCAGAATAAGACCCCCGAAGCCGGAGGAAGACCCCCCCCCCCGCAGCTGTTTAATTTATTTTAAAAACCTGTGTAGTGTTTTATTATTGACACTTTTTCCCTAGGTGAATGGGTAGGGGTACCATGTACCCCATACTCATTCACATAGAGTGGGGGGCCGGGATCTGGGGGCCCTCTTATAGGGGGCTCCCGGATTCTGATAAGCCCCCGCCCGCAGACCCCGACAACCAACGACCAGGGTTGTCGGGAAGAGGCCCTTGTCCTCATCAACATGAGGACAAGGTACTTTGGGGTGGGGGGGCCCGCAGGGCGCCCCCCTCCCCCAAAGCACCCACCCCCCATGTTGAGGGCATGCGGCCTTGTACGGTTCAGGAGGGGGGGCGCTCGCTCGTCCCCACCCCCTTTCCTGACCGGCCGGACTGTGTGCTCAGATCGGGGTCTGGTATGGATTTTAGGGGGGACCCCACGCCGTTATTTCGGCGTATGGGCTTCCCTTTATAATCCATACAATACCTAAAGGCCTGATATGACACGCGCTCACCGCAATAGGAAAATTTGTTTTTCCTATTGCAGCGAGCGCGAGATGCAATACCCTGCCCTTGCGTCGTATCTGGTCCGTCGGACCAGCATACAGACGAGCGGACCTTCGGTCAGAAACTGAGTCCGACGGAAAGATTTAAAACATGTTTTAAATCTAGGTTCGGCGGACATTTGGGGAAAAAAAGTCCGCCGAAGCCTACACACGGTCGGATTGTCCGGCGGACTCTGGTCCGCCGGACCAGGTTAGCCGGAAAGTCCGCTCGTGTGTACGCGGCATAAGTCTCTGAATGGGCACTATAAGAATAGGAGAACACTGATGAGATCATCACACTGCTCTCTCTTCTAGGGCTGCAACTAACGATTGTTTTCATAATCGATTAGTTGGCAGATTATTTTTCCGATTAATCGGATAATAATCTTAAAAAAAGGGTGGTGTATAATTTAGTTAAAGTGGAGGGCCACCCTAAAAAATTGCATGAAAAATCCTAAAAAAAATTTTAAAAAAACATTTGAAAAAATTTTTTTTTTAAACTTACCTAAACCTTTGTTGCTAGGCAGCCTTCGTAATCTGCCTCTTCCCATTCCGCGGCATGTCCTGCTCCTCGGTGAGTGGCCCCGTTGCCTTCTGGGAACTGTGTGTGTTCCCAGAAAGCCACGGGGCCATTCACAGAGCGCTGCGCCGCTCGCGCGTGCGCAGTAGGAAACTGGCAGTGAAGCCACAAGGCTCCACTGCCTGTTTCCCTTAGTTAGGGTGGCGGTGCCGGGACCCGAGAGCCGAGGGACGGGTCGGCCTTGGGCGGCCGACATTGCGGGCACCCAGGACAGGTAAGTGTACTTATTTAAAGTCAGCAGCTACAGTGTTTGTAGCTGCTGACTGTTAAAAAAAAATTTTGCTGGCCGGAATCCCGCTTTAATATGTAAAGTTAAAAAAAAAGGCAATTTATTCTTAAATATCTATATGCAGAGGTAAATATAAATGGCCAGCTATATGGTTAGGGAGCAAAATCTCTAATCCACTCTGAGACTAAGAGACAGAAGAAATACAGTGGAACCTTGGATTACGAGCATAATCCGTTCCAGGAGAATGCTTGTAAACCCAATCACGCGCATATCAAAGCGAGTTCCCCATAGAAGTCAATGGAAACGAAGATAATTTGTTCCGCATTGACTTCTATTACATGCAATACCGCATGTGGCCAGAGGTGGGCGGGTGCCGGAGAGCCTCAGAATAACTCGGGGACAGCTCGGAAAGCTTCGGGAACGGAGTATTTTCAAGTGTTTCCGAGTATTTCTGAGTCATTCCGAGTATTTCCGAACGGCTCCAAACCGTTCCGAGTGTCCCCGGCGCCCCCGCACCTCTGGCCAAATGCGGTACTGCACCGCCCATTAGCTTGAATTCTGTTTGTTTCGCGAGACAACACTCACAAACCGAGTCAGAATTTAAAAAAAATATTGCTCGTCTTTCAAAACGCTCCTTAACCGCATTACCCGTAAACCAAGGTTCCACTGTATACTGTATATACTATTAGAGGTTGAATCTTTAAAAAAATAAAGACTGTGCTGCCAATTTTCAGACAGAACTGTAATATATTATATGATGGCCATACAAAAACAATGTCTTCATTAAAAAAAAATTAACTTTTTAATTTTACAAAATTAAAAATATCCATTTTATATAACAAAGAAATATATAATACTTTTGCACGATGCACAATCATGAGATTTAATATCACAGACAGATGGTGATGCATTTATGTATATTATTATTTATATATTGTTGATTATTAGATATTACTTGGTTTACACATTATTCATGAAGTGTAATAGGGGGTAGGTTCCCCAATTCTGAGTAGCGCTGTACACAAGTTAATTTATCATTTTATAATGGCTGTAGTTTGTTGTGAAGAGGAACATGGTATATGTATTTTCTTTCAGTTTTTTTGTCTTGTTCAATAAGTTTTTTTATAGGTAAGGGTTCTTGTAGTGCCAGCTATATGTGGGATGATATGGCTTGCAATGTTGCCCATCGCTCTTTCCTTTTAGCCTGAGTGCTGCTGTGCAGGGGCTAATATCAAGATACAGCAAGTTAGGTTATTCTGCCAGATGTCTGCAAAATACAATGAAATCTTTAATATAATCTTTAATATATAATTATAATTATAATTAAATATAATAAAATTAAAAATAATATAATTATCTTTAATATATAATATAATCTTTATATAATCTTTAATATAACTAGAATAAAATTGGCTTTTTAAATCTGCACGGAATTCAGCTTTAATCTAAAGTTTAAGTGATTGTAAATGCACCGATTTTCTTTTAACCACTTGCTGACCAGACCATAGCCGAAAGAAGGCTACAGCGCGGTTGGTTTATTCTGGGTGGGCGTCCGTGGGACGTCCTACCAGAATGTTGCTCTCGCGCGCCCCCCTCCCGCAAAGTTTCGTCACCACTGGGTCCGGAAGACCCGGCGCATCATGGATCACGGTAAATGGCCGTTTCTAGCGGCCGTTCACCACATGATCGCTCTGTCAAATGACGGAGCGATCACTTGTAAACAAACCGGCGTCATCTCATGACGCCGGTTCCTCCCTCCCCTCTCTGTACCGATCTGTACAGTGCGAGGGGAGAGGGGGGAGGGGGAGAGATCATTTTTAGCAGTGGTGGGCTGGATCTGTAGTGCCCACAGCGCTGCTCTGTGCCCATACTGTGCAATACTCTGCAATAATGTGCAATACTCTACAGTACTCTGTAATAATGTGCAATACTCTGCAGTACTCTGTAATAATGTGCAATACTCTGCCAATACCGTGCAATACTCTGCAATAAATTTTAACAGAAACAAAGATATTTTTTTTTTTACCGAATTTTCTGTCTTTCTTGATTTATAGCACAAAAAATAAAAAACCCAGCGGTGATTAAATACCACCAAAAGAAAGCTCTATTTGTATGAAAAAAAGGACAAAAATTTCATATGGGTACAGTGTTGCATGACTGAGTAATTGTCATTCAAAATGTGAGAGCACCGAAAGCTGAAAATTGGTCTGGTTAGGAAGGGGGTTTAAGTGCCCAGTTGTCAAGTGGTTAAATTAAACTAACAAACATGGTATACTTACCTGCTCTGTGCAATGGTTTTGCACAGAGCAGCCCCAATCCTGCTTTCCTCAGGTCCCCCACCAATGCTCCTGGCTCCTCCCTTCTGTCAAGAGGCCCCATAGCGATCTGCTTACTATAGGGGCACTTTTTTGTGCTGCCTCCGCTCCCTCCTCCCTGGCTGTGATAGATAGTAGCAGTAGCCAATGGCTCCCACTGCTATGTCTGAGCTAATGAGAAGGGAGAGAGCCGAGGGAGCCTCTGCTCTCGTGCACATCAGAAGGTTTTTTTTTTTTAACTTAATGCAGAGAATGCATTAAAGTGGATGTAAACCCAATTTGTGAAATCTGACCTGGGCACATATATCTGTAGTGTTTACTTATCTCTCTCCAAAGCCCTGCTGCTTCCTTCCTCTGTTATCAGCATGATAACTTCAACTGATCATCATTGCAAGTTTGTCTGGCTTATGACAATAAAGAAATTTCTTCAGCATCTTTTGGATCCAAGTGTGCGATCAATCTTTTCTTCTCTTCTTGATATTGCCTATGGTGATGAGCCGGGATTAGCACCTTGGACCGGGTGTGTCCATTTTTTTCTTGAAGCGGTGTGTGCACCCTTGTTCTGTTTCATGATAACTTCTGACAAGATCTCTGACACAGGAGATAAAAACAGCTGGAAATTTGTGTCGGGGGTTGAACTTAGTGATAAGCAGAGAGCTTGTCTATTCAGACCGCAGCTCTGCTAGTTTCTTCATTCCTCTGCCTATGTGGAAGGGGGGGGGGGGTGTTTATGCCTTTCCTCCAATCAGCTCTCACACAGTGTATACAGACTTCCTGCTGAAACAGGAAGAATATTTTCTAACACGAGGTGCTCTTTCTAAAGAGTCTAGAAAGCTGAAGACAGCAGATATACATGTAAAACTTATGTAGGGAGATTTGTTTCATCTCTGTGCATCGTCTGAGGCTGTTCATTTAACTGAGTATATGTGAGAGTTTACATCCACTTTAAGGTAAAACATCTTCTGTCTCCAGAACCGATTTAGGTAAACTATTGCAGCTAGATTCCAGAAGGCTTCCACATGTGGTTTGGGGTCTCTTTCTCAGCAAGAATCCTACAGTGAGTGGGATTAGGAATAACTTGGCTGGATATTCTGATGACAGGAAAACCAGTTTTCCTAGAACATCTGTCTACATGGTAGTTTTAAATTGAGACTTTCACCCCGCTAAGGTGTATTAACTAACATTACCCGCTTACAGCATCATCCTGGGTTTCCAGGTACGTCCTAGGCCAGTGATGGCAAACCTTGGCACCCCAGATGTTTTGAAACTACATTTCCCATGATGCTCATGCACTCTGCAGTGTAGTGAAGCATCATGGGAAATCTTGTTCCAAAACATCTGGAGTGCCAAGGTTCGCCATCACTGTCCTAGACAGAAAGGAACTGACTTGAAGACAAGCCCAATATACACTTTGGTGAATGTTAGGTTGGCCAGGTGCAATACAGCTATATCCGCATAGCAAATTTATAAGCATTGCTAGATAGGCTGTGTCCCCTGTGTGTATTTCAAGGCTTAATTTTCATTTTTAATTAAAGTGAGCCTTTATGCATTTGGGAGAGCACACACAGATTAGGTATTAATCAGATCTAGAGCACATAGTGAGAGAAGAAAAGATACAGTGGAGCAGTGGTTGTCAGCTTGGTGGATATAGAGAGAGGGTCTAACAGCAACCCCTGACAATACCAAAGGGCTGCACATTATATTTAAAATCTGTAATATTTAAAAGAATACAGACGTTTGCAGACAAACTGTAGGAGGCTGCTCAAGACTGCAGACATACAATAAGACATGTCTTGAGACTGCAGATGTACAATAAGAGATGTTTTGAGACTGCAGATGTACAATAAGAGATAGCTAACATACTGTTAAGGCTTAATATACACGGGACGTTTTTACAACCTCTCCTGAACGATTTAAATTGACAGATAGTAACCCAAATTTAAGGCCTCATGCACACGAGGCGCTGTTAAACTCGTGTTCAGAGGCAGTTGGACACTTTTTTTCAACTGCCCCTGAACCCATTCAATGTTATCCTATGTGTCCATGTACACAGTCTCCTTTTTTGGTGTTTTTAGGCAGTTGCATTTAACCTCGTTTTTCCAGAAGCAAAAAAATGGGTTCAGACGCAAAAGTTTTTCACGTTTAAGACGCCAAACGCGGCTAAACGCCGGTACCACGTTTAGCCGCGTTTGCTTTTATAAGTGTTTTCTACAACCCGACTTTGGGGCCCCACATTTCGGGGCCACTTGGACTAGCTCTATAACATATCTAAATTTTGGGTTCCTAGCACCAAGTGGCCCCGAGATATGGGGCCGCAAAGTCGGGTCACAAAATGTCATTCTCTGCTGCAGAAAAGTGCTTGACATTTTGGGATCCGACTTTAGGGCCCCATATCTCGGGGCCACTGGGTGCTAGGAACCCCACATTTGGTGGGCTGACAGTTGAACTAACACTATAATAGGAACCCCAAATTTGGATATGTTGTAGTGCTAGTTCCACTGTTAGCACACCAAATTTGGGGTTCCTGGCACTAAGTGGCCCCGAGATACGGGGCCCCAAAGTTGGGTCACAAAATGTCATTCTCTGCTCTGCAGACGCTTCTAGACGCAAACGTGGCTAAACGCGGCATGTAAACGCGGCAAAACGGGCGTTTCTAAATGCCGGTTTCAGCTTTTAAAAACTTGTGTTCAGCAGAGTTTGCACTGGCGTCTCGTGTGCATGAGGCCTAAAACGTCCGTTTTGCCATGTTTACATGCCACGTTTAGCCGTTTTTGTTTTCTTTTTCAAAATAGTCAAAAATGAAAAACATCTGTAGACGAAACACGGTTAAACGCGAGTTATCGCGCTTAGCCGCATTTAGAAGCGTTTGGCGCTTGAAAGGCCTCTAAACTCTGCGTCTGAACTAATTTTTTTGCTTTCCAAAGAGGCCTCTAAACTCAACTGCCTAGAAACGACTATAAACAACCCCGTGTACATGTACTGATAAGATAACATGGAGGAGAGTTCAGGAGCAGTTGAAAAAAATGCCCAGCTGCTCCTAAATGTCCGTTTAGCAGCAACAGTTTACATGAGGCCTAAGAGACTGTGGACATGCTACAAGAGACAGTTAGGCCTCATGCACAAACGCACGTTCAAAGGCAGTTGGACACTTTTTTCAACTTCCCCTGAACTCATTCAATGTTATCCATTGTGGCCATGTACACAGTCTCATTTTTTGGCGTTTTTAGGCAGTTGCGTTTAACCTCGTTTTTCCAGAAGCAAAAAATGGGTTCAGACGCAAAAGTTCTCCACGTTTTAGACGCCAAACGCCGGTACCGCGTTTAGCCGCGTTTGCGTTTATAAGTGTTTTTAAAGGAACCCTATTTTTTGGACCAGAAAACACAGAAATATGATGATAAACTGCAGCAGAGAATGACATTTTGCGACCCGACTTTGGGGCCCCATATCTCAGGGCCACTTTTCTGCAGCAGAGAATGACATTTTGTGACCCGAATTTGGGGCCCCATATCTCTGGGCCACTTGGTGCTAGGAACCCCAAATTTGGTTTGCAAACACAGTGGAACTAGCACTACAACATTAGTAGCCCATTGTGCTTTACCTTTGCAGGGAAATAAAGAGGAAGTAAAACCAATCAGGGTTTATTTCCTCTTTAATTATTTTTATTTGGATCACTTTTATTGCTGTCACAAGGAATGTAAACATCTTTGTGACAGCAATAGGCATGTGTCTATAAGACCCCAAATCCCTCCTCTGCACAAAAGCATTCAAAACACCAAGATCGGTGTTTCTGAATGCTTCTGATTTTCAAAAAAATGGCGCCAATGGTTTCCGAGCAAACCGAAAGGGATGTCATGTCATAGCTTCCAGTTTACTATTAAGAACAGCCGATCAAAGCCAATCCTGCCTTTACTTGGCTGTCTGGCCAGCTGGCGAACGCGCCGTCTGGTCGTTTGGGTCTCCTGATGGGACGGTAGAGCCCGAGAGAGCCGTGGAAGGTGGCGGGGGGGGGGGGAATGTCCCTTTCCACTGCTTATAAAAGCAATCAAGCAGCTGGTGAGTCACTCCGATTGCTATTACTAGTGACTCTACCGCCTGGGCTAAAAAACAATACCGGGGTGATGCATAATCCTAGTATAACCACTAAAAGTCCAGCGATTTACAGGTATGTCGCTGGATGGGAAATGGCTAAGTACCCTGCCGCTGGGAGACACCTACTGTTGGACACTAAAAGTGCAGCTTTCCGCCCAGAGCACCGTAGTACCACCAGAAGGGGAACTCGGTCCTAACATCTCCCTCCTCATTGGCTGAGATCAATTACAGCCAGTGAGCCAATGAGGAGAGAGAATGGGTGGGGCTGAGCCGCAGCTCTGTGTGTGAATGGACATGCAATGCAGCGGCTTGGGAGCAAGCCTGTTTGGTTGCCCCCAGAGCAAGCTGTTTGGTTGCCCCCAGAGCAAGCTGTTTGGTTGCTCCCAAAGCAAGCTGTTTGGTTGCTCCCAAAGCAAGCTGTTTGGTTGCTCCCAAAGCAAGCTGTTTGGGTGCCCCCAGAAGAGGAGGATAGTGCAAAACCACTACACAGAGCAGATAAATATGACATGTTTGTTATTTTAAAAAAAATAAACTTGCCTTTAATAACGCTTTAAGGGATTTAGAAATGAGACAGAACTATTTGAGTTCCTCTCATGCCTACAATGCTACTGTATGCAGGGGCCTGTGGTTCACGCTGTAAGTAATGTGGGGGAGGGGCAGCGTGTAGCTTGCAGGCTAGGCACCAAGGCAATCGAGCTTGTACCGAAAGATTATGCAAATTGATACAGATTTATATATAAGTAAACTTAACATGAAAAATACAGAATCGCTTAAATAGAAAACAAATATAACACAAAAACAGCATAATCTATGTAGCTGAGAACATACAGAATGAAGCATGTCCATGGAATGACAGAGAGCATGTTGAAAGGCTAGACAGTTATTTAAAGGCTATAAAGAGAATAAAGTGCTGTAATATATTTTTTCTGCACATATCATGAAACAGAGTAATAAAAATTTGTGGCCATGAACTATTCTAAATCCCAGGAGAAGCCATGCTGGCATTAAAATATTGCTGTTATGTATTTTATTCTAACAGAAAATATCAAAACCTAAATGTGTGCTGACTACAGTTTCAGCTTGTAGGAAATAATAGGGTAAACGTACACCTAAAGCCCTTTACTTCAGCCATGCTAATGCCTGGAATATAAATGTAGACATTGCGGTATACAGTATATACAGTAGACGGAGTACAGAATGAGCGCTTAAAGGGTATTTTCATTTTTACAGACAAATTGGGATAACACCTACTTTGTATTTTGTTACTTGTTCCCATCCAGTACTTAAAGCCCACATTTATTTAAATCTGTTATTTATTCTGTGTAGTGTTTTAATAGGATGGTATGGTTTATAACAGCATAGTATTAATTTCGTTTTATTTGGTATTATTTGCTAATTTTGGTAATTTTATTGTTGTTATCGTGTCTTGTTTCCATTTGTTATTGTGTTGGTCTTTGTTGAATGTAATTGTATCTTCATAATTTCCCTTTGGGATTATTAAAGTATTCTGAATATGAATCTGAATCCATCCAAAGCTTTTAATTTTGTTTTGATTACAGGAGCGGGGAAGGGTTAGAACCACTCAGGTTTTTATTGTCTACATTTTTATTAGGGTGAGAAAGGGTTGGAACTTCCAAGAGTGCTTTTATTGCTGTCTGTACCTATATCTTCTGGTGCCAGCTGCTCCCCTCCATTTATTATAGAGGTTTCACAAGGACAGGAAGTGAGGGAAAATCTCCTCAGTGAGGTCACAAACAGAAATATAGAATTATACATCTAATATGTTCCAAAAATGGGACTTTCATGGTATCCAGTTCCATTACTTTTAAGTAAAAGTGTAGAAAGGATTTTCTCTATCTTTTGAGTATATAACTGGATATGAAACTGGATACCAAGTTTAATTTCTTATTTTCTGACATATTCAATGTGTAAATAAGGATGCAGGTATCATTCCTAACACTAGAGATTGTTGATCCACCAAATATTCGTTTACCTTTTGGGGAATCAAGAAGGAATTGACTTTTTCCCTGCTGGAACAAATTGTATCATGCTTTATAGTTTTTTTTTTTTGTTTTTTGTTTTTTTGCCTTCCTTTGGATCAACTGTGGGTAATCCTGCAGTCCAGGATTTAAAAAAATATATACTGTACTCTTGCAGTGTCCCAAGCACCCAGAGGGGAGTTCCTCTTCGATGCTGCGGGTTGTGGATGGACCCTTGCCCTCCTCATGTACAATGGAGGAATTTTAACAATCAGAGTGTGACTGCCAGCCGAATCACTGAAAAGAAGAGGCTTCTGATAACTGGCCACACAGCCTGGAATAAGTCTACCCAAGTGAGGAATAAGGTGAGTATTACAGCTTCTACTCCTAGACTTAACGAGCATTAAACCCTTGTAATGAGGACAGGCCCCACTGAAAGAGGGATTTTTTTCATGCTATCCGAAGTGGGGCTTTCAAGTGGTTGTAAACCCACATGAAAAAAAAAGACCTGCAAGACAAAGGCATAATGAGCTAGTATGCATATAGCATACTAGCTCATTATGTAATACTCACCTGAGATCTAAGCCCCCACTGCAGTGCCCATGCACAGCACCAGCTGGCGACACTTCTCCCCGGAGTTACTTCCGGGCATCATGGCTCCAGCGCTCTCATTGGCCAGAGCCGCGATGACGTCACTCCCACGCATGCGCGCGGGAGCCGCCAGTAACGGCACACTCACTGAAGCAAACTGCACGTACGTGCCATTGCTTCAGTGCGCATGTGCCGATGACAGTGGCACATGCAGATACAGGGGATATAGTTACATAGTTTAGTAAGGTTGAATAAAGACACCAGTCCATCCAGTGAATGTTGGTGCATGCCCACAATTGTGCCCATCCCTATACATTGTGACCCATCAAGATGCCCATCTATTATATTATTTATTTAAGGTACCCATATAGCGCCGTCAATTTTTACGCCGTGCTCCACACACACATCGGTCCCCACCCCCAAGGAGCCCACAATCTAAGGTCCCCAACCCAGGACCAATTTATTATGGACAGAAGCCAATTAACCTACCAGCATGTCTTTGGAGTGTGGGAGGAAACCGGAGTACCTGGCGGAAACCCATGCAGGCACAGGGAGAACATGCAAACTCCAGGCAGGTAGTGTCGTGGTTGGGATTTGAACCAGCGACCCTTTTTACTGCTAGGCAAGAGTGCTATCCACTACACCACTGTGCCGCCCAAACCGTGCAGGTTTAGGGGATATCTGGGGTAGCTACAGGTAAGCCTTATTATAGGCTTACCTGTAGCAAACAGTGGATTGTAAGGGTTTACAACCACGTTAAGTTATGATTAAAGATCATTCAAATCAGTAGAATTTCTTAGAGCCTACTCAGACTGGAATGAGACAGCTTTTAATGATGTTGATTCACATGTCCCCGTGGATTCCTAATTGAAGTTTAAAAATTTACCTAAAAATTATATTTGAGTTATAGATGGCGTCTGGTAGACTGATTAAGCCGAAAGAAGGCGCTTCTAAGTGCAATAAAAAAATGAGACTTTAATGGCCCTAGACGGTTAAAAACACTTACACAAGGGAATAGGTGTGCAGGGTCATCATATAATGTGAAGCGTCCAGCAAGGAGGTGCTCCCTGGATTGTCCTATCGAAGCGTCTCCTCTCTGGGCAGCGCTGTGATGTTGCGTGTCAGGCACCCTAAAGGATCCACTGCACTGCGTGCAACACAGTTACTGGATGTGATGTCCGGAGGGGGATGTGACACTTTTTGGAGCATGCGCAATGACCAGACATGAAGAAAAAGTCAGTGCACCTGCTCCAAAACGCATCACTGCCCCCTCCTGACATCACATCCGGTTGCTGCATTCCACACTGCTGGTCGGCCAGGAGACACATCGATAGGACAATCCAGGGAGCACCTCCTGCTGGACGCTTCACAATATATGATGAGCCTATTCCCTCTTGTAAGTGTTTTTAACCATCTTGGGCCATTAAATTCTTATTTGTTATTGCACTTAGAAGCGCCTTTCTGCTTATTCTTATAGGGCGTACACACGGTCGGACTTTGTTCGGACATTCCGACAACAAAATCCTAGGATTTTTTCCGACGGATGTTGGCTCAAACTTGTTTTGTCTACACACGGTCGCACAAAGTTGTCGGAAAATCTGATTGTTCTAAACGCGGTGACGTAAAACACGTATGTCGGGACTATAAACGGGGCAGTGGCCAATAGCTTTCATCTCTTTATTTATTCTGAGCATGCGTGGCACTTTGTCCGTCGGATTTGTGTACACACGATCGGAATTTCCGACAACGGATTTTGTTGTCGGAAAATTTTATCTCCTGCTCTCCAACTTTGTGTGTCGGAAAATCCGATGGAAAATGTCCGATGGAGCCCACACATGGTCGGAATTTCCGACAACACGCTCCGATCGGACATTTTCCATCGGAAAATCCGACCGTGTGTACGGGGCATTAGAGTTTGATTCTCTCATGAAGTGTTGCTGACATGTACCATAAGACACCTGCACGCTGCCCTACTTGTCTTTATTAAAGTGGGGTTCCACCCAAAAAACAAAAATACCTGTAAAAATTCTAAAAAACAAAACAAAAAAACATTTGGATATTTTTTTTTTTCACTTACCTCTAAATGCCTGTTGCTAGGTGGTCCCTCGTAGTCTGCCTGTTCCTTTGCCTGGGCTGGTGACATCACTTCCCCCCAGGCACAGGAAGGGCTCCGCTCTGCTCCCTCCCTCCTGTCAATCATCTGGGACCCATTACAGGTCCCAGGTGATTGAGCGGCCAATCACGGCGCGCGGCGCTGCTCGCGCATGCGCAGTGGGTGCCAGGCTGTGAAGCCACAGCCCGGCGCCCACAGTTGAAATGCCGGCGCCGACGAGCGGAGGGGGGGGGGACGAGCGGGGCTTCGATCCCCCGCATCGCTGGACCCTGGGACAGGTAAGTGTCCAATTAAAAGTCAGCAGCTGCAGTATTTGTAGCTGCTGACTTTTAATTTTTTTTTTTTTTTGACGGCCCCCCTGGGTGGAACTCCTCTTTAAGTCATAGACTTTGAATTCCTAGTTTCCTGGATGGTCTTTACCTAGAGCACCCTGTATTCCACTAATGCCTGGTAGACTGAGCCTGCCCCCTGGCTTCTTGTATGTCTTAATTAAATCAACAGTGATATCTTTCTGCCATCATTTTTAACATGTCCATCTGGGACGTTTGACTGTTGCTATTCACCTTTGGATGCTCCAAACTGTTTTGTTTTAATCCCCATATATAGTAATAAATAAAGAGGAAGAGTGTAAGCATCTTATAACGACCATAGGTGTGCCGACCCAAAAGTGTAGATTTCATACCAATACAGTGTGGGGAGTTTTAGCCCTTTAAAATAACAATACATAAACAACTAATAGTAGATATTATTATGCCAAACACTAAAGTTTTCTATCTCTATGGATGTGGTGTAAACCTTATTATGGATTACCGGTTTATCAACATCCTTTGGCCTCGTAATATAATTATTTTGTTCCCACGGTGCTGTAATTTTATTATAGATAGATGCAATTTTTGTAATAAATTCAATTTTTGGACAAATAATATCTTTTTCATGGTCCCAGTCTTCATGATACGCTCTGTTTGTACCTTCAGAATTAATTCTGTACTCAGCATGAGGGGTAATTGTTGGGGTGAATATATAATGTGTGCAGTGGTTGACATATGTACCCCATGCAGAGCTGGTAAACTTTACATAATTTTAGGTTAGTTTCCATGGAGAAACAGTTTATTATGGCACATATGCACTTATTTACAGACCTCTACATCAAGCCGATATAGCATTTTCCTGCTCAGCGTGAGGTAATCGCACCACATTTTTCAATTAACAAAATCACAGCATGCACAAGGCCCTGTCTGATGTGATTCTTAGCATTTATTAACCGTTGTCCTCAACTCCCTACAACATGACCTTTCCACCCAATAAATGTTTATGGCCATATTAGGTGGCATAGACAAAAGATGATCAAACACTAAGGGATTTTTTTTCCTGGTAATTATAATTTAAAGAGTATCTAGGTGAACCTGACAATTACACTCTCATGTGATTGGTTTGGAATCATTTTCAACACTCCCAAAAGTTTACCCCTTATCTCTGATTTTGATGTTCTACTGCCTGTCTGTCTCTACCGGATGCTGGATACCAGATATTTTGTTTTATTTTCTCCCTAATGTACCTTTTGCATTACTTTCCCTTTCCCCCACCCCTTTTATTTCTTTTCTCTCCCCCCCTCCACTTTGCTCTAAAGTATAACATTTCTTCTGTTTTCTATATATGTTAGTTGGTCAATGGTTAACATCCGGATTGTTACGTACTAGCTTTGTTGCTACCATGTGACGGTCAAATGTTTACTGAATATTAATAGCTGTATAGATGCTGAAGATGTTACTTCTGCCACCCATGATGCTGTTGGGTGTTCTTTATACACATCAGTTAGTGTTGTTTTTACGTTACGTTTTTCTGGATATTCTTGTATACCGGTATTGCCTTATTACCCACCCATGTGGGTGGCGGAGATAGATCTGTGTATTCTCGCTATTCCTTTTGGAGTACTTTTCTGTTTTTTTTTTTTTTTTTGCTATATGTACCATTATTTCTGTATCTCTTTTGCTACAACGTTAGTGGGATGTGTATATTTGCGATTTACTGTTCCTGTATTTTTTCTCTTCTTGTGAAAATTTATAAAACTTAAAGTAGAATTCTAGGGAAAACTTTTCTTTCATTTTGGGTAGAGCAAGGGAGGGTTTTAACCCCCATCAGAATTTTCACCGTGTGTCCCATTGGGGGGGATTTTTCTTTTCACTTCCTGTCCCATAGTCAAACAGGAAGTGAGAGGAAATCCCTGCAAATTAAGGGAATCCTGTGAGGACCTCCGGGTCACCAGAACTAGTGTCCCCATGGGAAGATTTCCCCTCTATTACTTTTCTGGGGACAACCTAAAATTTGGGATTTTCTCTAATGCCGCATACACACGAGCGGACTTTACGGCAGACTTTGTCAGGCGTACTTTTCGACGGATTTTACGACGGACTTTCTGAATGAACGGACTTGCCTACACACAATCAACCAAAGTCCGACGGATTCGGACTAAAACAAGGAAGTTCATAACCAGTAGCCAATAGCTGCCCTAGCGTCGGTTTTTGTCCATCAGACTAGCATACAGACGAGCGGACTTTTAGACCGGACTCGAGTCCGTCGGACAGATTTGAAACATGTTTCAATCCTAAGTCTGTCAAACTTTTGAGAAAACAAAGTCCGCTGGAGCCCACACACGATCGAATTGTCCGACGAAATCCGGTACGCCGGACCAAGTATGCCGTAAAGTCCGATCGTGTGTACGCGGCATGACTTATAGAGAGGGTGAATCTCCCTAATGGGGTGCACAGACAGCAATAAAACCTGACAGGTGTTCTAATCCCAATCGACTCTATCTAAAACTTAAAAAAGTTTTGCTTTAAGTTATACTTTAATAAAAACGGATTAAACATAAAGTGTACTCTGACAGGAAGCCAGGAAAATCTATGGGTTGTGTCCAGGATGGGAGATTTATTTTTCCCAGGTTCATGCTGTCACTGAATACTTTTGTGTTTGTGCTGTGTAGTGAGCCTGTTTGGGCTCAGTGAGGGTTAACGAGCTCTATAAAACTCCCAGGTTGCTTCAACAAGGGGCTCCACCCTGGAACCAGATCTCTGTGCACAGCAGACTGGGGAGCAGCAATACCTCTGAATGATGAGATTAATGCTGGCCATACACTATACGAAAAATCGGCCGAAAAATAGTTCGTATAGACACTTCGTTCGTTTTTCGGCAAGTTAATGGGCACAAATCGATAATCGTTTGTGACGTTTTTGTGGTAAAAAAACGAACGGGAAGTTTGGTAAATTTCTGCCGAACGTTTGATAAATTGCAAGGTTAATGTGTTTCCCGTCCGAACTTTCTGCACTAGGTATATGTAAAAAAACGAACAAAAAATTATTTATTCATGTCCACTGAACAATTTATCGGTCATTATATGATGGCACGATCGTTTGCGGTCACGGTCGAACGTTCGTTTTTCGAAAATGGGTTCGGCCGATTTTCTGTATAGTGTACGGCCAGCATAAGTCAGTGTGACTTTAAAAGCCTCTGTTTATTTCTGTGTGACCTCCAAGTGTCTGGGCAGCGGTAGGCTGTGACCAGGGGAGTTGCTAGGTGGCAAAAAGACCAGGGGCTTCAGACCGAAGTCCAAGTCGGGCACGGGGGGGTCGTGGGGTTTTTTGGTTGGGTGGTGGGGTTGTGTGGCAGAGGGTAAGCTCACTTGCTGGTTGCTGCCTGGCTTACCGGTGCCCATCAATGCTGACCACTAAACTCACCTGCCTGACACACACTGACCTACCTACCTGACACGCACCGACCTGACATACAGACACTGCCATGCACTGACCTATCTGACACGCACTGACCTACCTGACATACATACACTCACCTACCTACCTGACACGCACTGACCTACCTGACATATACATACACTGACCGACCTACCTGACACGCACTGACCTACCTGACAGGCACTGACATACACTGACCCACCTGACATACATACGCTGACCTATGTACCTGACATACACTGACCTACCTACCTGACATACATACACTGACCTACCTACCTGACATACATACATTGACCTACCTACCTGACATACATACACTGACCTACCTGACATACATACACATACACTGACCTACCTGACATACATACACTGACCTACCTGACATACACGCACTGACCTACCTGACATACACTGACCTACCTGACATACATACACTGACCTAGCCACCTGACATACACTGACCCACCTGACATACATACACTGACCTACCTACCTGACATACATACACTGACCTACCTACCTGACATACATACACTGACATACATACACTGACCTACCTGACATACATACACATACACTGACCTACCTGACATACACGCACTGACCTACCTGACATACACTGACCTACCTGACATACATACACTGACCTAGCTACCTGACATACACTGACCCACCTGACATACATACACTGACTTACCTACTTACCTAACATACACTGACCTATCTGACCAGGAGACTTCATGTGTCCTGCAGCAGCAGCTCAGCTCTGGTATGCTGTGTGCGCCCATCTTCACAGCAGGCAGCTGGAGGAGGAGAGCCGAGGGGGGGGGTCTCACGCGGCGGCTGCATTGTAATTTTCGCCTTCTGGAGCCTGCAGCGCCTATGATGGACGTCACACGTCCCGCGGTCCCACCATTGGACCAGTGGGACTGACATCAGCGCTGCAGGCTCCAGAAGGCGGGACCTGCTATGTGACTCGGCCGCACTTGGCGGTGCTCGGCATAAGATCGGTCCCCGCTCGGCGGCGCTATAAATAGAACGGTGCCCACTCGAGACTCAGGGCTTTTTGGGGACCACTCGGGGCTTCAGCCACGGTGACCCCCCCCCCGCCACTGCCACTACCTTTGGCAGAACAAGTAGTCAGGTTCCTGTGTTTTTGTAGTTAGATGCCCAAAGTGGCAAGGGTTTATTTTCTGTTTTGTTTCATTTTACCTGTTTTGATACCTCCATTTTGTAACCACAGACATGTAAATAAACCTCAGTTTTTGCTTTCACAAAGATCCTGCTGTCTGTCCATGCCTACTTCACTGTTCTGTGACCCACCCTGCTACTGAGCTAATCCCTTACAGTACCTAAACCTAGGAAATGCAATATATTGTAGCTTACAAGTCCTTAGATGTGGTGACTGCATAAGTTATCTGGGGGGGGTGAACAGCCATTGGACATGGCTGTTTACCACGTGATCGGCCGTGATGAAGTCACGGCCTATCACAGGTGGTACCGCCCCACTTTGCGCGGCGCATGCACGTGATCTCGAGCGCACTGCGCATGCACGTCGGTGGCGGCGTGTTCCCGGGAACACTGCTCGTCACCGAAGCTGGTAAACAGCCATTGGCCGGTGGCTGTTTACCACATGATCGGCTGTGATTCTTTCACAGCTGATCACTAAATGTCAACATACCGTGGTAACGAGATGTTACTGGGTTCTCCTCCTCACACACCGATCGTGTGTGAAAAGGAGATTGTGGTAACATCTCGTTACTGCTTACAGTGTACACCAATCACACTGATTGCCCCCCCAATAAAGAGGACCTGTCACCACCCATCAAAGTACCTGTCAGTCCATATGAGTACCTGTCACAGTCCATCAGAGTACCCGAGTACCTGTCACAGTCCATATGAGTATCAGAGTGCCTGTCACCAGGCCATCAGAGTACCCGAGTACCTGTCACCAGGCCATCAGAGTACCCGAGTATCTATTTGCAGCCCATGCCTCATAGAATATACCTTGGGGTGTTTGCTTTCCAAAATGGGGTCATTTTGTGGGTAATTCCACTGGGCTGGTGCTCAAGGACCTTCAAAAGTGTGATAGGTAGGAATGAAATGAGATGTGTAATTTATGCTCCTAGAATGCCTGAAGGTACTACTTCAATGTTGGGCCTCTGTATGTGGTCAGGCTGTGTAAAAGTCTCACACATGTGGTATCGCCATACTCGGAAAGAGTAGCAGAAGGTATTTTGGGGTGTAATTTGTTGTATGCATATGCTGTGTGTGAGAAATAACCTGATAATATGACAATTTGGTAAAAGAAAACAAATCTTCATTTTGCAAAGAATTGTGGGAAAAAATTACAACTTAAAAAAACTCACCATGCTACTTACTTAATACCTTGGAATGTCTACTTTCTAAAAAAAGGGTCATTTGGGGGGTATTTGTACTTTCCTGACTTGTTAGTGTCTCAAGAAATGAGATTCACCTCATGATCAATTTTCAATGATTGGCACCATAGTTTGTAGACTCTATAACTTTCACAAAGACCAAATAATATACACTAATTTGGGTTATTTTTACCAAAGATATGTAGCAGTATAAATTTTGGCCAAAATTTATGAAGAAAAATTACTAATTAGCAAAATTTCATGACAGAAACAAAGAGGCATTTTTTTCACAATTTACGGTCTTTTTTTATTTATAGCACAAAACAATAAAAAAACTACTAGTGATTAAATACTACCAAAAGAAAGCTCTATTTGTGTGAAAAAAATGATGCAAGTTTCATATGGGTACAGTGTTGCATGACTGAGTAATTGTCATTCAAACTGTGAGAGCGCTGAAAGCTGAAAATTGGTCTGGGCAGGAAGGGGGTTTAAGTGCACTGTATTGAGGTGGTTAATGGGATAATAATGAAGCTGCACTGCTGGTGATACTGATGGAGTTATTGCGAACAAATTTTCAATGGCTTTTTTTTCTAGTGATATCAAGAATAATATTTTTACGCTTGTTTTTTTTTTTTTGGTGCAAGTTACCACAACACTATTAGCCCGTAGTTTTTAAGATCAAAGATACAACTATGTTGTGTCCCTTGTTAATTTTACATTGTATTTTTTAAAATGTAACTGCCTACTCCAAAACTGTCATTTTTGAAGTAAAACACATAGCCAAGTATTATTCTCCACAATTTTTTATTGTGCATTGAAAAAAGAAAACCAAAAAAAAATTAGACATGCTTTCTGCCAATAGAACTTAAAGCGGGATTTCGGCCAGGAAATTTTTTTTTTAAAAGTCAGCAGCTACAAACACTGTAGCTGCCGACTTTAAATAAGTACACTTACCTGTCCTGGGTGCCCGCGATGTCGGCCACACCGAGGCCGACCCGTCCCTCGGCTCTCGGGTCCCGGCACCGCCATCCTAACGAAGGGAAACAGGCAGTGGAGCCTTACGGCTTCACTGCCCATTTCCTACTGTGCATGCGCGAGTCGCGCAGCGCTTTGTGAATGGGACGCAATGTGTTGTGGGACACACACAGTTCCCATAACACACCGCGCCCCATTCCCCAGAAGACAACGCGGGGAGGAGAAGACTGAACATCACCGCGGCGTAGGAAGAGGCAGATTAGGAAGACTGCCTAGCAACAGCCATTTCAGGTGAGCTTAAAAAATTTTTTTCTTTCCTCCAATTTTTTAGGGATTTTTTGGTGCGATTTTTTTTTTTTTTCTCTCTTTTTTTTTTTTTTGTGGTGGACCTCCACTTTAACCAAAAAGTGCATTCTATGCATCCAAAAATATACCAAATCAAATCATTATTCAACCAAAAAATAAAATAAAAGCCTCATGCATGTGTCGTGCTTCTTAATATTAGGGGGTCAACAATGCCAAGAGATGGTGAAAGTAGGGGTCCATCATCTGGCGATAATTCCGAAAATCATCTGGATTATTCTCCAGGAGCTCGCGCAGCAAAGGCATATGACAAAATTGGTCACGTTTTAATAAAGCAACCAATTTTTGGACCAAGAAATCCTTCTCCTCCTGTTCCTGGACTGGACTTGGATCAAAGCAATACCTCCAAGGCCAAAAATAAATAACACGTTATCTCCTCCGATTCCGCAACATGGCTGGTTGACGAACAACCTATCACAAACTAACTGAAAAGCGCAAATCAACACTCACCAAACTTCTACTAACATGAAATTAGCAGAAGGAGCCCAAAGGGTGGCGCTAAAGAACTGAAAAAACACGTAGTACGTCACTACGTTCGTGTTTGTTGGCCGACAATTCCTTGTCATTTGTATGCAAGACAAGTTCCTGGACAACTCCCTTCGGACAAAAGTCTGAGGTTTTGTCTGCGGAAAATCCGATCGTGTGTACAAGGCTTTAGACTTGTCTTTGATATATTTAACTGATCATAAGGGAGCTAACGAGAAGCCCATTGTTAGCCCTCATGGACTTCAAGAGACTGCAATGCCTCTAGCTTAAACACGGCTTCTGCATTGGCATTTACCCATGCATAGCCATATGGCAAATTTCCTTGAAACTGCCACTTTTAAACTTGGGGAAATAAGCTGTAAACAGATTCCGAAGCCATTGGTGAGTATGGCTGCATAAATCTATTGACTATGTGATTGGCTGTACGTGGCACCCGTGACTCCCTCGTAAAAAAAACCTCTGGGGATTCATATGCTAGAAGACTCTGCAGTCCCTAGACATCTGTGTGCATGAGGTCTAATGCCGCGTACACACGGTCGTACTTTTCGTCTACAAAAGTCGGACAGCCTGTCCGACAGACTTCCGGCAGACTTTCGGTGGACTTGCGGCGGACTTGCGGCCTACTTTCTAACGAACGGACTTGCCTACACACGACCACACAAAAGTCTAACGGATTCGTACGTGATGACGTACACCGGACTAAAATAAGGAAGTTCATAGCCAGTAGCCAATAGGTGCCCTAGCGTGGCTTTTTGTCCGTCGGACTAGCACACAGACGAGCGGATTTCGGGGTCCGTCGTAGTTACGAAGTAAAGTTTTAAAACATGTTTCAAATCTAAAGTACGTCGGATTTGAGGCTAAAAAAGTCAGTTGAAAGTCCGGAGAAGCCCACACACGATCGGATTACCAGCCAGCTTTAGTCCATCAGCGTCCGTTGGACTTTTGTAGACGAAAAGTAGGACCGTGTGTACGCGGCATTAGAGTTTACATACATTTTAACCCCTTCCTGCCCACAATCTGTGTATTAATGTTCCCTGTGCCATGGACACAATAATAAATGTTCTTGCAGCATCAGATATTTTTCATTGCTGCTAGCTCTCAATCCAGGCTGACCGTGATAGCCGGGATCCCCACTCACAACTGAGAACCAATCTATGGTGATTACTATGTCAGCTCTGAGACAGTGATCGTGTGCAGCCTGGAGGCTCCATTGATAAAATGAAAGCCTTCAGTCTGCAGATAAAAACTGCCAACTTCAGCCTTCATCTGCAGTGCTACCTATTTTTAAATGAGAACTTTGGTTACCCAAACAAACATTTGCAAGTAGACAAGTTTGTTTTTTCATGCTATGTCTCTTTTGCAATAAAACCTTTTTACCTGCCTGTTTGCAAGCTTCTGTAGAAAGAACAGTGTACGGTCCTGGCATCTCCAGGGTGCCAGGATGTGTTAACTACCCAGCCCATGCACAAGAGTTGCGTCATCCTAAAATGGCTGGCCAGTCCAGATGGGGGCGAAGATGCCAAACCCAGAAGCAGTCTTGGAGAAGATGTTGACCCCGGAAAGGGAGGTTGTGGATGTTGCATTGCTAGAGGAGAGGTATTTGTGCTTTTGTTCAACTTAATAGTTCAACTGTCAGGTACAGTTGCACTACTGAAAATAATAAAACCCTTATATGTCCTTTTACAATATGTATAAAAATTATTAAGGTATGCAAATTGGAGTTCTTGGTAACCAACACATAGTGATGCTGCTAAGAGGCGGCTCTCTAATTAGGCGAAATAGGCGGTGGCCTCAGGCCTCGCAGTCATAGGGGCCTCGCACAGCTGGCTAGTTTACCTAAGTAGAGAGCCGCCCCTTCCAGCAGCAGAGATCTCCGCCATCACACAGTCCTGTATGACACTTTGCTACAGGGAGAGATACGGGCTGCGAGTGAGACATGTGATCGGAGCTCCGGATCACAGACAGGGAGAGCCGCTCAGTAGAGCTCTGACAGATCTCCACCCTCCCCCTGCTGCCTGCACAGCCAGACAGAAGAGGAGAGAGAGCTTCTGCTCCTCCTCCTCCCGCCCTCTCCTCCTGTGTCTGCCCCGCCCACTCTCCACGGCAGTGTTCTCTGTTCTGCCTCAGAGAAGGGGATGTGTGGGCGGGAAGATTATATCTATCTATCTATCCATCCATCCATCTATCCATCCATCCATCTATCCATCCATCCATCCATCCATCCATCCATCCATCTATCCATCCATCTATCCATCCATCTATCTATCCATCTATCTATCCATTTTTCTTTCCTTCCATTTTTCTTTCCTTCCATCTTTCTTTCCTTCCATCTTTCCTTCCTTCCATTTTTCCTTCCTTCCTTCCTTCCTTCCTTCCTTCCTTCCTTCCTTCCTTCCTTCCTTCCTTCCTTCCTTCCTTCCTTCCTTCCTTCCTTCCTTCCTTCTCCACCCATCCCCCTTTTATTTCTCTCTTTGTGACAGCCTACCAGAATAGGTAGGATCTGTGAGAGCAGCTTCCCTGTGCAGCTCTGCTTGAGGAAAATATATCTTTATTATGCCCACTCACCTACCCCCTGTACTGTCCACTCCCCTATACTGTACCCTCCTAATACAGTTCATTTTCATCCCTTGAATTTTTTTTCCCATTATGGGAGTGAGTGGGGCCTCATGTCTAAGTTTTGCCTAAGGCCTCACAAAGTCTAGAGCCGCCTCTGATGCTGCTACATTTGGCCTGGGTATTTAGTCATCAATGACCTCTGGCCATGAAAGGGTTAGGTCCCATATCCTAACACCCGATGTTACTGGGTTCAAAATGTACCTATAATGAAGTGAGTTCGATTTATTGTTACCTTACCCCAGGACATTAGATGATGTTTCATGTTTTAGGTGCCCAGAACTGTTATCTCTGAAATACCATTTTTGGGAATTGCAGAGTTCTCTGACGTTTGTTAACACAGTGGTTAATTGAAGGTTCACATGCATTTCTACTAGGGGTGCAACGGATCAAAAAACTCACGGATCGGATCGATCCTCGGATCAGAGTCACGGATCGGATCATTTTCGGATCAGCAAAAAAAAAGAAAAAAAAAAAGACAAATCTTGTTACACCCACAGGAGTTTTAGATTTAAAAGCTATTTTCCACACAAAACTGAGCTTATATGCATAAATACAGTATTTGTAGATCGAACAGACTGTTTAGATGTTAAATTTTAAAAGCAGCAGCAAACCTGCTGACCTTACATGGTTGCTAATGTGACAGAACACCTCTGATTTTCACATTTAACATTAAATGTGAAAATCAGAGGTGTTCTGTCACATTAGCAAATACTGTATTTATGCATATAAGCTCCGTTTTGTGTGGAAAATAGCTTTAAAATCTAAAACTCTGGTGGGTGTAACAAGATGTCCGCTTGCCCCCTTCTAACTCTATAATTACAGTACTGTGCAAGGGAGTGTGGGGTGTAGCAAGATGACGGTGACGAAACGTCACTTCCTGACGATACGGCGGCCGCCCCTGGGTGTACCAAGATGGCCGCCGCTCCGGAGCTAGGCCGAAGCTGCGGCCTTTCCTATGGCCGAGGCCGCCGAGCGCTCCGCGGATCGCGGGTGTGCCGATCCGCGGAGGTTGGCCCGAACGGATCACGGATCAGTGACGATCCGTTGCACCCCTAATTTCTACTAATTTTCATAAACAAATATAATAATTTTCAACCTAAGATGTACAGCAAATAGCTATTTTCTGTTCTAGTTGACTTTTATGTTGCAATCAGTGATGTACCTGAAGGAGGTGAGGGTCTGCTGTCTTCCAACATCCAATCATAAACAAGCAAACATGCTGTTTTTTTTGTTACTTGTGTGTGATTGGGTATTCTTTGCAAAGTAAAATTTCACCACATTTATTAAGCTCTGGGGAAAATTTACTTGCAAAGTTGTCTTCTACTATTTGCAGATAGATAAAAGACCATAAATTAGGAAGAGTAAGCAGAGAGGTAGATGGGGATGTGGGAAAGAATGGAAAAGGGAGAAAGGGGAGGTGTAGGAAAAAGGGGGGGGGGGGAGTTTATTGTTCCATCACAGAACGTTGGCGTGACAGCATTGTAGAGAGGAGGTTGCTTTTTTCATATATGGAACGCGCAATAACAAATCTGCTGCAGCAGTTTATTCCTAAGTAATGTTCTAAACATGATGTCCTTAACCAGATAAGGGCTGCTGCAACACAGCTGTACATTAAGACCTCTTGCACATGAGTTTGTCTAGGTTCAGTGCGTTCCTCCTGGCATTTTATTGTGCCAGGAAAGGACAGGTGCAGCTTCCAGCCCCGCTGCAGGCAGACAGTGTGCAGCTGGATACTGATTTTGCAAACAGGTAATTTTTCTCCTTCACTGATGAGGCTGCACCGATGGGCACTGATGAGGAGTCTCTGATGAGTGAGTTTTGATTCCTCTTTGCTTAAGAGGAATTATACACATGTACAGGACAATATTATATGGGATAGGAACAATCAAGAAGTGATTGCCTTGTAGTTCTTATTTTATCCACAAGATGGTGATAGGATTCCCCTCAACAATGAGCATGTGCAGAGGCCATCTCAGCTGGTAAGGTTATAAATATATGAACTACTAACAAAAGACACCATTTTCTTTTCAACATGTGACAGTTACTTTGGGTTGCTCATTTTCTTCACTTTCTGTGCCTTTTTTTTTTTACCTCTGACGAAGCTCTATTTGAACAAAGAAACATGTTAGGTTTGGGTGATTTGATTTTGGGAGCACCTTCTGACTTCATTTTTATTTTGGTTCACTTGATTTAATTTTTGTCCTGACACATTCTTTACCTCCTCCCCTTCATTTTTCTTTTTTGTGGGGAGAGATATTCCTTGTGTCAATGCAGTCTTCCTTAACCACTTACGGACCTCCGCACGCTGATATACGTCCTAACTTTGAAGAGGAATATCGTTGTTATGACAGCATCTAGCTGCCAAACCCCAGTATCCTCTTCTTCGGCCGGCGGTACGCTTTCCGATAAGAGCGGTCTTTGCGGCAGATTCGCCACAAGATCACTTTTATTGGCGGCAGGAGAGGCCCCCACCTCCCGCCACGCTCCGGTGCCCTCCGCCGCTTACCGGGTCCACCAAGTCCATACCCCTTGCTGGGTATGGAGACTAGTGAGGGGAAGATGGCCCCCACCCGTCTCCATAACATTACAGGGTGGAAGCCACGTCATAACGTCACTTCTGCCCATAGCTCTTAAAGGGACTTTTTTTTTTATGACAAAAAGATTTTTTTGTGTAAATATGAGATCTGAGGTCTTTTTGACCCCAGATCTCATATTTAAGAGGTCCTGTTATGCTTTTTTTCTATTTCTATTTTTTTTTTCTTTTTAAAGAACTGTGCAAAAATAAAAAATTAAAAGGTAAAATAAATAAGAATTATTTTTTTTTAAATGCGTCCCATCCCGCCGAGCTTATTGCTTATCAGCTTATTGCAAGCTGGGAAACTTCCCATAGACCGGCATGTTTTCTGTCGCCTGGACACTCTTAAAGGGCACTTTTTTTTATAGCTTGCATGGGCGGCGCCCGTGCGCCCCCTATGGACAGTCCGCCACTCGTACAGAGGCATTTTTCGTTGTTCTCACCATCACTTCTCATTTAATTGAGGGGTAAATTAAACTGACCTTGAGCTGCAGATGTGGTTCAGTTGTTCTTATGGCATTTATGTTGGTACTTTCTCATTTTCATTGCAGGTTAATTGGACGCTTCCCTTTTTAACCTGAACTCTGATGCAAAAGCCCATAAAGTTCAGTAAAACCTGGTTGCAGACGTAAATCTCCATTCATCCTGCAATAAATGGAGCAGAATTCCTAGAGAACATGGAAAATAATCATGTACACTTAGCTAAGCAATGCATGCACCAAATTTTACAAGAGATGCACCCTACTCAAGTAATCTCAGTAATTTGGCAGTGCATTGGTGCCCTCAACTGTGATAAAGAGCAGTAAGCATCAGAAGTGTTTGTTATAGCTTCCACAGACTATCCAACATCTTGGAAAATCCGTGCAGAAGCGAACGCATACGTGAGTAGCGCCTGCATATGAAAATGGTGTTCAAACCACACATGTGAGGTATTGCCGCGATCGGTAGAGCAATAATTTTAGGCCTAGACCTCCTCTGTAACTCAAAACATGCAACCTGTAGAATTTTTTAAACGTCGCCTGTGGAGATTTTTAAGGGTAAATATTTGTCGCCATTCCACGAGCGGGCGCAATTTTGAAGCATGACATGTTGGGTATCAATTTACTCGGCGTAACAATATCTTTCACGATAAAAAAAAAATTGGGGTAACTTTACTGTTGTCTTTTTTGTTTTTTTAATTCAAAAAAGTGTATTTTTTCCAAAAAAAGTGTGCTTGTAAGACCGCTGCGCAAATACGGTGTGACAGAAAGTATTGCAACGGCCACCATTTTATTCTCTAGGGCGTTAGAAAAAAATGTATAATGTTTGGGGGTTCTAAGTAATTTTCTAGCAAATAAACAACAAATGTCAAAAAGAGGCTCGGTCCTTAAGTGGTTAACAGAGCAGCTTTTTTATGGATATGGTGATATATGGGGCTCGTCCATCAGTGGTTATTTGTGTCCACATGTAAGAGTACCTGTATCTCATATCTGAGAGATAGACATCATCTTACAGGCATATCTATAGTGATACACATACCTTTTACGATTTACAATAAAAGTTTTAGACAAGTGGCATTTAGTGCGCAGGGCACCGTTCCCTCGTCTAGTTTTATTTGGAGTCACTGATGAGGCTGCACTGATAGGTGGCACTGATGGGCACTGATAAGCAGCACTGATGGGTAATGAAAGGTGGCACTGATAGGTGACACTGATGAGCACTGATTGGCAGCACTGGTGGGCACAGATTGGCTCCTGAGAAACAGAGGCGAGCAGATGTATAAGCATCACCAGCTTTGAGATATTATTACATGCTTATCCAAAGCTATACCAAGGTGAGAGGCTAGTGAACACTGAGATGATACTATGTTGGAAAAGGGAAGATAATACCTGTTTCTGGACATTCATAGTTAATGGTGAAGGGATGCACCATGGATAAAATAGGACAACCCTTTTCTAGTTGTGACAGTCACTCAACCTATACGTTACTATTTATCACTATGATTCTTATATGGTGTATTTTTATATTGTTTTTTATATTGTGGTATTTGATATGATTAGCACAATTTGTATCCACTTTTTACTACAGACACAATAGTATATACCCCTTTCTTTGCGGATTTGCACATCTTTATTAATCATTTTTGGCTTTGCACACTTCACACTTATATTTGAAGTTTTATATAAGTTATTATTTTTTTTTCTTTCTCAGCTTTGCAGGATATATAAGAGTAACTCACAATACACTGATAGAATAAACCTTATGCCATAGCAGGATTACACCCATCATCCTCATAGTTGTATAATACACCCGTCATCAACATCCTCATCATTGTATAATACACCCATCATCACTATCCTCACCATTGTATAATACACCCATCATCATCATCCTCATTGTTGTATAATGCACCCATCATCATCCTCATCATTGTATAATACACCCATCATCCTCATCATTGTATAATACACCCATCATCATCATCATCCTCATCATAATTGTATAATACACCCGTCATCATCCTCATCATCATTGTATAATACACCCGTCATCATCATCCTCATTCTTGTATAATACACCCCTCATCATCATTGTATTACACACCCGTCATCGCTATCCTCATCATTGTATAAAACACCCTTTATCGTTATCCTCATCATTGTATAATACACCCATCATCATTATCCTCATCATTGTATAATACACCCATCATCATTATCCTCATCATTGTATAATACACCCGTCATTGCTATCCTCATCATTGTATAATACACCCATCATCATCATCCTCGTCATTGTATAATACACCCATCATCGCTATCCTCATCATTGTATAATACACCCATCATCCTCGTCATCATTGTATAATACACCCATCATCATCCTTATCCTCATTATTGTATAATACACCCATCATCATCCTTATCCTCATCATTGTATAATACACCAGTTATCATTATCCTCATCATTGTATAATACACCCGTCATCATTATCCTCATCATTGTATAATACACCCATCATCATCATTGTATAATACACCCGTCATTGCTATCCTCATCATTGTATAAAACACCCGTCATCGCTATCCTCATCATTGTATAATACACCCATCATCATCATCCTCATCATTGTATAATACACCCGTCATTGCTATCCTCATCATTGTATAATACACCCGTCATCGATATCCTCATCATTGTATAATACACCCGTCATCGCTATCCTCATCATTGTATAATACACCCGTCATCGCTATCCTCATCATTGTATAATACACCCATCATCATCATCCTCGTCATTGTATAATACACCCGTCATTGCTATCCTCATCATTGTATAATACACCCATCATCATCCTCGTCATCATTGTATAATACACCCATCATCATTATCCTCATCATTGTATAATACACCCATCATCGCTATCCTCATCATTGTATAAAACACCCGTCATCGCTATCCTCATCATTGCATAATACACCCATCATCATCATCCTCGTCATTGTATAATACACCTGTCATCGCTATCCTCATCATTGTATAATACACCCATCATCATCATCCTCGTCATTGTATAATACACCCATCATCGCTATCCTCATCATTGTATAATACACCCATCATCCTCGTCATCATTGTATAATACACCCATCATCATCCTTATCCTCATTATTGTATAATACACCCATCATCATCCTTATCCTCATCATTGTATAATACACCAGTTATCATTATCCTCATCATTGTATAATACACCAGTTATCATTATCCTCATCATTGTATAATACACCCGTCATCATTATCCTCATCATTGTATAATACACCCATCATCATCATTGTATAATACACCCGTCATTGCTATCCTCATCATTGTATAAAACACCCGTCATCGATATCCTCATCATTGTATAATACACCCGTCATCGCTATCCTCATCATTGTATAATACACCCGTCATCGCTATCCTCATCATTGTATAATACACCCATCATCATCATCCTCGTCATTGTATAATACACCCGTCATTGCTATCCTCATCATTGTATAATACACCCATCATCATCCTCGTCATCATTGTATAATACACCCATCATCATTATCCTCATCATTGTATAATACACCCATCATCGCTATCCTCATCATTGTATAAAACACCCGTCATCGCTATCCTCATCATTGCATAATACACCCATCATCATCATCCTCGTCATTGTATAATACACCTGTCATCGCTATCCTCATCATTGTATAATACACCCATCATCATCATCCTCGTCATTGTATAATACACCCATCATCGCTATCCTCATCATTGTATAATACACCCATCATCCTCGTCATCATTGTATAATACACCCATCATCATCCTTATCCTCATTATTGTATAATACACCCATCATCATCCTTATCCTCATCATTGTATAATACACCAGTTATCATTATCCTCATCATTGTATAATACACCAGTTATCATTATCCTCATCATTGTATAATACACCCGTCATCATTATCCTCATCATTGTATAATACACCCATCATCATCATTGTATAATACACCCGTCATTGCTATCCTCATCATTGTATAAAACACCCGTCATCGATATCCTCATCATTGTATAAAACACTCGTCATCGCTATCCTCATCATTGTATAATACACCCATCATCATCATCCTCATCATTGTATAATACACCCGTCATTGCTATCCTCATCATTGTATAAAACACCCGTCATCGATATCCTCATCATTGTATAAAACACCCGTCATCGCTATCCTCATCATTGTATAATACACCCATCATCATCATCCTCGTCATTGTATAATACACCCGTCATTGCTATCCTCATCATTGTATAATACACCCATCATCATCCTCGTCATCATTGTATAATACACCCATCATCATTATCCTCATCATTGTATAATACACCCATCATCGCTATCCTCATCATTGTATAAAACACCCATCATCGCTATCCTCATCATTGTATAATACACCCATCATCATCATCCTCGTCATTGTATAATACACCTGTCATCGCTATCCTCATCATTGTATAATACACCCATCATCATCATCCTCGTCATTGTATAATACACCTGTTATCGCTGTCCTCATCATTGTATAAAACACCCGTCATCGCTATCCTCATCATTGTATAATACACCCGTCATTGCTATCCTCATCATTGTATAATACACCCATCATCATCATCCTCGTCATTGTATAATACACCCGTCATTGCTATCCTCATCATTGTATAATACACCCATCATCATCCTCGTCATCATTGTATAATACACCCATCATCATTATCCTCATCATTGTATAATACACCCATCATCGCTATCCTCATCATTGTATAAAACACCCGTCATCGCTATCTTCATCATTGCATAATACACCCGTCATCATCATCCTCGTCATTGTATAATACACCTGTCATCGCTATCCTCATCATTGTATAATACACCCATCATCATCATCCTCGTCATTGTATAATACACCTGTCATCACTATCCTCATCATTGTATAATACACCCATCATCATCATCCTCGTCATTGTATAATACACCTGTCATCGCTATCCTCATCATTGTATAATACACCCATCATCATCATCCTCGTCATTGTATAATACACCTGTTATCGCTATCCTCATCATTGTATAAAACACCCGTCATCGCTATCCTCATCATTGTATAATACACCCGTCATTGCTATCCTCATCATTGTATAATACACCCATCATCATCATCCTCATCATTGTATAATACACCCGTCATCGCTATCCTCATCATTGTATAATACACCCATCATCATCCTCGTCATCATTGTATAATACACCCATCATCATCCTTATCCTCATCATTGTATAATACACCCGTCATCATTATCCTCATCATTGTATAATACACCCATCATCGCTATCCTCATCATTGTATAAAACACCCGTCATCGCTATCCTGATCATTGCATAATACACCCATCATCATCATCCTCATCATTGTATAATACACCCGTCATCGCTATCCTCATCATTGTATAATACACCCATCATCATCATCCTCGTCATTGTATAATACACCTGTCATCGCTATCCTCATTATTGTATAATACACTCATCATCATCCTCGTCATCGTTGTATAATACACCCATCATCATCCTTATCCTCATCATTGTATAATAAACCCATCATCATCCTTATCCTCATCATTGTATAATACACCCATCCTCATCATTATCCTCATCATTGTATAATACACCCGTCATCATTATCCTCATCATTGTATAATACACCCCTCATCATTATCCTCATCATTGTATAATACACCAATTATTAGTGAAAACGGATTTCAAAATACATATATCAACATAATGACAAAATCGCAATCATGCGTATTGATTATATGAAGTGCTTTTTAGAGCATAAACACACAAACTCAAAATACGTGAGAAAATTAAAAGCTTAAAAAGTCCATAACGGTGTATTTGATGCCAGGTAATCAATACAGATTTCAGGGATACACCTTCATTAATTAATGTTGCCCACCACCGGATAAATGAATGCAAGGCTTACCAGAAAGCCTGTGAAAACAAGCTTAGCATATATGGATGAACCACCACAGGAATGCTCCAAGGAACACCAATGGACCAATGCGTCAGGACTCCTTGCCGAATAGCCAGCCAGCCTACAATGGCTATGGATGTTCTCCCCAATCCTATCCTCTCGTGGGGCAGGCTTAAAATCCTCCTCGGATCCAGTGCAGAAAGATATTGTTGTAATGCCAAAAAGAGACAAGAAAAAAATGCTCCGCTGGTGCAGATAACCTTTGGTTTCTTTATTCAGCCAAATGCGGTGTACAGCATTTAATAAAAACGAAAGAACAAAAAAAATATGCAAAAATAAAAAAACGACAATACCGCCGTTTAATTTAAAATCGCGCATGCGCGGTGCGTGCAGTGTTGTGACCCACACAACACTTTTTTTTTTTATTTTTGCATATTTTTTTTGTTCTTTCGTTTTTATTAAATGCTGTACACCGCATTTGGCTGAATAAAGAAACCAAAGGTTATCTGCACCAGCGGAGCATTTTTTTCTTGTCTCTTTTTGGCATTACAACAATATCTTTCTGCACTGGATCCGAGGAGGATTTTAAGCCTGCCCCACGAGAGGATAGGATTGGGGAGAACATCCATAGCCATTGTAGGCTGGCTGGCTATTCGGCAAGGAGTCCTGACGCATTGGTCCATTGGTGTTCCTTGGAGCATTCCTGTGGTGGTTCATCCATATATGCTAAGCTTGTTTTCACAGGCTTTCTGGTAAGCCTTGCATTCATTTATCCGGTGGTGGGCAACATTAATTAATGAAGGTGTATCCCTGAAATCTGTATTGATTACCTGGCATCAAATACACCGTTATGGACTTTTTAAGCTTTTAATTTTCTCACGTATTTTGAGTTTGTGTGTTTATGCTCTAAAAAGCACTTCATATAATCAATACGCATGATTGCGATTTTGTCATTATGTTGATATATGTATTTTGAAATCCGTTTTCACTAATAATTGGTTTATTAATTTTATAATTTATATTAATTTATAATTCATTTCACACGTCCAGCGCTGCACTCTTTCCATTATATTTTGTTTTTTGTGCCCTCATATCGGGGTTATAGTGCATAGCAGCAGGAAAATTTCTTTCACTTTCACACTTATTCACAATTTTTTATGCACCTAGCGCAATTCCTTTTTTCTTTTTATTTTTTATTGTATAATACACCCCTCATCATTATACTCATCATTGTATAATACACCCGTCATCGCTATCCTCATCATTGTATAATACACCCGTCATCATCATCCTCGTCATTGTATAATACACCTGTCATCGCTATCCTCATCATTGTATAATACACCCATCATCATCATCCTCGTCATTGTATAATACACCTGTCATCGCTATCCTCATTATTGTATAATACACCCACCATCCTCGTCATCATTGTATAATACACCCATCATCCTTATCCTCATCATTGTATAATACACCCGTCATCATTATCCTCATCATTGTTTAATACACCCGTCATCATTATCCTCATTATTGTATAATACACCCGTCATCATTATCCTCATCATTGTATAATACACCCGTCATCATTATCCTCATCATTGTATAATACACCCCTCATCATTATCCTCATCATTGTATAATACACCCGTCATCAACCTCATCATTGTATATTAAACCTGTCATCACTATCCCCATCATTGTATAATACACCCATCATCATCCTCATCCTTGTAATACACCCGGATTCAACAAACAGTTGAATTTTAAATTCTTCTTCTTTAAACCCTACCTCCAATAGGTTATAAAAGAACCCAATAAAACAAATGCAGGGAAGTAAAGGGTTAACCTCCTCACCTGATAACAGAACATTCACTGCACACTCAGGCTCAGTCTAATTTACTGTTGGGACAGTATAACTGGAGACAAGTTCAACAAACAGTGAGGTGAAAGCTGAAGATAGCAGGGCTCTGGAAACCTGTCACAGGGGAAGATTGGTGTCTGTCCAGCAATAAATAAGGCTGAGCCCAGTGTGCAGTGAGCTCTGTTATCATGCGAAAGATTTATTTCCCTGCATTTGCTTGTTGCTACTGTTGAAGAAGAGAGGATGAGCTGCTCCACTCCAAGTGCTTCCCTCCATCTATACAGAGCCGCTTCATCCAGGGCATGTGTCCCTTCCGCCCATGCCTTGTATCGGCCCTGCATAGAAGCTTACTTACCGTTAAGGGGCCGCGCTGCTCAGGCCTTCCACACCGTGGCGCTGGCAGTCTCAGTCGGTAGATCCGGGTCCACACCACACAGCAGTGAGCCGGGAAACCACAAGTGACATGGGGGTGCTGGAAAAAAGCACCGCCCTCCGATCCCCAACAAATAAAATAAAGGAAAGGAGGCCAGAGACAAATCAGTGAAAAGTGACAGTGTTCGTGGCGCATTGCGCCTAACACGCCCTAAACACGGGCAAATTGGCTTCCCAGCTCTCAATCAGCTTATTGCAAGCTGGGAAGCTTCCCATAGACCGCCATGTTTTCCGTCGCCTGGGCACTCTTAAAGGGCACTTTTTTTTATAGCTTGGGAGGGCGGCGCTTGTGCGCCCCCTATGGATGGTCCGCCACTGGTACAGAGGCATTTTTCGTTGTTCTCACCATCACTTCTCATTTAATTGAGGGGTAAATTAAACTGACCTTGAGCTGCAGATATGGTTCAGTTGTTCTTATGGCATTTATGTTGGTACTTTCTCATTTTCATTGCAGGTTAATTGGACGCTTCCCTTTTTAACCTGAACTCTGATGCAAAAGCCCATAAAGTTCAGTAAAACCTGGTTGCAGACGTAAATCTCCATTCATCCTGCAATAAATGGAGCAGAATTCCTAGAGAACATGGAAAATAATCATGTACACTTAGCTAAGCAATGCATGCACCAATTTTTACAAGAGATGCACCCTACTTAAGCATTGCTGTCAGTAATTTGGCAGTGCATTGGTGCCCTCAACTGTGATAAAGAGCAGTAAGCATCAGAAGTGTTTGTTATAGCTTCCACAGACTATCCAACATCTTGGAAAATCCATGTGATTGATCCATGGTAATTCCTTTTTCACCTCATAAAAAAAAATCCTTTTAAAGGATGTGCACTTGAGCTTAGTATCACCCTAGTACAGTTAAATTACCAAAGGGAATGCAACAGGGAAGTCTCTCACCGCCCATAACAAGAAGCCTGCTTACTAATAGGCAATATTGTTTTATTACCCTGAATCACTTGTTAATGCAGCCATTTTATAAGTGTGTAAAAGCAACATATATCATTCCTTTCTTTTTTTTTTGTTCTGGTCAGGACTTAAAAATTAAATGTAAAAAAAAAAAATTAAAAAAAAAAAGATTTTTTTAGGCAGTTAAAAGTTTGTATTGCATCTGATTTTTATGTATTGTTATATGCAGCCAGCAGGTGGAGCTTTAGGGTCAGTTTCACATATTTTACGTGCCTTCCTCTCTGCCTGTTTTAAAACACCTGCTGAGGACATTGGGGGATAGAAGATAATATAGATAAATGAAAATCACTTTTGACATTAACTGAACTTTTTATGAAAGTTTTGTGATTGGATGTATCTTTATATTAGAAGTATGTAAATACTTAAATATCAATAGTTTGGCTACAGATTAACTTTGATCGCTTGCTGTTTGGGGCAATCTTGACTCTTTTTTTAATATACATGTTAAAAGCATTTTTTTGCTAGAAACTTACAGTACTTCCAAACATTATACATTTTCTAAAAGAAGAGGCCCTGGAGAATAAAATGATGGCTGTTGCAAACTTTTATGTTGCACGATATTTGCGCAGCCCTTTATCAACGCAAATTTTCATGAAAAAAATACAGATTCATTTTTTAATTAGATTAATTTTAGTGCACACAAGCACAATGAATTGAATAAATAGATACCAAACATGTCAAGATTCAAAATTGCGCATGCCTGTGATTTTGCGACAAACTACGGTACTTAAATTGTCCATAGGTGATACTTCAAAAGCCATTTTTTTACACTTTTCACATTTTTGTTTCATTTAACTTTACTGCTATCACAAAGGGTGATTATGTATAATTTAGGGAAATTATATTATACCTGCATTGTATTTGAGGAGGTAAGCAAGCTAATCCTTTTCATGAACATAATAAATAAAAGTATATATAATGGTTATAAACATACATATTCAATATTATATATGCATATTTAAAACTATGATATACACTTTTTTTGTTATGTACATGTGAAATGTATTTGCTTTATGTATTGAATTAAACATTCTGAAGTTTGGTGCTCCCGAAGAAGCAGTTGGGTTGCAAAATGTGTAGAGCCATTTGATTACCTCTCTCCCTCTCTCTCCCCGATTACCAAGGACCCCATCTATAATAGTGGATGCTATAGCCTGGTCATAGGCTTTAAAAGCTAGTTATGCTATATGTACGATAGAGTTTGAGGATTGTGGGATAGAAGATTGTGGGATAGGGGCAACTATACATCTTTAGCTTTTAGAATAACATTAAAGGAAATATTATTCTTGTTTTTAATTTTTTTAATTTTTTTTATCATTTATAAAAAGAATATATATTTTTAAAAGTTAAGTTGGTATATATATACGGTGCTGTTAAAACCAGACTAGGCTGTGGAATTTTTATGTTTAGGCTTTGGTTCTTATGCAGAGTGGACACTGACACAGCCCGCTCTTCTCTATGGGTGGTCAGGTGTAAACAGACACATGTCCATTTACACCTGCCGCTCCATAGAGGGTCTGATTGGGTCTGACTGAAAAACTGACAGGTGAACCCGATCAGACCAGTTGTGTGAAAAGGGCCTGAAGTGCAATGTGATAGCTATCAAGAATAATTAATACATGTACATTCCAAAGTGCTAGTACAATATATATTATGCATAAAACATACATTTCATACAAAAAGTTCAATAAAACTGTGCCATGATAAACGTGTACAGATCCACTGCAAGCTATTTGCACTGACTTCAGTGTACCATTACCAAGACAAACCACACACCATCTGCTTACCAAAAAATTTGACCTCTTAAACTTATGATGTGACATGCGATTGTCATCTGATGGATATTTGCAGCCACTGCGCTCAAAGAGCAACACTGAAGGTATAGTAGCTTTCTCCCAAGAATGGCCTTTCACCACTTCGCCCGGTCCGGTATCAACACACAGACAACCCCGTATATGCAAAGAATAAAGCACAGAATAGTGCATTACCAGGACATACTGTGTTGCTTTATTAAAAGTAATGTACTGACATCAAACTTTATGGTATGGTATGGACTAGGGAGGGAACACACAATGCCTTTTTTCCTTATTTTTTCAATGCCAGCTATTTTTTCCTTTACATTCAGCTGTCAGCGGGGAACCCCACTGACAGCTGTTGACTCATTGGTTGTTAAGGACGCAGCGGCCACCCGCTCCTTAACAACCATGTTGTTTACTGGTTGTTAAAGACACTGGCAGCCGCCTGCTCCCTAACAACCAGCTATGTACACCATTTGTTAAGGATGCTGGCAACCGCCAATGGTAAATTACTGCAGGCTTTAACTACTAAAATACTACTACTATTAAAATCCCACTTCATAAAATAGCGCATGCAGTGTTTTAGTAGCGTTTTTTTGTGAATGCCAAATATTTTTTGAAAAAATGCTCTGTGGTATCTTAGCGCATACTGAGATGTGGTAAGATACCGCTTTGTGAATGGAGCCCATTGTTTATTGTCACTTTAGGCTCCTATTGGATATAATTGTAATACATGTGCATCAATCCAACTAAAGTCCAAAGAAACAGATTATGTGAAGACATTCAAATTTCTGTGATGTGATACTCTTCAGCACAATTCAAAAAACAAGAAAGTTCAAAAAATAAAATTCAAACAGTCAGTGAAACAACGATCCAGTGTTGGCATCTTGAAAAGCCGACCAAGTACTTTGTGCCCTCCATCACAGACAACAATGGCCTCTTACCAAATGAACTGGACCCCCATAAAAGAGATCAAACACGCATTATCATCAATGACCATCTAGGCATCCATCCATGGTGAAAGGACTCCGCCAGCCTCAGGCTCCAAGATTGGACCAGACAGCATCCATACTCACTTAAAATATATAAAAATTATTTGACGGTTTTACACTATGTGCGGCCTCTGTTCCCCTCTAGTATGGGTGCTGTGTGGTCCAATCTTGGAGCCTGAGGCTGGTGGATTCCTTTCACCACGAATGGATGTGTAGATGGTCATTGATGAACATGCATATTTGATCTCTGATATGGGGATCCAGTTAATTTGGTAAGAGGCCATTGTTAGGTGAAGGCGCACCTATTATATGTGTATGTATTTAGATCTAACATCCAGTATTATGATGTTTTATAGGTGCAGCTCTGTACACATATTGTTGCAGTAAGCACAAAATATTTTCTCTTTTTATTGGATAGTATTGACGGTGTGAAAGAATCAGGTTGTCTATGCTCAAAAAGAAACACAAACATTTCATAAGACATATACCCATCTGAGCATATACCGTCAGCGTGCACACAGGCTGTTTTGAACGGGAAGTATGTACACGTGAACATTACCAGTTTTGCTGTGCTCAGATTTTTTTTCATTGGCATACTCGGCTGCTCACATAATGAAATCTTCAGGCTGGGAAGGAGGGGGATATTGCCACAGCAGCTTAAACTGTTCTGGGAGCTGTTGAGAATTGGAATCAAAGACAACTTTATAAACCCCTCCAGCAATCTCTCCCTCCCCAACTCATGAGGAACGACAGGGCCCCTGGGGACTGGGAGCGATGAGGAGACTGCAACAAATCCTGCAGCACAATCCAAGCCGAGAGTAATAATTATACACACAGCTACATGTTTAATGTATGAGTGCTGGCTGTGTCATTATGTCACCCCGCAGACAGCAAAAGGGTTCTGTGTCCCAAACAGCTCCGCCGTCCTTTGTCACCGTGTCATTTTGCATACTAGTAAGAGAGTTTACTGGCCATAGCGAACACTTATGGATTATTCAGATTAATGGGTCTTTAGACAGAGAAAGTGCATTGTAAAGCACTGTGTCTTTTTAACGCGCTCCCCTACGTGTCTTAGGTCTTTTCCGCACGCCGTGTCTGGGTGGGAATGAAATATTTGTGTAAGTGTTAGCCATGTAACGTGGATAAATCCACCTTTTTTTATACCTGCAATGTGTTATCCTCCAGTGATATTTTTATTCCACTTCTGTTCCCGTTGATTGCACACATGCAGTAGCCAGAGACACAAGTGTAACATTCACTAGAGCTTGACAAATTTGGCCCCCACATGCGACTAGAGTTCATTGATCCATATTAAGTCAGCACCAGCTACATGTTTACTCTAACACGCTGTTATGAGAAAATATGCAATGATAGTTAGGCATGCTGGTTTTATCCTGACACAGTTCCCTGTCCCTGTGATACCTGAACAAGCAGTAGGGGATGCATTTGTCACCAACTGCAATAAAATATATTGTCAGAAGTTCTAACCCTTCCTCGTTCTGTGTTTCTGTTTCTTGTCTGTGTCTCTGTTGGAGACGTTTCTCATCACTTCCTGTTCTAACATTTTAACCATAATCATATAAAGAAAAAAAATATCTTAGCTTAGCCTTTAACACTGAACATAACCTCAACCTGTGCCTAATGGAAAAGGGAAAAGTCCTGGAAGTAGCATATCTCTGCAAAATCCCATAAGAAGATGTATGACAGCCTCAGCCTGGGCTCCAACCAGGCCACGCCCCCAATGCATTTCCCTCCGCCCACGGAGCTTAGTCATAGGGATCAACCTGTCCTTACCCCTGTGTGACAGACCCAACCAGGACAGGGGCTTTTGGAGAGCACTATAGGCAAGCTCCTACCCACTGATTATGGCCCATGGAGAGAGCAGATCATTCTGTAATGTTTGACAACAACCTAATGGATGCTGAGAGTGAGGCTTGGATTACTTCTCTGAATAAGGACAATAAAGCTTCCCTTCTGGAGTGGATGGAAAGGTGTAATAGTATTCCTGTACAGGTTAATGATCAAAGTAAATATGGTGGCCCTCCTGCAGAATGGGATGGAGAGGCTCCTTAATTTGGGACAGAAATATTTATCAAAAATATCTCTTAAATCTTTGAAGATAAATTCCACCTTTTAAGACTGCCGGAATATTGTAGGAGTTTGTCTCATAAACTGTTGCCGGATAGTCTGAGGTGGTTCTGGGGTTTGTTATGTTTATTGTTAAGCAGGTCTTTCCCATCGTTAATTAAGTTAATTGAGTCACCTATTGTTTCTGTCTGTTGGCTAACTTGGCTTACTCTTGGAGGTATCTATGATGGGATTAGCCTTGTGTCAGCTCTGCCTCGTTATCCAAACCATTGTGTGATGTTTTGGATAAATATTTGGTTTTATTGTTCATGTGGTGACTGACCTACTTTTGAACTATATAAAAACCTATATTTTCTGTTCAATAAACAGTCATTCTTTTGGTTCTTTCACAACATCTTGTCTGTGTATGGTGCTTGGGGTAAAAAGGGCTGATATTAGCTCTCGGTCTGTTTTGAACGGTTTGAAGGGCAGGAGGCACTGTTTGGCGAAAGGTAGCACCCAAGCGGGGTGCCAAAATGGTTCCGCCACACCCTGATTCTATAAAGACCAACTCCTTCTTTTTTTTTTTTTCTTTTTTTTAATGAGACCCAAAATAAAAAGACCAGCAGTACCTTTCCTCAACACAAAATGCCACCAGTCGTCAAGGTTGAATAACATTTAATGTAAGTCAAACTAGGTTCCTTTGAGCTCAAGTCATTATGGAGATGACCCCTGGGGGCACATCATAATGTGTGGGCTCACACTACTCCAGTTTGGCATTCACACATCATTGCGTGCTGTCCAGGAATAAGAACTTTGAGGAAGAAGAAGGAACTGTGATGTCAATGTATTAGAGAAAGGACTAAAGAAAAAAAAAGGTATATATAATGGGAGTTAAAAAAAAATGACAGGGGGGAGCCTTGGCCTACATAGAAGGTTGAGTTAGATGTTAAGGGATGTCCCTAGTAGGCTAGTAAAAGTCAGAATCTCCATTTATGCTAGTTATACAGTATAAGCCCTACCTTACACTAGTTGCAGTATCCTGCACCTGCTCAGTTTATCAAACCTCTTCCCCCGAAATCATTGTATAAGTGCTGTCACATCTGATCATAATAAAAAAAAGAAGTTTGACAGTGAAAGATCAGCAGCTTTTTGATGAGGTCGCTTTCCCTCCTGCAAGCATATTCAGCATTGACAAGCACTTTTCAGTGCATATAGAGCCCCAATTTGCTCAGAGTTTTGATACTCCATATCCAAATCTGGGTATTGAGATGATGACAGTTTTAGGTACAAATGCTGTATGTTAAATACCTTCAATGCAAATCGCGGAAAATCTTTTTACTAGTCCCCATGACATCATCGTAGGGGCTACAGTGCTCTTTTGGTCACCAAATCCAAGGGAAGGGGTGAAAGTGGGTGCCTTATAT